>VZTF01008194.1:1328541-1799908 GCA_013397755.1 Cnemophilus loriae | reverse complement strand
TCCTGTGCCGTATCGTAACAAAAGTGCTCCAGGAGGTGATGAATGCAAGAGCAGAACGAGTCTAGGGGCACGAAGCACCTCCACTTGGCACACAGTGAGGCACCCGAGGAATGTCGCGGGCAGGAGTCCCCAGCTGGCATTTGAGGCTGTGACTGTAGGGAAGCTCTAGTCCTGTACGGCTGAAGAGGAGGCAAGGCTGAAAATTTATTCCCACCACGTCAGGATCTGATGTTGGTGGGGCTTGCTGAGGGGGAGTCTTGGGGACAGAGACCAGCCCTGCTCACATGTCTGTGGTGGTGCCCAAAGTCAAGTAGTGCCTGTGCTGAGGGGATGGGGGATAGCTCGGCGCTGCTTTTTCTTAGTGGTCTCTCTTTCCTCTGGGGAGTGGTGGGGTCCAGCCAGCGCCCAGGCTGGGTGGCCCACAGGCATGTTTGGTGTTGGCCAGCCTTTGCAGAGCCAACAGCATGACTAAGCCACTGCGACCAAGTGGGATGCTTGCACCCCACCAGAAGCTTGTCTTCCCTGCCTCCGTGGCCACAACGTTGTTTTTCGGGATAAACTCTTCGCTCAGTGGGAGAACGCTGGGAAGTGTCAGGGCCTTTGCCAGTGGGTCACTGGCTGAGAGTCGTTTTGCAAACCTGCGACGTAACTTTTGTGCCTTGGTGGCGAGGTGGGGAGGAGCAGAGCTGCTGGTGGGAGCTGCTGGCTGGGCAGGGAGGCACCGAAGGCTGCTGGCTGCCACTTGTCGCCTCCAGCAGCCCTCAATAAGCCGTACTGCCCTGGGCAAGGCATGCAGGGGTGTTACGTGCTGGGCAGGGGACAGAGGCGCAGGTGCAGGGCTGAGCAGGCGCTGAAGTTGGTGCTGTGAATTCTCTGGGTGACTACGCATGCATGAGTCTCTGGGCGGGGGAAGGGAAAGGGGGAAGAGGGGTTGTCTGCCATGAGTCACGTTTCGGGATTTGTCCCCTGGTGAGCCTGCTGCAGTCTCACTTGTGTCAGGAGAGGGGTTTTGCCTTACCACTCGTGGCCTTGTGCAGGGTGTGCCATGTGCTCCTCTGTGCCGGTGGGGCTGTGCCCAGCGTGCGGGCAGGTGGGCAGGCAGCCCTGCCCACTCCCGCAGTCATCCACCCCTCTTCCTGGCACCGAGACCCCGGCGCTTTTCAGGCGATCACTGCTCACAGTTGTGTTTTCCAGCTGGTCCCAAAGTCCTGAGTCACTCTGCCGTTTCCATGGAAACAGCCTTGCTGGCGGGAATCGGTTTTGGGGGTAGAGGGTGCCGGCAGCTGGACTGGCACCAGGCAGGCCTGCGGGAAGGACTGGTGAGGCACAGGCACTCCTCCAGTGCATCATCCTTGGGCCAGGGCTTTTACCAAGGCTGGAGCACGCGCCTGTGTTGCACAGACCCTCATACCTTCTTTCACTCCCTCTTCCCTTTCTTCCTGCCATCGGGAAGCAGAGAGGTTTCCCTGGCAGTGGCAAGGGAGCTCAGGATGAGCCCAGCCAGGTTGAGGGTGCAACTTCTGGGGAGCTGTTGAGAGAGGGGGACAGCCTGGAAGGCAACCAAAAAGACCAGGGTTTTTTTTGGCTGCCTTGTGAGACAGCCTTGGGAACAGTAACGACAGTATCAGTAACCGCAAGGACTCCTGCCTAAAGCTGCCATCACCCCTGAGTTGCCTGAACACGGCCACCTCCGGAGAGCAAGGGAATCTGCAAGGAAGGCGTGGGGCAGGGGTCAAGGCAGCTGTGCATGTGGAGATGCTGTGGGAGCCCCCCACGAGGATGAGAGGCCACAGTGCTGTGAGGCACTGCTCTGCATAACACCTGGCTGCTTTTGGAGGGGAGAAGACCTGTGAGTCGTACTGACCCCTGCAACTTCCCCACAGACTCCAGCCTGCCTGGCAGCACCTGAACTCAGCTGCCAGTGCAGCCTTCAGTGCCACGGCCTGGCTGCATGGCTCCAAAAGCAGGTCATTCCCATCAAGCCTAGGAAGACCATCCCCAAAACAGGAGCCCCTGGTCTCTGCTGCACAATGGCTGGCCGGCCGCATTCACTGCTCCCTGCACCGGTGACTCAAAGATGCCATTCAGCTTAATTCATCTCCTCCGATCTCCCCGGTGCTCCTGGGCTGTCTTGCTGGCTTCTCGCCTGCTCATCTCGCTCAGAGCAGTGCTGGGAGTCAGTGGAGGAGGAGGAGGAAGAGGAAGGCAGGTGATTACGCATCCGCTGCTGTTGGCAGGTGCACAGGGTGGGGGAGGTTGCACTGCCTGCACCCATCCTCTGCCTTCCTCCAGGCTCAAGGCTGTGGGAAGTGGGGCAGGGGAGAGGAAAGGCTCAGCACCTTCCTCTTCCCTCAGACAATGCTCCTGTCCCTGTGCCAGGCGCTGGCCGGCCTCCTGCTGCACTTAGAGCTGGTTGCCGGATGCTGCGTATCCCTTGTGGACAGTCTGGTCCCAATGCGACTGCAGGCAGCTGGACAGAAATGCAGGCAAGGCAGCAGAGTGCAGTCTGGCATGCTGTGACCACAAGGGGGTTAGGGTTGGGAAAGGGGCAGTGGTGGCCCCAGCACAGTGCTAAAAGAGCCCACGTGCCTTTTGGCAGGCCCCTTGCAGTACCAGCAGTGCCAGGGGCTGGAAGGTGTGAGTGATGTGCCCCCACCCCGTGTTCCATCTCATAGTCCAAACTGCCTGGAATGACACACTGAAATCAGCTCCCACCCTTGGGCTGCATTTGCTCATCATCTTTGGTGGAGCTGAGCTGGAGGCAGCGCAGAGGGTGATTTCGACTGAGAACACTTCTAGCACAGAAGCATGTACGAGGCCAGTGTTTTGGATGACTCTCATGGTCTGGGGCTGAGGAGCCAAAACAATCCATGCCTCACACAGGACTCTCAGGTGCAGCCCCACATGGGCATGACCCTCTCTCCAGCTGCTGTCTGAGCTGCTGGCCCTGGGTATCAGCGCCTGAAGAGGAACAGGCCAGTTTAAGAACAAGGTTCCTCGGGGCAGGAATGGGAGTGCGAGCGGCTGTCCTGCTGTGCCTTTGTGCAGGACACATCCTCGTGGGGCACGTTGGCTTCAGCTGCTGCTCAGCCTGCCTGTTCCGAGCTGTGTGGAGCCCGGCATAGCTCCTCCTTGGCAGGTGTTCACACCAGCCTGGCTCTGTCTGACAGATGAACAAGGGGCAGTGGGAGTAAAAGTGATCCTCAATTGTCCTGGCAGCTCCCAGGTGCCATATGCTTGTGTTGCCCCAGGAGCTCCTCCAGAGCACCCAGCTGCCAGTCGCCACTGCCCCTGGAGCCCAGGGCCGGATTGAGCAGGAACTGCAGCCCCTCAGAGACAGGCAGTGATGGGAGGAGGCAGGAGAGCCAGCCAGAGGTGAGAGGAGGCTCTCGCTGGCTTTAAAGGCCACAGATGAGACATCAGGGAGGGAAGCCTTCTCCCAAAACCTTCCCCTCCCGGGCTGCAGCATAGCAGCAGATGGGCAGGGCACACACCAAGGGTGTCAAGAGGCAGCCAAGGCTGAAGCTGGGCTGTGGTTTAGCACTTGCTCAGTCAAGGAGGTGAATCAACGCCTCGTTTTTTCCCCTCTGCCACTTGGGATATTGCAAAGGGGAATGGATCGGTGTGGGTGGAGAACCTGAAATGCTCATAGCCAGTGAGTGATCTGGTGGGAATTGGGACCAAGAAGGCATCTGGTCTCTGGTTTGACTATTTTGGGGAGCCGGCAGCAGGTTTCTGCAACAGCCAGGACAATCTGAGTTGCATCTGCTCCAGCATCCATCAGCAGTGAACCAAAGAGTAGGGGCTGCGGTTGTGTATGAGGGATGCAGTGTGGTTGGCCATCACTAGAGAGCAGGAAAGCATTCCCACTGCAGCTTCCACCTAGGCAGCATGCAGAAGACATCTGGGCCAGGAGATGCTAGCAGGGACTCTCCTGTCCTGTTCTGCCTTAGCAGACCTGGAAAAACACTTTATCCAAGGGATAGAATATCCCAAGTGGACACTGGGGCCGGGTTTCCCCTTTGCAGGGTGGGTAACCCCAATCCAGCAGCAGCAATAGCCAAGCATCTGTGACTTTGGTCCTCCAGCCATGAGCCACAATCCTTGGCAGGGAGCAGTCCAGGTGAAAGCAACCTGTATTCAAAGCAACATTTTGGGTCTAAAGCACAGTTCCTAGTGCACAGGCACACGGAGCGCTGGTGGGGGGTTGCCTGCATCAGCTGTGCCAGACTCTCTGTCCTGGGGTCCTGCTCTAAACCCCTGCTCCCAGTGAGAGGTCTCTGGAGTTGATCGTTCCTGAAGCTTCCTGCCTCCACAAATCAGCTGGAGCAATTACTGAATAATAAAAATATTAATTAAAAAAAAGCAAGAAGGTTTTTTACTCATCTGCATGTCTGAGCTGCTGTCCTGCTATCACTTGTTGGGTGACAGGGTCTCCCCAGGGAGTGGAACACACTGAGGATATGGGAACAACACACTGTGCCAGCTGCTATGGGCTCTGAAGGGACCATACACCAGGGGATTTCAGTGTGCTCTGTATTAGAACAGCCCTCACATGCTGAAATCCATCGCTGGCCCACTGGTCTCCCTCGGAGACCTCGTCCAAGCAGCAACAGCAGTGGCTCTGACGGTCCCACCCACAGTGACCCGTGTGCTGGGGCCGGAGCAGGGGACCGGGCACTCACCATGAGCTTGGGGCCAGCACGTTGTTCTCCCTAAGGACCCACAGAGAGCAGGGAAGAGGAAGCAATGGCAGTGCTGATACAGTGGGCTCTGCTGGGCAAGGAGCAGAGATACTTGGGTCTGTCCCCTTGGTTTGCCTGAGGTGGATGGGGAGGTGAATGCAACACACTGCAGGAGGGGGGACATGGAAGGAAGATGGGCAAGGGAAAGTGGGTGCAGGGAGCTTCAAAACCATTGCTGATACTGGTATGTCTTCCATACACGGGTGTTTTAGCTTGTTCGGAGTTTCTGGGATGCATCTTCTGTCTCCTGCCTCCCTGCCCCACCGATCCCCCAGGAGCAATAGTATGTGGATATGAAATGTCTGTGCTTTGGAGAGCGGCAGGCAGTCTATGAACATTATTTGGTTAGTGAACAGGGGGGAATATTGAAGCACCGCCATAGTTACATCCCCTCCCAGCAGTGTGGCAGCTCCCCAGGCATGACAGGTACTCCCCACCTCATGGTCTCTGAGCATCCCATCCAAGGGTCCTGCTCAGATTCCCCTACCCTTGCCCATGTGTGGGCAGCAGCAAGGCAGGGCTAGCACCACTGAAGTTGTCCTGTGCAACTACAGCCCCACTCTTCCCTGCACCCATCCCTGGTGCCAGGGGCTTCTGCTGCTGCCCTGTGGGCAATAGAGTTTGGAAGAGATGCAGTTTCTCATGCTTCCTCCTTTGTAGTATTGTTTTTCCCCTCTAGCTCTCCTATGCTGCTCAGAATAGGAGAGCCCTGAATCCCAGAGTGGAGCAGAGTCTTACCAGCCCCATGAGCTCATTGCTGAGGGCACAGCTCTGGCTGCTCTTGTCCCCAGAGGCTGACAGACCGAGCTGGCTGCTGGACTTCTATGCAAAGAGGTTTGCAGCTCCAGGAGAGACATTGCTGCTCTCCCAAGCAGGAGGTTGTTGGCCTGGATGGGCCATGCCTTATCCTGACAACTGGACAGAAAGGATGAAGACAAGATAGCACCATCCCCTGACCCTTCCCTGCCACAGCTCCTGCACTGGGGGTCAAAGGCACTGGCTGGTGGGGTGACAAGTGACTCACAAGGCAGCTGGGGAAGAGGGTTTGCAGCAGCTGGATGGAGACACACAGACAGTGTCACCACCAGGTTCTAACATCCCCCTGCCTGGGTTGCAGGGCATGGGGTGAGCCATGGGGCACAGGATTTATGTACACCCACAGCCTGGAAGGAATGGGGCTGAAGTCCCTGGACTGGACACGTTTCTTCAGGCTTGCCAGCCTCTACCTGTTATTTTTCTTGTCTGAAACGGGGCTCTGCAGTGTGTGACTGGGATTCGCATGGTTATGACCGATGGACATACATTTGTTGGTACCTGCATCAGTTGGATACTTGGCAGTCCATACTCAACCTGTGACTTCTCTGTTGGGTTGCAGACACCAAGACGACCTGCAAAGAAGCTCCATGAAGGTGACCAGCCATGCAATGTTCCTGGAAGGCTGTACTCCTCCTAGCCTTGGCATCCATTGCAATCCAGTACACAGCAATCCGGACCTTCACTGCCAAGTCCTTCCACAGCTGCCCCATCCCTAATCCTGTGAACTGCAGCCTGAGCCAGGACACCGATGTGGCCGACAGGCTGTGCGATGAGAATCCCACGTTCCCGTATAACCTCTCCAGGAAGACGCACATTCTCATCCTTGCCACCACCCGCAGCGGCTCCTCATTTGTCGGGCAGCTGTTCAACCAGCACTTCGATGTCTTCTATTTATTTGAGCCCCTCTACCACGTCCAGTACACCCTGATCCCAAAGCTGACCCAGAGCAAGAGTACGACAGACAGGCGGGTCATGCTGGGGGCCAGCCGAGACCTGCTGAGGAGCCTGTATGACTGCGACCTCTACTTCCTGGAGAACTACATCAAGCCCCAGCCTGTCAACCACACCACCGACCGCCTCTTCCGCAGGGGAGCCAGCAAGGCCCTGTGCTCACCACCTGTATGTGAGTCCCTGGGAGCTGTGGATCTCCACTTGGAGGAAGGAGACTGCGTGAAGAAGTGTGGGACCCTGAACCTGACGCTGGCCACTGAGTCCTGCAGAGAGCACGGCCACGTGGCCATCAAAACCGTACGGGTGCCCGAGGTCAGTGACCTCCGGGCCCTGGTGGAGGACCCGCGGCTGAACTTGAAGGTCATCCAGCTGGTGAGGGACCCCCGGGGGATCCTGGCATCCCGAAGTGAGACCTTCCGAGACACCTACAGGCTGTGGAGGATCTGGGATGGCACTGGCAGGAAGCCGTACAACCTGGACGTGACCCAGCTCACCACAGTGTGCGAGGACTTCTGGAACTCTGTGTCCACCGGCCTCAACCGGCCGCCATGGCTCAAGGGCAAGTACATGCTGGTGCGGTATGAAGACCTGGCCAGGAACCCCATGAAAAAGACTGAGGAGATCTACGATTTCCTGGGCATCCCCATGGACAGCAACGTTGAGCGCTGGATACAGAACAACACCCGAGGAGACAGGTCCTCCTCCAAACACAAGTACGGGACGGTGCGCAACTCAGCGGCGACAGCGGAGAAGTGGCGCTTCCGTCTGTCCTACGAGATTGTGGCGTTCACCCAGCACGCCTGCCAGCAGGTGCTGGCACAGCTCGGCTACAAAACTGCTGGCTCCGAGGAGGAGCTGAAGAACCTCTCCATCAGCCTGGTGGAGGAGAGAGACTTCCTGCCCTTCTCCTAAGGCAGCCCCAACGGGCCTGGTTTTGATGCGTACTGTTTCTAACTGATGCCTTATTTTATTTTTTTTCATTTTGTTTCCCCCCCCCTCTCTCTCGTCTTTTTCTCTCCAAAATTTGCACTAAACCTTGAGCAGGAATCTCAAAGGCCGAGTCCAGGGGAAGTGACTGCTGCCCCTCAATACATTTTGGACGCCAGGAGGAGTTGGGTCTCTCCAAGCAAGAGCTAGAACTCTGGATGGGTAACAATGTTTACAAAACACACAAAATGTATAAAGCAACCTTCAAGCTTTCCAAACCGAAGGGTATCTGGGGTACTGTACTTTTGCACTGTTTACTTTTACAATGTAAGAGGTAAATATAAATATAATTTATGAATGGTGTCATCCCCTCCAGAATAACTCCCCCTGCCCCCAATGAGCAGGTTAGACTGGAAGCTGAAAGTGGAACAACCTCCTTGTTTTTGATCTCAGTGCGACATGTCTGTCTGTTTAAGTCCTGTTACTGGGCTGGGCAGTTGGTCAGCTGCTCCTACATGGTTGTTTGGTAACACCTGTGATATTTCTTTGTGCCAAAAACCCACAAAAGAAAAAAAAAAAGGGAAAAAAAGCGATTGGGTCATTTGGTAAAAGCCCAACACATTTAGTGCTTTATTTCTGTGTTTTCTGTAAATAAAAGTGCAATAAAACTGAGCTGGGGGTGAACTTCGACTGAAAGACCTCAGCGAGTATACTGGGGTGAATGCACCACCAGGCAAAGAGCAGCATCTCCTGGTCTGCCCGACTCCTGCGAGGCTGGGAGCGGTAGGGCAAGGCTGGGGGAGCAGACACCACAGCCCCCAGGGTGGCAGGGAGTTGCAGCCACCTCCTCAGACATGTGCATGTTTGCATCTGAAGTGTGTCAAAATGCAAGCAGTTAAGCCAAAAGCAAGAACCCGTGGTTATTTACTGACCTGAAAGCTTGTTGGTCTGCATGGGAGCATGGGACTTTCTGAAGTGCCTGACTCCAGAGCACTAATGGCACCAGCACGGTGAACCTATTCCCATCAGGCTGCCCCCCACCATGTCTGACAGTGCTGATGCCAGTGTTGGCATGGCCTGTCCTGGAGGACAGGTTAGGTGCTCTGGTGCAGGTCATGAAACTGCCAGAATGAAAATAAACGAACAAGCTGATCCTGGCAATACGCAAGTATTCCTTCATGAGCTGCCTGCTGCCTGCAAGACACTGAGCCTGTGGGCTGAGCAGGTCAAAAAGCTGCTGAATGGGGGAGCCAGGCATGCAGGGCAGAAACACTGAGAGCCTTACACAAGACACTGCTGGTCTGCTTGATCCCTGTGTGATGGAACAGCTGGCCAGCTCCTCCAAGCCAGCTGGGAGAGTCCCAGCAGTCGAGCCCTTGAGATATGTCCTGCAGGCCACAAGCAGCTGCAGATGGGAAGCCACTGGGGCCAGTCCCCAGGGTACAGAGGACAACAATGCTCCAGCAGTTTCCCAGTTGCTCCTGGAACCAGGCAGGGCAGCGACGCACAGAGACATGAGACCACAACTTATGACATCTACTCAGAGCTGCACATTCCCAGCTTTGGGCCTGCTCCTGGCCTAGAGGTGTCTGAGCCACCCATAGCCCACCGACCTGGGCAGGTCTTCTCTCCAAAGGTCTCTTCCGAGCTCTGCTGCCCACCAGCTTTTGCCCCATTCTTACTTGGGAGAAGACTGAGTGCTGCAATTGCACACAGGGGGATGGGACACGCTGCCTGAACGAGACAGGGCAAAGCTGTAACTATAGGTGATTTTGCACCATCCTTTCACCCCTTAAAAGACCTTTGGAGGGGCAGCTTGTTAGTGGTGTTTTGCAACTTGGCTTAATGTGGCAAACCAGCTGGGTTGCAGGAAAGGTGAGAAGCTGTGATGTACCTGATAGCTTCCTCCTCAGGCTCACTGCTCCAGCACCTGTAATTCATCTGTGCTGTCTGCAAGGCTACGTGGATGGCTCCAGCTCTATGAGGAGGAATGGGGGGGACAGCGTGCACTTGCTGGGGGATGGGCACTTCTCTCATCTGCCTCCCCACAGCAGGCATAGGGGCAGCCCCTGGAAGAGACCGTGTCCCCAGGTGTTGTCGCCTCCCTGTCACTGCCAAACCTGCTCCTGCCACTGGCTTGGTGCCTCCCAAGCCACACTGCCTGGCTGTGTCTGCAGGCAAGGACGGAGGAATGGGGCAAGTGGCAGAGGTGGCTGCAGACAGCCTTACTGGTGTGCTGTGTGCTGCTCTTCCCAAGCAGCTGGCAGCAAAATGCCAACCAAATAAATGGCTTGACTGCCCTGTTATTAGTTACTAAATTAATCCTTTTGTCAGCACTTAACAAATGCTGAGCTGTTGGCTCCTGGCCTCAACCCAGTAAAAGGGACACCCTGTCTTATGCCTGATCCAGTGAGGCCTGGCCGCTGGGTTGCAATCCTCCCTGAGGGCTGTGCATTCCCAGGAGCACTGTGTGGCTCTGCCCTGGGTTAAGTGCCCGTGGAGCAGATGAGGTGGCTGGAGCTGCTGGCTGTGCCCCCCAGCACCAACACTGCCAGCCAGCCAGCAGAGTCAGGCTGCCCATGGGGGCTCGCTGCAGCTCTGGGGAGGGATGTCAAACTGCCATCTCCTGCAGAAAGAGCAGGCTGCTGTGAGGCGAATTTGCTTCTTCAGCTGGGAAAAGTGGCTATGCAAACCTGCCTGAAGGAACAGTGCCTGTAGAGGCAAAATTTCCCATCTTCAGCTGCTGAGATCCCACTTTCAGAGCTAGGCCAGCTGTCCCCAGCCTGAAAGCCCTCTTATGCACTGGTCTTTAAACCAACACAAAAAATTGAGTTTAGAAGTCTTATCCAAACTGTTCTTACCATTCCAACCAGGAAAGGCGCCTGCAGCAAAATGGCTTTTGAACTGCAGTTGAAAGCTATGTCCTAGTTTAAGCAGGGATGGAGATTCAGCCTTGCTTGGTGCCTCATCTAGAGCCCTTAGGGGAGAGATCTAATTTCCCAAGGAATCTCTAACATCTTCCTTCAACTGTGCTTCCTCTCTTCATTTCCCCCCACTGGAAACAAGAGCCAGCATAATCAAAGTTTTTATCCTCAAATTTTACTGTAATTAAAATACAGAGATGCAGATTATTCCCAGAAACACACTGCAAAACAAACCAAGCAAACAAATTCAGTAGGAAACCAATTACAGACAATGAAATGATAAAGAACAAAAGTGTTCTCTGGAGCCCAGCACTGTGCACGGGACTGTGTGTCCACAGTTTTGGGTTCCCAAACGCCTCCTCAGCTCCTAGAGAAGCAGAGTTGGGCCCTGGCTCTGCAGCTCTCTCTGACCATCTCCATATTCCCACTCATGCTGTTGTTTTTACAAGGATGACTTTGCAGTGGAGACACGGAAATGACCCACCCCAGGGACAAGAGCCAACAAGGGAACCCAGAGAAAAAGAAGTGTGTTAAGATTTTCCACACACAAAACACAAGGGGTCAGAGAGGGGTGGAAGACATGCACTTCTCTCCCAGCCAGGGGAGCTGCAGGGGCAATCACCCTCTGCCCTCCCAGGCACTGTAAGTGTGGATGTTTAATGAAGGGCTCAGCAAAAGCTTTGGGGAGCTCTGTCCACGGGCAATACTGAAAGCTAAGGGAGGAATAAAAAAGTGAAGGCTAATGAGACTAAGGACAGGGAAAAGGAAGGGGAGGATGTGGCTGTGGGTCTCCTTTCAGCCAGGACATGTTTGTTGAGCACAGGGAACAGCCAGGCAAGGTGGGACACAGGGCTGCAAATAGGGCCACATCCCACCTCCACCATGGGGGAGACCCAGCCCCATCATAGGGAGATCATGACAAAAGCCTGGGGGAGATTTTGGAAGAAGGGAGCTGATCTGATTCGACCATTGATCTATCTAAATGAAAATCGCTAGCAATCATCATTACTATGGAAGCAGGGAACAAGCCAGGCCTGGGCCACCACCACACACCAAAATCCACATTGATCCGCTCCCCTTTCTGTGCTCTTCCCTAGGACAAAATTAATTTTGTTCATCTTCTGATTCAAAGCCTGTCCTAAGAAACAAATTCCTTCCACGGTCCCCATTTTCTTGTTCCCTCACTCCTCAGCTCCTCCTGTCACACCACTCTCTCCTCATCTTCTGTTACCAACTCCCTTTAATCCTTCCCTCTACCCCAATGCCACCCCCTCCTATTTTGTACCAAGCTACCCCATCTGGTAGCCATGGGATTTATGCACAACACAGTTTTTGCCCTTCATACCATGAATGGACAGTGAGAGAAGGGCTGCACCAGTGGCCCAGGTGGCTGGAGTCTCTGTAGTGGGGGAGGAGGAAAGGTGGGGCATCTGACAAGAGCCAACAGCTTCCCCATCCAATCCAGATCCCACTGTCCTGCAACCAAAGCTGTCAAAAGGCATCTTTATTTTTAGACTGACAAGACTGACCCTGTTTTCCCTCTGCTCCAGCACTGTCAGTGCCCAGAAAAGCAGGCTGGGACTGGGTCACCGTGGTGAACTGCGCAGGCCTAGCACAGACTTTCTTAAAGCCTTTGAGTCCTGGAGAGTTACTTATTCCTGAATGCCTGTTTAGCAGTGTGAGACCTTGTTTTTGGAGTAGATTTAATCTTCTACCCCTGCCTGCTAATTTGATCTCTTTTGCTACTCATGGTCCCTGAGCTCTCCTTTAGATGGGCTGTAAGAACAGCGATTTAGGCTGTGAGTTCTCCTCTCCAGCTCATCTCTTCTTCTCCAGGCCATCCTGCAAGGAAATGGCAGTTCCAGACAAATGGTAAGCTTTACTCCATTTACTGCAAGGGTGCACAGAAGAGATGAAATAATAAGATGGGAAACCCTCAGGGCCCCTGTGACCTTCCTTAAATCACCTTTATCCCATTTGCCATGCCTGCTCTGTACACACAGTGACTGCAGACAACAGCTTGGGCAGGATGTACTGCCTCCCGCAGCAAGAGCCTGTGTGACACTATTTACCCAAAAGCATGATCATCCTCCCACCACCCACCCAGAGCTGGCTGCTGAAGGTTCTTAGATTCTATCTTCTCCTGTCCAATACCTGGAAGAGACATTTAGGAAGAAGACTCTTCTGTCCCAATTGGCCAGGAGCTATCTTTCTCAGAGGGTTGGTGACAACACAGCTAGTTACACACAAGTAGCTTTCAGCTTTGAGGCTAGAGCTCGCTTCAGGAGCAGTCTGTGATCTGAAATAAGAGATGAGATGTGCTCAGGGAGAGCAGTGAGCAGAGATCCATGCAGTGCAAACTGCCCTCCTGCTTTGCAGAGTGTTTGAGACAAAGAGAGAACAGATAAGACTTCTCCTGGCCTTGACAACTGCCACAAGCATCCCAGCAAAGTACAGGCACACATCAAGGCCTGATCTTTCTATGAAGCCGCTGCCTTCAGAGACAAAACCGACATGTCTGGGTCAACTTGGCCTTCGCCAGAACAAAGGAGACAAAGTGAGGAAATGCACACACTTACCAAATGCTGTTTCCTCTTCAGAAACAAAGATATAAGTTAAACCTCTCTCATGCTATCGAAAGTAACAAACTGTTGAGATCAGCAGCTTCTTACCACTGCGAACAGCAGGGGCTACCTAGCAAAGGGTATGGAGAGTGACTAACATCAGCATGATTTTCACATGGACACAGCAACATACGTCCCAGAATGTGGATTTAATAAAGGTCAGAATGAAAACTGCGTCACAAGCCCAAGAACATTCAGCAAAAATGGTGGTGGGGGTGGGTATGTGTGTTGAACTTAAATATTCCCTGATGTCTAAGTCCTAAGCACAAGAGAGCAGCCAGGAAGTGCAATGGCCTCCAAAGGGAAATGAAGATCAAGGAAGTTGGCTTGAATGTCCAAAAGATAGGGCTGCGAGAAAACAAACAGCACAGACGGGAGAAAGGGGATTTTTCACATTCCTTTGGTTTCAATAAACTATGCTCTTGGGCAACAGAGGGCAAAACATCCTCTAAAACATGATTTTTCTTTTGACCAGAACCCTATATAAAAACTATATGCTGAAAGTGCTGAAAGTATGTAAACTCCTCTGCAGCAGTGGCACAGGTTTGTTTCCCTGGCTCAAGACATGCCTGTGGACTGACATGTACACACGCACGCTAATACAGATGCATATCTATAAAATACAGCACAAGCACTGCTTCACTTGCCTATGAATCCAACACCTACAGACCTAGGCAAATCACCTGCCAAAGCCAGGAGCAGCAGAGTTAATGGTGCAGCCTCTGGCTTTCCTCATCCCAAGAATTACAGGGGACCCTGGAGTGAGTGAGTGAGTGAGTGAGTGAGTGAGTGAGTGAGTGAGTGAGTGAGTGCGTGCATGTTTGTGTTTGTGTTTGTGTGTGTGTGTAAAATGCCATATGGCCCCTTGAGCATCACGGGCCAGACTGAGGATGGCTGTGACTACCAGATGGATGCAGGTGTCTGGGTTTCTGTGGGACTATGACTATGGGTGAGCTATTTAGTGCAACATGGTCATTTAGAGAAGCCAGGCTGGGGCCCCAGGAGCAGCATGCAGAGGAGGAGTTGCTAGTGCCCTGTGCAGGCTGGCTGCTGTTGGAGCACACTCAGCCCTTTGGGAAGTGTTCTCCAGTATAGTGCAGCCCACTCACACCCAGGCCACCACTCCTGGGGTGCTGAGTCATGGGGAGAACACCACTCTTGGCTTCCCCTCCATCCCTGCAGCAGAATTTGGGTGGCATTTGGGAACACACTTGCTCCTGGTTACTGTTGATGTCTGTGGAGTGTGAGTGTTGCCAAGAGACAAAACGCCCTTGTTGCAGACAGGGATACTGGAAGGACTTCAAGGATCAAACAAAAGGCCTGGTCTCTCTGTGGAACATCACTGCCTGTACTGCAATATCACAGAGGCCTGGCAAGTGCCACTGTCAGCTCCTTCCCCAAATGGGAACATACAGCAGCTTTCATATTCCTCCCTCTCACCAAGAAAATCTATGCAGAAGTTGATGGTCTGGGACATATCATACTCTGGTGTGGCATCATCCCCAGAGCTACTGCTCTGCTGAGCTTGAGGGTTCCCTCTCTGAAGGGTGCAATTCAGCTAGGGAATAAGTGACTGGGAGCAGCTTGCGGGGTGAGGCCCTGCAAAGAAAAGGTAAGAGATGCAGGGCAGGAGGGAGGCTTCCCCCTCTTCACAGTATCTCTCCTTTGTGTCAATGGGACTTCAATAGTTCTCTGCCAGGCACACCTCCCAGACACACCTCCCAGAGGGAAGGGGCGTTTCAGAGGCTGTCTTCCCAGCTGAAGTTGAATTTGACTACACAACCCACACTTCAAGCCAGGCATAGTTCCCTCCCATCCGCCGTTACTCCCCTCACCTCCAGGCAGATGGAGCCCAATGCCTTCTCCCATCCCTCCATGCTTACAAGAGCAAGAAGGGAGGAAGGAAACTACAAGACAGAGACAACTGCGCCTTTAAAGTCCTCGGAGTAAAGATGATTCCCAGTAGGTGATGGGAGTGAGAGGCATTGACAGTGGCTCTGTGAGCTCTGAGCCAGGCAGGCGGTGCTGAGCAGGCTGCAGCCAGAGTCTGCTCGGGTGCTTGACCCTCCCTGAAGCAGCTGGTTCCAACTCAAAGAGGTGCTGGGTAGGGGGAAGAGTATGGGCAGGTTGATCTTTTGGAAGGGAGCTGTGACAGGGATTAGTCAGCCTTGTCCTTCTTCTTTGCGGTGAAAGGGACTTTGCTGGCGACCGCACTGCCCACAGCTCCAACGCCGCCGGTCACTGCCGAGACGCTGCCCTTCACCAGTCCAACGCCAGCAGCAGGGACACTGGTCACAGCTGTTTTGGTGAGCTCCAGACTCTTGCTGCCCACCCAGGCAACTCCTCCCAATGTGGCCCCCACGGCTCCCCGGGTGATACTGAACAGGCCACCTGTCACTCTCCAGATGACTCCTGCCTGCTGCTGTGGGTGGTCCTTGCTGGCATCTGTGGGGAGAAGAAGAAAGGGAATGTCAGAAGTGGTCATGCTGGAGACCTTTTCCCTGGGCATCTCTTCCGGCCCAGGATGGCTGTCAACCATGGCAAACGCTCTCATATGCATAAGGCCTTGCCTTGCAGCCCTAGACCTCTTAGTGCTTGAAGGAGGAACCAAGGCAATCCCAGGCCTACAGCATAGCAGGAAAGGACTTTGGGAGGGTAGGAGTGGGAGCAGAATTGCCTGTGTGACAGAGGAGGGAAGAAGGCAGGTCAGTTACAGCCCCAAGTTTGCAAGCCTTCTTGCTGCAGCAGTGCAAAGCAAATCCCACTTTACAAGAGATGTAAATTCCCCTCCCGTGTGCTTTGGCTAATGCCAGTAAATCACAAAGACTAATGCCAGCACAGGAGGCATGAACTGCAGACAGCAACAGCTGACGTTTGTGTGGCCTGCAGGTCCTCAGAAGCATCTGTTTGGAAGCAGGTCTGGGCTCATGTCAGATGCGGAACTGAGGCACAGCACAGGCTTATCTGCAAGAGCTGTAATTGAGCGAGCAGAGATAGCAAACTGCAGTAAAGATACAGTGACAGAAACGTCACCTCGGGTTGTACAAGCCCTCTAGAGATCTCAGCTACGTATTTAATAGTGTTAAGACAGTGCTTAAGTTACTACACTGTGTCACTGCTGGTTTACCTGTGCCAGCTGGATCAAGGCCAGCGTGATATACCCACCCAAGCTGCCATCACACCTGCCCACAACACTGCAGACATAACGTTCACAGCTCACCACTTCTTGGGAAAGAGTTGACTCTCAACTGCTACTCATGGGATTCAAACCTGGTAACTTTCCTACCGGCCTGCACACAACCCTCTCCCTTTGCATCAGCTAACAAAGCAGTGTGCAGGCAGCAAAGCAAGAGCTGCTCTTTTCATGGGTCAAGGTATTTTGAATACTCTGACTTCTGATTCACTGCCAGTTCTGTACATGAGATGAGTTACTAATAATTGCAAAAACATAATAAAGCAATCCCAGCAGGAAAAAAAAGGAGTGTGTTCACTCTGAAGTCCACGGGGAGCTGGTGTGGAAGGTTTGCAGGTCTAACTATGAGAATTAACTTCCTACTTTTATTATGCCATTGTAGCTTGTGCTGTGTTCAAACACAAGTGACAACACCCACAAAAGTAGAGGTGGTGGGCAGGTGATGTCCAATCCATTGAAGTTTCCATTCTGGGAGGGTGATTCAGTTCAGAAAGTGACCAGTCCACCCTACCTGTTAATGTTCCTAATTCTCCAGCATGAAATAATGCCTCTGACCTCACAGTGTAAGAATAGCTTCAGCTGGGGTAATGAATATTGTATTTCCGGCTCTGTTACAAAGACAGCAAAGTGGTGAATCTTAATGCTTCTGCAAATGCAAATGGTGCTAAGTGGGAATAATTTTTAGATGGACAACAAGTTGTGTCAGAGGAGCAGAAATGTTTATAGGCTGTGCTTTTTTTCCCCCAGTGAGTCATAAAGTGAGCAGCAGTAAAAAAATGCAGACAAAAAAAAGTAAAAAAAAAAGGCAGAACATGAGTTAGGTCTGTAAAAAGCTAAATAGCACAGTTACTTGAGAATGATGCTGGCACATCTTTGGTTATCCTATAGCTTTGTTAGATCTTTTCCTGAAGGATGGACCCTCCCATGGCTTTATTCATTGGAGCATCTTGTTAGGTGGAGAGGACTGCAGAAGGATATTGCTGGCTGTTCAATCACTGCAGTTTTGTTGTGTTTGCATAAAGTAAAGCTATATCAGACTCCAATTTTTTGTGAAAGCATCCTGATCCTGCTTATCACAGCCCAGCAGAAGGTGCTGAAATATTCCCCATTAGCCTATGATGAACCCTAATCCATCACCATGGGTTTCCATATCAGAAAGATGTTGGGGCCCTGCCGCGATCACCATGGCCTGCCTTTTCCAGCCCCAGTGTTGCTGGAGCTGTAGTCTCGTTGACTCTCTCAACCCTAACCCTAAGCCTGGACCAGAATCAGGTGTCGTGATGATCCTTCCCTAGGTATTTTTGTCCTGGATTCTTCTAAAATTCTGCAGAGTTTAGAGTTTTCTTGGATTCATACATTTTCCCCTGAGCTTTTTGCAGTCCGAACAGAGGTCTCCCTTGGGCAGGGAGTCTGATGTTCACCAGCTCTGATGACTTGGAATAAGCCTTAAATTACACATCTATCTGATAATGCGGACTGCAATATGGAGTTGGAGAAGAGCCAGCACAGAGTTTCCAGTGTACAGTTCTACCCAGTATACAACCTATTCCTTACCTATTCCTCAGCAGTTTCTCAAGAGGTTTTCTTTTTCTCCTCTCCCTAAATGTGACTGAGACCCACTGGTTGCATGTCCAGTTTAGCTGCTAGTCCTCAACTGTTCCACAGAGCTTATCCAGCACAGCCATTTCTGTGTTTTGTCTGCAGTCCAAGGGCTGGAACAACTGAGAGGACCAGAAATCCATGCAACTGTAAAGCAGGACTAGGTGAAAACCAGAGTAGTCCTCCAAACAAACACTATCCTTCAAGGATGGCAGGTCTTGTGTTCCTGCTCCCCTGTCTGAGGAAGCAGGATCCTTCATGTCCCAGAGGACTGCAATGCAGAAGCTCTGGACATTAAACACCTACTGGCATGCTTAGCTGCAGAACCAAGACCTATATCAAAGTAGCAATAATCTTCCTGGCTCTCCCCCAGTAAAACTGCATCTTAGGCTACCTGGAACCTATCTGTAGGAAGATTTATGCCTCTGGAGCTGCCCAGCTATCTGAACTACACTAGTGTGAGAATCTCTTACATGGTATGTGAATGCCTGCAGGTGGACAGCCTATGGACCAGAGAGAAGGTGGCAACTGCAGATGAGATGGAGGTGGGATGTTACTCTGCCAGTAGAGAGCTAGAACATATGGGACAAAGTGTCAGGAAATGCTAATGAAGACAAGACAAGGACAAAGGTTCTTTCTGATTAAGCCAGGCAGAGACAACAAAGCTGCAGTGCACTGGAGCACTAGTGCTTGCACACTGCCTGCACCTGGTCTGCAGCCACTCTCACAGTCTTTAAAACTCCTCAGGGAGAAGGGATGGAGGATCTGACCCTGGGAGGGTGGGAGGCTGTTGCAGAAGCACTCTAACAGCTCCAACACAAAGCAGAAGATGTACCACACCAAAAAACCCCCAAACTGATCAACCAAATGTACAAAAAACCAAACCAAAACCCAAACACACTCAGGTTTGAACAGATTTAAACAGAAAACTATAAATCCCTGGTGACCCCAACCACAAGGGGCCACATCCTAACCTTGCAGCAATCTGAAATGGGTCATATTTGTTCTATATTTCAGATGATGTGTTGAAAGCTTTCAAGCCATCCCTGGTTAGTTTTTCTTCAGGATTGCAATAAACCCTACAGTAAGCTGTCATGTAAGATAACCATCAGATTTACAGTGCAAATTAGTCTCTCAGACAATGGAGCGAGCTAAGCATTTTGTTGGCACAGAGGAGCCCAGATTAAGAGCAAGACAGACAGCAGAGATGAAATACACAAAATAATCAGAGAGACAGACACACAGCCTAAGCAGGGGAACAGTTCTGTTCCCTGGAGCTGGCTGCAGCCCATGCCACTTCTGAAAGCTCTTCACAATCTGCAGAGCCCTTTTTCCTCTCCATCAATGACCTGGCCTTTTCAAGGGTCAGAAGACAGAAGAATAAGTAGGAGAAAAGAGCTGAATAAAAGGCTCTCCTGTATGAATGCCTGCATTTTGGGCTGGGGTCGGCATCCCACACAACAGAGGTGTCTCCCCACACTCTCCTCCTTGGCCACCACCATCTGCACTCCCCACTGGATTCTCTTCCAGAGCAGGGGTCCTGCCCACTGGGGCTCCAGACAAACTCAGGTCTTCTCACCTGATCCTAAAATCATCTATGACTCGGGCAGAAGTGAGATTAGTAATAACAGATATAACTTTCTAGGCTGCCACGACACTCCTCAGGGCTTTGCACTGCGTTCATTTGGAGAGACAAAATGCGAGCCTGTGCTGGTGCCCAGTACAAATGTCACAGGCACTACTCTTGCCCTCAGCCCCTGCCAGCAGGTGATATGACAGGCAGGGTGAACTCTTTACTTTAAGAAGGACTTGTGCAAGTTGCTCTTTCCTACTAACTCATAAAAACAGCCCCAAGCCAGGAAAGCAGTGTCAGGGAGCAGCACTGGTTTTATATCTTTCCATTCCTGCTGGGCCCCAGACAAAGTAGCGGAGCTGCTCAGAGACCTAATGTAAACAGTCAGTGTCATCAGTCTGTCCCTCAGCAGATGTGAGAGGAACGGGTGAGGTCACTAGTGCAAACCTGAATTACTCTTCTGACAGCTATTAAGTGGCCACTGGTTGATTTAGGCAGCTTCCCGCACCTAGAAAAATGTTTGGTCTGGAGGAACAAGCAAGGGGTAGAGGGTCAGCTACTCACACAGTTTAGTCCAGCTTTTCCCAGCTCATTTTTAAGCAACACTGAGCAAGTCGTTCTGACCTTTACTGCCTCTGCCCCACTGTGATTGAGAATGTGTGATTTTCTGAAAGTCTTGGTTGTTGAGTCACAAGCAAGCATATATGGGAGAGAAGTTTCAGGTCCCGATGTTTCTTGCAAAAAAACCTGAAAGTTTGATTCAAGTGCACTTTTAATGCTCTGAGAACCCCAAGTGGATTATTGTTATTTTTAACCTTGTGACTTTTTCAAGCCTACCTCAATTTGAAATGCATGGGGCTGGCTCTGATGTTTCTCTTCCCCTTCTGTAAAGCAAAGCTGAAGTTAATGACCCCTATTTCCTTGTATTGCTGTCCTGTCATGAAGGTTAATTAGGTACAGTTGGTGCAGTGCTTTAAACAAGGAAATTGTACTTGTATCATCATGACTGGCACTGACATGATTCCCATTCCCACTCTCAGTGGAGACACCAATGACAACTTCCAGTTTATCTCTGGAGAAGTTTCCAATTTCCAGACAAGTTACAAAGGTGAGAAGAAAACTTGCCCCATCCCCATGCATGCCAGCCTGCTATTGTGGGGCTACACAAGTTTATCCTGCAGCCTAGACCTTCCTTTTGGGTGATACGCTCCTCGTCTAGCACAAGCAGCTGAAGCAGGCAGAGACCACTCTGACTGCTGGGCACAAATGAAATCTCACTGTCCACCATCTAGCAGGACCTTCTCCAGAGAATGACCAACACTGCCTTCTTCCAAGCCTGTCTGCTGCTGGAGGAGGCTTAACTGAACCTTGCAGAGTGCATCTGTAATAGGCATTTACGTCTGAGAGGAAGGAATTGGTGTTCATGTCCTTTTTTTGTCATTTTTAGATCAAAGATCTATATCCTGCAGTGTCACAGGCAAAATGTTAAAGGGAGCACTACAAAGTGTTTGTTCTTCAAACACTCATGCTTCACTCCTGCCATCAGTCTCATGCTACAGCTGTTGGAAAGGGCTTTGCATGCTCAGCAGCTGGGCTCTACCCAGCCCTGCTCTGCCCAGGCACCGAATGCTACAAACCACGACGGCTGCCACCAGCAAAAAACCTAGAAATGCCACACTGAGTTTAGCCCTGCGGTTTTAAACTTTAACTCTGCAATCAGCAAGATATACTCGTCTCTCTCTGCAACAGGATTGTTCAGGAAGCTGCTGCACACAGCAAAATAGGGGCAGCTGTCTCCACAGCCCAGTTCACCCCAGGGCTATTCACTGGCACAATGAGCTTTAATTGTTCCTTGCACATGCCCCAGGAGCAGTATTAATTGCTGAAGCATCTACCGCAAAGCACTGAGAGACAGGGTTCAGGAGGGTAAATGAACAGTGATACGGAGTGGCTTCTTTTCCTTGGCTGAGCCTTGGGGGAGAAGCAGCCAATGCTCTGACTCTGGAAGTGTGAGGCTTAGTTGGTTGGGAGCTTCCTGACTCTCTTTGTTGGGGAGCTTCGTGTCACCAAAACAGAAACTCTTTGTAAAAACAAAATGGTATTCTTCAAGCTTTCACTGAAAAAAGAATTCAGGGAGATTGGGCTCAGAGCAGGTAATAAGCCTGTGGTCAAGGCATTGGAGCAGGCTTGAGTCAGCCCAAGGACACTGCCAGCCCCACACACACACACAAACACACGCACTAAATGGCCCAAGCAGTGGACATTTGCACTGTTTTTGTTGAACTATTTCACTTTACAAGAAGAGATACTAATTGAAGGAGAAACATAAACTTATCCTCTTACTTCCTAAGTGCTTTCAAATACCAGAGCCAAGATCTCCTCTGATATGGGTTTCTGCTTCTTGAAAAATAGTTGTTCCTTTGCTTTGCCATTCCTTTGCAGGAGGTGACTGGGTTTTTTGATCCAGAAATATCTCTTTTATATAGCTATAACAGTTTGTCAGGAGTCTCCTTCAACCAGGAGATCCTGGGACTCTTTGATTCTTACAAGACTTCCGCTACTCTGGTGCACAGAGATGGTCTCTAATGAAGCTAAAGACAGGATGGCCCACGGTCCAGAGGTAATGCTCTGGTAGCTTCAGAAAAACACAAGTGTGTTGCCAGACAGGCAGTATCATCTACTAGAAAGGACGTGGATGGGGCAGGAGCCTGGAGACCCGGCTCTGTTCTCAGCATTATTGCTGACAGCTTTGTCTCCTCCGCTTCCTCTCCATGTTCCTGGCCTGTTTCAGCTATGGATGGTGTGACTGCCCAGACAGCATGCGGGGGATCCTGCATGACCTGCAGTGGAGTGGGCTGGCAGGCAGGAGTTAATCTCAGCTCTGCGAAGCCCAGCAAGCTGGGAAAGGGAGAAGTCCACACTTTGCAGAGGGAAAACTAATGAACACTAACTGTTTGGCCTCGTGATACTTCTTAGAAAAAATCTCCCAGCTTCCAGTGACATACTTAACCTCTCAGAGAGAAACAAATGCACACCAGGACAAAGTTCTCTAAAGCTTGCCATCATTCTGATGCAGCTCACAAGGGCTTAAGGATGAGGATTAACCCTTTCTATAGGCCTGTATGGCAGCTGGTTTAAGAAGACTCTTGTCTCATTTGATGCAAATATCATCTCTTACCATGGTGTATAGGTTGTAAGAAAGATGAGCCCACAGGAGAGAACTAGAGCAAAATTACGAGCAGCTAGTAGAACTAGAGCGGTGGCCCTTCAGGAAGAAAGACATCTGGACATTCCCCCTTCTATCTCCATTGCAATAAATCTCTCCATGTGGAATATATACAGAAATGGGCTTTTGCTACTGGCCACACAGGTCACTAAAAAACCTGTAGGATGTCTCAAGGCTGCTGACAGAGCAGAAAGATGATCTCGAAAGGCAGGAGATTCCAGCTTGCCACAAAGAACTATGCACAGAGACTTCTTCCTCTCTACCCTCGCCACCCTCTGGGCCCTGAGCTAGAAAATGCACTGACGCATTATGGCAAGTATGAACAGCAAGAGACAGCTATCAGCTGGGCTCTACCTTTCCTGTACTTGTGTTAAAAGCATCGAAAGTGGCCATCAGACTTGACTTGTTTGAACTTTATGTTTCTGCCTGCCTTCAGTTTTCACTTTTTGCTCCACCTACAAGCACTTGGATCAGTTAAGAGAGTGGCTTAAAAGCCTGGCAAGAAAGAGCATATAAAGCTGCACCAATGGCTCCTTTTCCTTTTGGAGTCTCATCACTGCTACACTGAGATTTTGGATCACACGGACAGGAATCACCTCTTGCCATGAATATGGACTCTTGATCCCACTTAGGGATCTGCGGGCGGAACAGGAATAATCCACCAGACTCAACGATTTTCACTGGCCTCAAGCTTTAAAGGTATGAGGAGGAGAGCTTTCCTACAGAAAAATTTATTCCTTACAAATAACCCTTCCTAGCATTTGTGCCCAGGCTGAAGAGACCATCTTTTTAAGCCTGCTCTTTGACCCATGCTAGCTCAGCTCTTGTCAGGGCACATCACCTTCTCTGTCTATTCTGTAGCAGTGGTTGCACATTCTTCACTGAGCTGCTTTCAGCTGCTTGTGATAGTCCCTGGCACAAAAAGACCCCAAATGAATCAGAGGATCTTGTTAAACAGTTTTGTTAATTCAGCTCTGATAAAGACACAGGAGAAAAAAAAAATCAATATTTGTAAAGTGAAAAGGGACAAAATCCATAGAGAAATAAAGGTCATTTTCACGGTTCTATGAGGCCGTTACAAACAATGAAGAGTAAATAACATAATCCAAGCTTATGTAAGAAATAACTTTTCTTCCATGCTCTAGTGCTACCCAGTGGATTTTAAACAAAGGCAGACTCAGTTAAGCCTCCTCTGTCCAGTGAGGCTAAAAGTCCTTCCCACGACAGTCCTGCTAACTCACAATTTATCAAAAAAGCACATGAAGTTAGATCCCAGCAGCGGTATGGGAAAGAGCATGGGAGTGATACTAACTAACAGGAAGGTGCTCTAGGCTGCCAAGATCAGACATCAAAAGTCCCCTCTATTTGTTCACCAACTGCCATGAATATTTTGTGTACTCTGCCATTATATTATCAAAGGCTTGATCTCTTAATCTCTGGAAACACATGATTGTAACTTAAGCATTTTACAGCTGATATATCCAACAATTTGTCCAAAAATACTCCTAGTAAAGTTGGGAACATATCTTGCCTTGGTAGTAGGGAAGGATCCAGGTCCAGACATTTCCTCTTTCCACTCCTGGAGCAGTTGAGCAATGGATGCGGATGCTTTTCAGTGGGATGGCTGGCACCAGTGAAATATTCAGAAATTCCCCATTTATTCTGATTACATGTTCCCTACTCCTCTCCAAGGCACATGGAGGAATTGAAGAAAAAAATGAGTGGCAGCTCAGAAAGCAAAGGCACAAATTTTAACTGACCTTTGACTCAAAGAAATGACCCGTTCATCCCAGAGGCTATCCAGGGGTCTTTCTGTCTATCCAAAGGATAACAAGGCAGTTAAGTTAAAAGCTGTGTGCTACAGAAGCAGTTGAGCTGGGGATTTACTGGGGAGGTACAGATATGCTTGCCTGCTCATGCTGCAGTATGCCAGGAACAGGTAGGATAGGCCTTTATTATTCTGCTAGTGGAAGGTATTTGATGGCCTAGCCTCAAAAACTCGTTCCACACCTCAGCTGACAAGGGGAGAACACTGCAGTCATGAGTGGGCAGGTATGCTGCCTCTGGGAGCAAACAGGCAGAGCATCCCTCCCCCACAGCCAGGCTGAACAGAGAAGGATGGGACCCATCCATGTCTCAGACTATTAGATCTATTCTAGTGCAAAAATCATCCCCTAGCTCTGCACCCAAACCTCTCGCATGTCCCCTCACTCCTTCAGAGCGAGCCAGCTGGTCCTACCTGTTGTTTCCTCAGTGAGCCTCTCACCTGGAAATCTCAGCCCAGAGTGCATAAATTAGAGATAGCACTAACACTGCCCAAAGAGACATCAAACCTCTGCCTCTGCACTGCACAGACAAAGAGCTGCTGCTAAGGAACACGAACCCACAAGTGTGACAGTTCCCTTCTTCGCTTCCTTCCATATTCATGTCCTTTCTCTTTCCAGGGCAGATTTCAATACAGCACAGCAGGGATCCTATGCACACTTGGCTTCTGGGTGATTACTGAAGGGCTCTGCCTGGTGCTGCAGGTAAACTGGACTCCTTTGATATGGTGGCAGGACTCCCATGGAGCCAGGGTCTAGTCTGGCTCTCAGAAATGCTAGGGTATCTAGGCCTCCCTTTGAGATTAGTGCTTCATATAGTTGGAGGAATATCTGGAATAAGAGAGACTCTTGTCCATATCCTGCTTGCAGCCACAATCAGCCCTACACTCTCAGCCTCTCATGGTGGGGGGGGTCTGATAAACAGCCTGTGCTTTATCTGAAAGGGAGGAGCCCCTATTACCTCTTGGCTTTCTCATGAGCCAGACTTGACTCTAGCTTGGGATATCCCCTGTCACCACCTGGAGAAGACCAGTTGACCATAAAGTACTAGAATCACAGTGTGTTAAGTGAGAGAGCCCGATTCCCTCTCTATTCCGGTTTTAGTTCTCCTGAAGAGTTTCTGTCCTGCAGTGCACCTCTATTGCACTGGGAGGAGGAATGTCAAACAACCTCCTACCCATTTCAGCAAGACCTTCCCTAACTCAAAGACTTCCCTTTCCAAGGACTCCAGAGATGTCCCCAGTTCCCAGCAGGAATTTCAGGTAAGACAAGTTTCAAAAATATTGCTAATACTTCTGCTCTCATTTGCTTTAACAATTGCTGGAAGTCTTCCCATATGCCTGACTGGGATAGTGATGTGCTGCGGAAGGATGAAAGCCTGGAGAATCCAAGACCACTCTGGATCACTGCCCTTCTCTGGTGTTTACCTGTTGTGAAGCAAAGCCAAGCAAAGCCAGACTTGGCTGTCAGAACAAGGGCTCTGTGAAAAAAAAAATCAGCTGCACACCCACAGCAGCCTTTCAGGCCTTCAAGTTAAGACATTTACTGTCTTGATTCTGTGATGCAGCCCAGCCTGGCAATGCTGTCATGCTTCTGCTATTGGGAAATGAAGAGCAACATTACCCTCCTGTACTGATTCCCCTTAAATTTTCTTCTGCAGTTCTGTACACACAGGGGAGCAACAGGGCAGAACAATTGATTCCTTTAAAAATGAGGGAGCATCCAAGGATGCTTTCAAGTACCACACTGCAGAGCTGCAGGATCTATGTGTCAGGTACCTTCCCAGCTTTCACATCAGGGTGCCCGGCTCAGCTTGTGGTCCACATGCATGCACACACTACCCTCATTCTCGACAGGACAAAACTTCTGAAACTCCAGATCCCAACATGCCACACTCTAGCTTGGCTAGCACAATCATTACAGAAACTAATTTGCACCTTTATTTTCCTCCCTTTGTTTCCAGTCAGATGCATACAGGGAGTGACTGGAGTGACATGAATCTAATCAGAGGCTGATGCCACATCAGAAATCCCATCGAGCTATCTTCCAGTCCCAACAAGCTTTCCCCTGAAACAAAACATCTTGCCATGCCTTGGAGAACCCCTGTGTATACTGTGTTCCCAGCAGGGTTTCTTAATGGGCTCACTAGTCAGAAACTGAGTTTTATTTTACAAACTACAGACAAAAAACTTTTCTATTTAAATACCCTCCTAGCTCTTAATGGTGTTTTTCTGGACTTTTTTCCTACCAAAACCAACTCTGTATTGAGGAATTCCAGGCAGAGAAATCTTAATTCTCCAACAACACAGAGGCTAAATGGCCTAGGAGGCCCTGCACTTAGCATTTCATGTCTGCTGTGTACAAGCAGGGCCCAGCAGGTGTTGGTTGGGGGGAGCCAGGCAACCTCTGCAAATCCCCTGCTGTCCTTTCAGGCATGCAAGTGGAAATCACCTCCTGACCTGCACCTGAATGATGCCACAGGCAAGAAGAAGGAGGTGCTGGAGGGCCTTGAAGCCCCTGGCCCCAGCAAGCATCTGGCAGGGGCAGCAGGGTGGGCAGACCTGCCAGTGCCAGAGAACCAGCCAACCTTGCCTGGTGCTCTGGAGGAAGAGGGACACTGCACATCCCCTGGCACCTGTGGCACAAGAGGAGGCAAATTTAGTCTCTCTCTCTCTCTGTGTCGAGCAGGCAACCCAGAGACTCTGGCACAAGAGAAAAATGCAGCCACTCCTCAAGCTGTTAACCAGGAGACACTGACAGAGACCCCAGCACAAGAGGAAAATTCAGCTGCTCCTCAATTCAGCGAGCAGGAGTCACAGACCGAGGCCCTGGCACCAGATGATGCAGTGAAGCCTTTCTGCATGCAGTCTCTGAGAAGAGGGCTGGGAAGGGCAGTGTAGTGGGAAGGACACTGGCTCACAGAGTGGCCACCGGGTGACACCTACATCTCACAGGAGCTCTGGCACATCTGGAGGAGGCAGAGAGCTCCCTGGGCCCAAACCAAACATTCCACCACGTTCTGGATGGTGTCAGCACTGACGAGGTGCCACTGTTCCACTGCCCAGATTGCACCAGGGGTCTCCACATTCTCTCCATGAGGTAAAAGGCACCCAAGAGCAGGCCAAGAGGGACCTTCAACTTCACCACTAAACCAAGCCCAGGCTGCAAAACTTACTACTCCTAAATTCTGAGTCCTGTTTCTGAAATGTGCTAAAAGACACGTGGCCTCCAATCCCCATCTTCCAGACTGATGTTTAAGAAGTTTTATCAAGCCTCCCGAGGCTGCATTCAAGCATCTTTCCAGCTTAGGGCCATCCTGTGCACACATAGCTGTGTCCTGCCAAGCACTAAAGGCTTCTCTTCCCCTACAGCAACAACTTGGCTGTCCGTTCTCTAGCTGGCTGATGGCAGCACCTGGATGCCGTCCAAAAGCAGTAAGTTTCTTGCAGCTGAGTATGTTTAGTCCCTCTCCTAGGGCATGCTCTCCATTACACAGCTATTGTTTATGACCCCAATTATCTCCCAGAAACTGGTCCTTGCCTGCAGTTAATAACCAAGGCTAAATGATCAAGTGTTAGGGCTCAGGCAAACTGGTTGTTAACTTCTCTGTCAACCAAGTCAGAGTCTTTTACTGCTATTAGAAACTCAGATTAATGATGCATAACAGAAATGAACTCTCCAGTGACACAGCTAGGTGAGGTTAGGAGAGGGGGGAAAAGATTCACTCCTTCTACCTGGAGGTATCAGCTGAGCAGGGAGGAGATGAGCCCTCCTTTAACGCTCTTCTCAGCCTTCCTGATATCTGGGAGACAAATATCAAAGAATATCTTATGTTGCAGAATACTTTAAACTTTCTTAGGATCTGGATCATGTGGGCAGATCTGTAAGTGCAATGGGCTCACTGACCAGAAACTGCTTTCAGAAATGTATTAGGCTTGCATGGCAAGGTTTCGGTAGCAGGGGTGCTACAAGGGTGGCTTCTGTAAGAAGCTGCCAGAAGTATCCTCATGTCTGACAGAGCCAATGCCAGTCTGCTACAAGATAGATCCACCACTGGCCTAGGCCAAGCCCATCAGCAGTGGTGGTAATGCCTCCATGATAGCACATTTAAGAAGGGAAAAGAATTATTGCGCTGAAGTACTTGTGGCCATAGAAGAGAGAAGTGAGAACATGTGAGAGAAACAACTGCACAGACACCAAGGTCAGTCCCGAAGGAGGGGCAGGAGGTGCTCCAGGAACCAAAGCTGAGATTCCCCTGCAGTCCTTGGTGCAGCCCATGGTGGTCAATGGGAGTGCAGAGATCCTTCTGCAGCCCTGGGTCCCCATGCTGGAGCAGGTGGATGCCCAAAAGAGGATGTGACCTGCTGGGAAGCCCAGGCTGAAGCAGGTTCCTGGCAGGACTTGTGGACCTCTGGAGTGAGAAGCCCATGCTAGAGCAGGTTTGCTGGTTGGACGTGTGACCCTGTGGCAGATCCAAGTTGGACCCTATTCTTGAAGGACTGCAACTCATGAAAGGGACCCACACTGAAGCACTTTGTGAAGAACTGTGGTCCGTGAGAAGAACTCATATTGAAGAAGTTTGTGGAGGACTGTCGTCTCCTGTGGATGAGACCTCACACTGGAGCAGGGGAAGGAGTCTTCCCCCTGAGGAGGAAGCAGTGGCAGAAACCACGTGATGAACTGACCATAACCCCTATTCCTGTCTCTCTCCCCTCCTCTGGTGGGGAGAGGTAGAAAATTGGGAATAAAGTTAAGCATGGGAGGAGGGAGGGGTGGAGGCAAGGTGTTTTTAATATTTGTTTTACTTCTCATTATCCTACTCTGATTTTGCTTTATAATAAATTAAATAATCTCTTCAAGATGAGTCTGTTTTGCTTGTGATGGTAATCAGTGAGTGATCTCTCCCCATCCTTATCTCAGCTCATGAGTTTTCATTTTATTTTCTCTCCCCTGTTGAGGACGGGAGTGAAAGAGTGGCCTTGGTGGGCACCTGGCATCCAGCAGGGTCAAACCACTACAAAGCACCTCTTCCAAACTGTAATTCCTACCCTAATATTTCAGATTTCCAACAGTTAACAAGAGCTGGTGAATTCTGCAAAACCCTGTAGGGCAGGAAAGCAAGACCTCACTTCAGAAAGAAAGGCTATGTAGAACCAATGTCCATAGAAATGAATCTCAGGTTTCAAAGGGAGATCTACACCCAATAACAGATGTATTGTCAGCCTTTCCCAGCCTACTCCTCACTCGTTCATCTGTAAAGCAGCCCTCCAACAACTCCTCAGGAAATAGTAGTTTCAATCCAGAAAATGCTGATGCTGAACCCCTTTCACAGATCTTTGTCTTCTGAACACTAATGGGAGACCATCACCCTTGTGCTTACAGGGGCCACTAGGTATCTTACAGGACATAATTTTCTCAAGAGATTCACCAACTTCTACCTATAAAGTACAGAAGCCTGACTTTGGGGAATTAACACTACGGCCTTGGCAGTTGGCTTGACCCAATCCATACAGAGACACTCCGAGAATATCAGAAGAATAAACCCAGGCAATGCAGCTGTGCAACCCTGGGATTTGGGACAAATGGACAATGACATGGGAAAAGGAAGAGTAGCTAGAACAAGCATAAGGATTTATGTCTGGATATACATAACAGTAGGAGTACGTGCCTACAAATGACTTTGGGTGTGATGAGCTCGCTGCCTGAGTCTTGGAGTATGACTATCTCCTCCTGCCACCAGATACGCAGGGAATGGGAAAAGGAAAGGTGTTGAAAGGTCTTCTGCAGCCAACCTCTCCTGCTCAGATACCTGTCCCTCTAGCTCTCTTCTGGGACAGATGATACTCTAGACTCCTTCTTTTCAAAATCTGCCATACACTGTCCAAAAGACATTTATTCTCCAACCATTCCATGCATCAGCTGGGAAAAGGCAGACAAGGAAGGAAAATGGGAACAGAAAAGGGCATTTTTCCCTGTCTGATCAACTGCTGCAAGATAGAAGGCCACAGATGTGTGTCACCATGTGTGCCAGCCAGGTAAAGATGGATGCCTCTTCTATCAGTAGATGGTGAAGGAAACACAGTGATACAGGAAGAAACAGATTTTCTGGTGGTATGAAGAGGATGCAAGGACCATCTTGCACTTACAGACCAGCACTGAAGGCATGCAACGTTTCTTGCAAAAGTTTGCTAGTACTTTTTCTGTCCTGCTCAATTCATTCCCAGCTACAACCCTCATAACCATGTGAACACAGCAACACTTACTAATGAACATGAAGCACTATTTATTGTGTTCAGGCTGCCATCAAGGGAGAGGCTCTGTCAGTAGACACACCAGCACCAAGCTGCCCCACAGAGACATCTGAAGTGCAACTGAAAGAAGCACAAACAAATGCTTTGGTGTGAGGCCATGCCTGTAAGACAACAGCCATCAGCTAGGGAGCCTGTGGGCTGGCAAGGTCCCGAGGGGAGCTGAGTGGCTGCCGAGTCCTCAGCTGCTGTCCTCCACCAGGGCCTGGCAAGAGCAACCTGGCCACCACTCCTCGAGACTGCTCAGGCAGCTTTAAAAACACACTCTTTCATCCTTATGCACAGATTTACTTATTCATGTATTCTCAACAGAAGCACCAATGGCCATAATTGGATCCATTGCTGGGTTCTTAGAGCTCTCAGTCACTGCCTCTGCAGCTTTGCACGGTGCTGGGGGAATGCACAGGAAGAACAAACAGGGCAGAGGCACGGCCAGTGGCAGGGGCTTTAAAAATCCATTAAATTGTTGCTGTAGCAACTAAAACAAAATTTCTGGCAGGAGCTACTATATGTGGAGAACTGTAAACTTCTCCATTTGTGGAAAACATTGGTCATGTCTCTGAAAGGGAGGTGGAGGAAAGACAGAAAGAATGGCTCTTTTCAGAGACTGTTACAGCAAGAGCCAAAAATGGTCTGCTTACAAATTTATTCTTATGGCAAGCCCTGACGATGGTTGGATTCTACATAACAGAGCTTCTCAGGAGCCAGTGCACCGAGACAGAGCTGGCATGTTTGGAGGAGCATTTCTAGGTATTCAGTCCAGCTGGTCTTGAATGCCAGGAAAGCCACTGAACTGCAGCACAGACATAGCGCTGCAGTCCTGTCACTTCTACCTTCACCTGCCTCCTCTGCCTCACAACCTATCCAGGGTCTCCATGGAAAATTGAAGTTTGTCTGGGAATTAGCTTTCATTAAGATGATAGATTCTGGAACACCAAAGTTTCCATCCGTAAACAGCAGGAAATGAAAAAGCAGGTATTAGGTCTGGAAAAACTAAAATCTATCTAGAAAAGCTGTTCCTGGTCTCAGAAAACACCACAAATTTTCAAGAGTAGTCCGCATGGCAGTAACCACCTGGATGAAACGTGATATATCCCAGCTTCGGAAGGTGTCCACTACTTTAACATCACAACAGGGGTTGCAAATTTTCAGGGATCTCAAGTTCATGTTTAATTATAATGTAGGACCTGCAAAAGCAGAATCAGTGTTGATTTAATGTTGACTGATTTACGCTAAACAAGCTGCTCTGTGCCACCTATTTCATTTTCTGAGAGATCCCCCAGATCATGTCTGAGCCTGCTTAGCTAACATAGACCAGTAACCCCACACCCAACCTTTCCTGTTCAAGGATCACGGTTCATCAGTTTGTTACTTATGAAGTAACTCACTCAGTTTGGAAATTCAGAACAGTGCAGAGTCCTGATGTGTAACTCTGAATTCTCGCAAGTTTAGTGTATAGGTTGGAGCTACCAAATGGGCACTTTGCAAAAAGATTAGAGACGGACAGTGGATGCTTCCAGCAGAAAATTTGCCTACTGAGAAGTATTATATAGGCAAAGTGACTGATGACAATATCCAGCTTTTCTTCGGAGTCAGCAACTTAACTACAAAGACTTTATTGCAAGTTAGACTCACTTGTGGGATTGATTTCCACTGTGAAAGGAGGAGCAGAGGGAACGGGAGGACAAAGATGCAGGGACTGGTGTTGGGTCAGCACAGGGGAGCAGCATCCAAGCAGCCCCATTGTAATGCTACCAGTCTCCTCTCCTCTGTCTCCTGGTGACATAGAGGCTCACAGCTTCCTGACCCTGGCTCTCATGGCTCACATGACTCCACTGCATTAATGACCTCAGTGAGAATTTTTTAAGCTGACTGACAGAAACCTGGAAAAAAACCACCTAGGAGCTCTGAAATTGCACCACTGCCAAAGGGGAGCTTAATACAGGGCAGGAAAGAGGCACTGGCTAAAGGCACAGGAGGTCTTTAAATAGACACCCTAAGTCTGGTCTGTACAGCGTTACGGATTGTGGTGAGTCTCTGAGGTCAAGGTAAGAAATTAATACTTACAAAGCTCAGTGAGGCTTATGCTTACAATACAGCACTAATTATCCTGTTAATCAAAGTAAAAATCCTTCAGTTTTGCAAATCCAGCCAGCAAAAGGCTGCAGATCCACGGCTCAGGCACTTAACCCCCAACTACCCTATATGCTAGGAAGCAAATGAATAGGAAGGTTTGAAAGGCTTTGAAATTTTACTCCACTCTACCTCCTTAAAACCTTCTGCCTTCATTTCTACCTTACACCACTTGGATAAAAAATTGTTAACAAGGAGGTTTAGAGAAAAAATATAAGATGCTACTTGTCTGTAGCTTTTAAAATCTTAAATCTGTAGTATATGAATGTTGTTTGTCTAGACAAAAATCTTTTGTTGGCATAAACATCCCCCTCAATCCATACTTCTGTCATGCACTGAAGTGTATGTCATATATCAAAACCTTACATATTTTATTTTGGTCAGTGGAGTTCACGGTGTGGTTACTTTTAGTGAACAACAGAATTTTCTTCACTGCAAACTACTTCTTTTAAAGTAGCTTGCTGCTTTGAGACATACAGACTTTGGTTTAAATGCTACAGTAAGGGAGGAAAAAATCAGTCTATCAAGCAAGAGAAAGGTAGACCACACACAGATCACTTCTCAATTTCCAGAGTCACTGATGCGGTGAGGATATATGTTGCTTGAGAACAGGCTTGTCACTGGCTTTGGGTGGTGGAAGATCAGCAGCAGTTAAGGTTGGCTGGGAAATTTTCACTGTGCACAAATGACAATTTGAGTCTTGACATTAGAGCTGTTAACACCTGCACCTAAGCATTTCCCAACTTACAAGCAGTCCTAGGCCTTGAAAAAAAGAGCCTGCTCTCATAAATTAGGACCTATCATAGCTAATTAGGTAAGTACAAGTATTACTTTAAATTTGTAATTTTGAGGGCAGACCCTCATTTGTTTAGAACTTCTTTTTAATTATGAAGAATTAAGTAGTAGAAATTATAGTGAAGCACACAAGCTACACATATGATATCTCTGACTCTGGAAATATCAAATATGGAGAGTGCTTTTTTCAGGCTGATCTTCCCATATGCAAATATAAAACCACAGGATAATAATTTTCAGTCTGCCAGTGTCAAGTATGGTAGTGGAGGTGCCACAGCTAAGCACATTTTTTTTGTTCTAATAAAAGTAACCAAATCCCATCTTTGAAACAGTTAGGTTATTTGTCCTAGTATTCTTACTTGGATATCTAAATATGATACTGGTTTTTTGCTTAGAAACTGAATTTGCAGCCTAAATTTATTCATGGGCCATTTATACCCATTTCTTCTCATGGCAATGTTGTCTTTCAGTTTAAATTGCTGTTCTCCCTCCCTGGTGTTTACTCCTCTGACGTATTTATAGAGAGCATTCATATCTCCTCTCAGCCTTTTTTCCTGGATTAAACAAGCCAAACACTTCTAGTTCTCATGTATACAATGGATTCTCCATTGTCTCCCTCATTCCAGAAGCCTTTCCCTCTATCTGTACGGCAGTCTAATGTCAATTTCCTTGCACATGGGTGTTTGGTAGTGTGCAGAGAACTGACAAAGCCGTGATACTGCCTGCTCCCTAAAGGAACAGCTTGCCTTATACAATCTAGGATTGCATTTGGTTTTCAGTATAGTGATAGGGTACTGGAATTTATTTCATTAACTAACATACTCTAACCTCTAACCCTTCTCTTCCCTCAACCCCCTAATGAGCTCTCAGCTTATACCACACTTCTTGTTACCAATCCTTAGGTTAGAATCTTTTTTTTTTTCCTGGTACTGTTAACAAATGTTACATTTCTATTATATTTGCTATTAGTCATCAGTTTTTGCTGTATGACATCCAGGCATTACTCTCAGTAATAGCAATATTCTAATTGCTTTGTATCATGCTTTTTCGTATATCCACATTCAATGGAAAATCTGTGCTGGAATCTAAAAATGGCACAAGTCATCCCAGGCAAGTACCTGCTCCAGACTAGGAAGGGGTTTGGTCTTCCTCCAGCTCCAGCCTCCATCAGCTGAGAAAACCACCATTTCATCAGCATGTGATGTCCTCCTGATACGGGCACAAATTGCATTTTGCTACTCCCCGAGACTCCAAACCCTCTTACAAACATACCGAATCCCGGCTGTGCGACCGGAGACCTGGGGAAGAAGCCCAGGTGATGTTTTTGCATCAGTCTGCTTGCAAAGACAGAAGAGGGAACTGTCCTGTCGAGCAGTGTTTTCTGAGTACCGGCCTACCTTCTTGTTCCAACTCCATGGGCAGAGAGAACCACTCAAAGAAGATCAAGCATGGCTTTCTTGGTCCTCAAAGCTCTTGCAGCTTTTAGTTTTGTGAACCTATTGAGGATCAGGCTTTTCACAATTTCCTCTTTACAATAGCTGTTGTTTGCTTTTGGATGGTGGGAAGAGAAGCTACCACATCTGAGGCATTTGCAGCCCTTGTGCTACAAAATTACTTTCCTCCCCTAATTACCTTTCATTTCTCCACTTCTACTTTACTTGTTTTGTTGAGTTGAAATTCTCGAGGGCAGCATGGCATTGTGACTACAGCACTCATCAGAGACTGCAGGATGCAACTCTAAAATACAGCAACGGTAGTAATATTTCTCTCAGATCACTCACAGCCTTGCTACCACAATAAAAGGCATGTGGAAATGCTTATCAGTAACATTGATTACAACCCAGATGCTTAGGCTGGCTAAGTATTCTCTAGTGCTCAAGAAAGCTGCATGAGAGTGATAGTCTTGCTCTAGCAGGACTCAAGTTGTTTTAGATGACTTTGGCCCAAAAGCAAATTGGTTTAATTAATACCCTATCCATATGGGCCTGTAAGCTGAAGAGCAGCTGAAACTCTTGTGAGAAAGGAAGAGAACAGAAAAGCCTGGTCCTGAGACGGCTGTTTCCAAACCTGTTTACTTAACTATTAGTGAGGGTGGCTTTTCTTTAATTTATTTACATAGAATGTTTCTGTAACCATCTGCTCTTAAGCTAAACGAAAATTATCATCTTTCTCCTGCTGCTGCGGAGACTCCCTTGGATGTTCTTAATAATACAAAAAAATCTATCATTTTAATGCAGACAGCTTGGCTAATAAAAATGATCTGTACCATTAGTAATTATGCCACAAATACAATGCAAACAAGCAGCCTTTCCCTGAAGAGGCCAAGCATAAAACACCTCTCTCACCACTGGGGACCAGAGACGATGGCGCAGCTGCAGGACTTGGCTTCTCAGTTCTCCACCACCAAAGAGTAGAGGGTGGTTTACCGAAGTTACCATTACTTGCTTCTTTAACAAGCTTTAGGTGCTTCAGTCAAACCTGCCCAGGCCTCATTTTCCTAGGGAGTTTTTCTGCAGACTGTTAATACAGAGCTATATTCCTGAAGAGGGCTATCTTGGTGTCCCAGCTTCTACAGTTCTCACAGTGTCAGAACCCTTTATGACTCTGATGTATCCACCTTTGCAGTGAAGCCAGCTGATGCAGCTGGCCACAGTTAACAGACGGGAAACTGAGGCAGAAAGCAACTTAAAGGAACAGCAAAGATGATGAAAGAAAGTGGTTAAGCAAGAAAGTTAATTCAAGCCATGAAACCATTACTGAACAATTGAAAACATCACTCTAGGTAGGGCCTACTTAAAAAAGCCCCACTACAGGCAGTTTACTAATAAATGGAAGGACAGCACTATTGGCCCGTGCTTTGCCTGATACCACTTCAGTGTGGCCAGTGCCCAAGTAGCAGGCGTGATACCTAGATGCTGTTTCTCACTGACTGCTGCTTGCTTCTACAAATGGCAGCAAATCACTTAACCTCCACAAGTCAGTCTTCTCCCCCAAAAGAAGCAATAAAATGTTTAGAGATTCAGGGATGAATGAAAGAAACACAAACCAAAGCAACAGAGGATGAAATGCTGTTTTCTTTAAACAAGTGCTAAGGGAAAAGGAGTGAGATTACACCTCAAATTATATCAATAAAATATGAACATACCTCTTTACTAAATAATTCAATTGATAAAGAAATGTGTTTAAAGAAATATAATCAATGTCTTGGGGATTTCAGACACTTCTGCAGAGAGATGAACATTCTAAGAAATAAAATGTGAACAAATTGGAAGGCCAGTACATGCCCTGAATTCTTGTAGCCCAGAGGTCTGGCAACTCCCATGTGCTGCATGAAGAAATGGAAGTGGCCCTGGTGGCTGGGCAGGGGGCTGCTGAAGGGTAGCTCATGGGAGCACACTCAAAGAAGCAGAAGATTTAATCATAACTGTCTGTTGATCCTAATTTCTTTTGCTTTTGTTTCTCAGTCCATAAAGTGGGGCTAAGGGAAGATCTGCCATGGGATTCTGGGATGGGTCATATCTGCATTTCATTTGAAAAGCTAAAGATGCACAAAGGAGAGCACTTCTTCACTAGGCAGGTAAGAAAAGTGAGCTACAATGGATGATAACAGGCAGGCATTAATTGACTCCTCTGTGAAAGTACTGCAGAAAAGCATCAAAGCTGGTGCATCACAGGACAGATCATGCAAAAACACAACCAGCAATTTCCTGAGCTACAGCTGAGGAAGCAATCCATGCAGAGGGAGAGGGAGACAGAGCCGTGGCTGTGAGCCAGTTCAAGAAATGCAGGGAAATATAGAAGCTTTACCCACTGACGTTTTATACTGAGGTTAGAGATGCAGAGAGATCATTGAAATGGATGGTCTCTTGCCCATGAAGGGGATTATAAAGAATAAGCCAAGCTACTTTTAAAAACAATGCTTTAGATAGCTGAAGAGCAGATCTTGGCTTGGTTAGGGCTGCTAGGGAAGATTGACAACTGGTGCATAGGGATCAGCTACTTTAGTTGCACTCATTCCTACACAGAGGCTGCAAGCTGGAGAGCCGAAAAGGGTTCAGGGAAGCTATCAAATTCCCGAGCCCCATCCCCAAATCTGTCAGGGTTTGTGAGTGACGAGCTGCAAGCAGAAGCAAGGTGAAAGGAAGGCTGTTGTGCTACACCAGATAGCAGTTGCTCAACCCCCACCTCATCACCATTTTCGCCTGGTATTGTTTCAAGGCCTATTAATATTCATAAGAGCCGTTTTATTGTGTTTGCACTTTTCTATCATGCTCGCAGGCCTGATCCCTTCTTGCCTTAATAGGATGCAAACCTCATGAAATCAGATCTTATTAGCCAAACTCCATCAGACGCCCTCAGCAACACAGTACCTCAGTCCCCACTCCTGCTAAAGTGAAAGGGAAGCCTTTCATGGTGTTGACATGTGTAGAACTCTTGATCTAATACGACATTTCAATCTTAAGAGCAGAAATGAATAGGAGTAAAACACAGTGCAGGGAAAGCCACTGAATGCTGCTGAGTCAAGCCCCACAGCATCACAGCCAAGAGATGCAGAAGTCCTTAGAAAAAAACTTTCTAATCCTGGCTTGCAATAAACTTGATCGAACAAAGGTGCTGGTTCATTAACACCTTTATCTCACTGACAGAAGACTGCTGACTTACCCCCAGATGAGTTCCTCCAAACTGTCTTAGAGCACAAATCTCTTGGTTTTCTCCCACATGATAGTGATTCTATCCTGGTGTACAACCTCACCTCTGGGGGCTTTGCACAGAGAAAACTGAAGGGAATGAGCAAGAAAAGGCACTGCTGAGAAGTGGTAATCTTATCCACAATCTCTGCTTCCTGCCCCTCCTAAGCTTTAAATCTACTGACTTGACCAACATGCATAAATTTTCAACTCCCGGTCTTGCAGAGCTGAGAGAGAAGGACAAGACTGGAACCTGCAGTGCAGCACCAGTGAGGATGTTCTGCACTTCTAGGACACGTGCCTCGAGTCCTGCCTTATGTCTGCTCCACACCGGTGACGACAATGCCATAGACCGATTTTTCCAGATCCCAGGTGAAGACTGTGCCTCTGGCAGGAAGAAAAATCATTGCTGGAGATGGAAAGTGAACAGATTTTGTAAGTCAGTGAGTGAAACAAATACAAAATGTAGAGTGTCACACTGCCACTCAGTCATTTTCCTAAGTAGAACAGTACATTAACACGATAATTTCAAAAGAATTTCCAGATGCAATAGCTAACAAGGACCTCGATAGGAGGCTCTTACTCACTGAATAAGAGCTGCTCAGATCTTGACCCTGAACTGCCCAAATCCTTTCTGCTTAATTCATGACCTTCACACAGGATCAACAATAACTGATTGCAATTTGATGGAAAATTGCTGACCTAATACTCTGGACACTTTGCCAGTCAGGTTTGATACAGAATGGTTCTGTGGTGTATATCTCCCATTCTCAATACATGAGAGCACGAGCTCTTGCCAAAGATCACATCTTATTCTTGGCAGATGGTTACGAAAATGAAGCTAGGCCCATATGGATCCAAATTGCTGACAGCAGAGCTGGGATTCAGTCATAGCCTTTCTTGTTGTGGAGGGGTAAAAAGCTCTCTCAAATAACTCACATTACCAAAAGGTCCCAAGTGCAAGAACTCAGGAGTATCTTATCTTTAGTAATTTCTAGTTACAGGCTTTAAAACATCATTTTTAAAAATCTGTTATGTGAACATCAAAGGAAGGGAGAAATCTGCTGCTATTATTATCTATTCAAACTTACAGCAAGGAAATTCAGCCATAGTGTAAGACCATTATCTCTAACTACAAGGATTCTTCCAAGTGAGAGGATTAAGGGGAACTGGTACTGTGACCAAAGGATAGCTGTTAAGTTCCAAAAAAATACTCAGATATTTAGATTTTCAAATAACTGTAAAAGGTATGTGCTGTAATTTATAGGCAGTTGAAACTGCAGAAGTTAGCCACACAAGAGTAGATTATTGTATCAACTAAGGCTTTGTACAAGGGTACCACCCCAATTCAGCATCCCAATGTATAAGGTTGGTAGGGACAGGGAATTCTGATACACAAGAGTTTTAGGAACACTGTTTATCTAAGCTTAATTGCCACTTTCTCTGAATCAAGATATCTCTGATTAATTTACAGACCTCACAAAAGGTTTCTCTGAAATATGGGCATAGGTTCTCCATAGGAATAGGTTCTTGGAGCAGAATTACACAATACTGCAGCAGCTGCTACCTCAAGGTTGTATGTGCAGCACACTGAAATCATCCCAGCAGAGTACGATAAAGAATGCCCTCTGGATCCCAGATATCTTAAACAAATGCAAGGTTTCCGGAGCCTTTCAATCAGTGTCACAGATACACAAAACCACCCCTCAATACCATGTGGCTCTTGTTACTTGTGTAGTGCCTGGAGAAAAAGATGTGTTGTGCTTTCCCTGTTGCATTCAACTAAACTTCAAGAAACCTGTTTCTCAAGCTGTGCCAACATCATTTAGGTTGTTGGTGTGCAAACAAGGAGGTAAACAACAACAACCACAAAAAAATCGTGTTAATTTCAAGCTCCATTAGAAATGCAGGGTTTGGCAGCAAGAAAAATCAATGTTTGTCCAGTGGAAAAAAATAAACCACCAGCACTGATAGGGAAAAAGGGCTGTTTTTAAGAGGATTTAAAAATCTTAGTACTCAATATCCTCTGAGCTGGGGAAAAATTATTTTCTTATCACAGAGACTATTTGATTCTGACACAGGGAGTATTTTCATGCGAATTATCCAGTCCCAGATACTGTCTGGCAATGTTTTCCTGCTTTATACATCTGATCATCCTCCCTGGCCTCATTTAGGGAATCAGCATTTTAATTTCTGAGAAATAGCAGGTCTCTATTAGACCCACAGTTTGTTCATCTTTAGGAAAAATCACAGTCATTTGCTGCCATGACTATGTTAATTTGTTTAAATGCAGCAAAACTCTAAAGCTCTGGGCCCTCCCAAAGCACCACTGTGCATTAGGCTAAACTGGTCCTAAGACTTGCACTCCCCACTAGCCTGCTTGTGTGCTTGGGGCCAGACCCTGCCCTGGGCTACGCAAACCCAGGAGGCCCCTCTCCCTGTTAACGGGCTTTGCATGACCAGGAGCCTGCCCCTGTTGGCAGAACTCAGCTCTACCGAATTGCTTGGAGCATGGTGACTGATCCAGCCCTTGCAGCTGCCATCTTGAGCACTTATTTTTCCTTACAGAAGCACTAAAATAACCTCCTGGGAAAAAAAAAAAAAAAGAAAAAAAGGCAAGCCAGAAAGCCTAAACTACTCTGTTTAAAATAAAACAGATATCATTATTTTTCTACCTTTGCTGGACATTATTAGTTCCCTGCTGGCACAGTCCAGCATGGACAAAGTGACAACTATTTATTACATGAGGAAGCTGCAGCTAGAGAAAGTATATGATATCAGCTGTATTCTCCTGTCACTGGCTGGAAGTTAAACACTCCTTGCCTGCAGGTATTCCTACAGGAGTGTGAAGGCTGAACTTCAGAGATGAAATCTAGCTGTTTTGCTCAGCAGTCCTAAACCAAAGACCTCACTGCCAAAAAGCAAGAAATAATTCCCCTTTGTTCTCAACAGATTGCCTGTCTTCACTGTCAAGAATGAAAAACATCCCAGAGAAGATCCATTTAGCAGAGACTACACATTAAATGACCCATACTAAAGGGGGCTAATATCGTCCTCTGGCAAGTGCACCTTAATTTTCTGTGAGAAGTATCACATTGTGTGCCAGCTTTCAACAACCCAAAGATCTCAAAGTAAAGTGGAACTTGTGGAAATCAGAGAGCCAAGATCAAAATGAAATGCACCAAACACTTTGAGTTAAAGCCCATCTCTAAGTGTTGGAGGATTTCTCATCTCTTATCTCAGTTATGAGGAGGAATCCTGCTACTACTGAAAAGGCCAACATCTGACAGTGAAATGCGTAAGCCAAATCAGAACGGCCCATTTCAAGATTTAATGTATAACACTGGCATGTGTAAGCTTCCCTCTCCACTTGCAAAGTTAACTAGTTGCTTTGCAGCTTGACTTCCTGCATGTTTTTAAATGAGCTATAGCAGAAGTGAAGATGCTCAGTCTCCAATGTAGACAAATCCTAACAGGATATCAAGGAGAAAGCATATGCTAGTGCGAGGGATCCACTAAAGTCTCAGATTGTATCAATAAGTAAACAGACAGCTTTGCAACTCTTACCAGCAGATAAAAATGATGTACACTTCAACAGCGATACAGCATCTGTTACGCACTATCAACTAAAGAAAAGACTAGGCAGTTCTGGTGAGGGAGGGTAAGGTCAGTAGCTGGAGAGATTCAACAGCTCTTCCTTCAGAGAACAAGCGCAGCCACGTGTCAATTCATTCACAAATTCAGACACCAATTTAGGCTAAGTCTGTCTTTAATTTATAACTTTCTGCATTTTGACAGCCCTCTGGGACTGTTAATTCATTTGGTGTCTGTAGAGTATATATCAAAGGGTGGAAAAAACCAGCCCAAATATATTACCCAGGCAGCAAAGCAGAGAGAGGACACCTTTGGTAGGAAGGCTTTTTTTTTTTCCCGATTAAACGACTTACTTTTCTTTAACCTAAAATAGTTAGATGTAAGGTTCAAAGGTGATTTTTCATTATAAAGCTCTATTTCCAACCCAACAATTCCTCAAAAGATTAACCTCTCATATTCAAATTTCACAGGCCTGCACTCCTTTCAAAGACACTCGTTTCTTAGGACACTTGATCAAATTGCTTCTGACCTTTTCTAGTATGCTGAGAAGCAGTGAGGAAAGCAAGAGGGAGAAGGATGGTAGGGGAGGGATATGGAGAACAGGAAAAATTCTCATTGAAGAAGAATTCTTGTTAGCCTATTCTTGAACAGCTCTATAATCAAAAGGTTTTGAAGTAGAAATTGGCATGGAAATATTTCTGCCTGAAGGATTTCAAAGAATAATCCTGGAAGGGTTCCTTGGGCATGGCCGGATGCCAGTGGGAATTAGTTTTCATTTGACCCAATTATACATGTTTAAAAAGCACATGCTGAGTATGCCTGTGGGGTTTTCTGTTAAGCTCATTAAAGAGTTGATTTTGTCCTGCACCAAGTGCTCTACCTCAGTCCTGAAAAATGCTTCTTAAAACCATGAGACTCATAAAGTCCATAGGACACTGCATATTCCTTAAAATTGAGCAGGTGCCTATGTGCATTGCTGGATTAGACTTGATCTGTGGTTTTCCATGAATTCAACCTTTGGTCCCAGAATGGCTTTCTAACAGAGATCCTGATGTCTCTGAAATTTTGCAAATGTGGCATTTTGCAAATATTAAGTTATCTTAACAAACTTTGCAGACCCATTCAAAATAATCCAGAGCTGGTCCCAAGATATATACTGATGATGATGATGGTGATGATGATGATGATAATAATAATAACAATAATAATACCCCAAGTGTGTTGAAACAGATGTATTATGAAAAAAAATATTAACTGAAAGATCTGCTTCAACACAAATTCATTATAAAATCCTTCAGCACAGAGAAGACAGAACCAGAAACCATTGCCTTGCTTGCAGGAAACATTCTAGTTTATCCAGAAAACAATATGCCTTTTATAGTGCTTTTTAGAAGGAAAAAAAATTATGAAAATGAATGGTTGGATTCACAAAACTGGCGGTGCGTTTAGTTTTATGTAACAGCTCAGAGGTGAGCGCATTCACCAAGGATAGAAGAAAACTAGGCTTAACAGCCCTAAAGATTCAAATTTTTATCTCCAAACTGCTTGTGGAGTACTATATACTTAGGCTTCCCTGTTTTTTGGAATGGAGTTCTTTCAGCATTTTTTTTCTATGCAAAAATAATTAAACATGCAATGGAGCAAGAAGTGGAATTAAAGCACTCTCCCTGCGAATGCAGCATTCTCACCATCAGTACCTTCAGAAGACTGCAAGAAGCGTGACTAAGGGCATCGGCCTCTAACCACTCTCTAGCTTGTTAGAAAAAGAACTTTCTTAAGGAATGGAAAGCCCTCTGACTCGAAAGGATGGACTTGCATCTGCCTCTCCTATTTTCTCCATAAGCACTTAAGCAAGAAATCTTCCACAGATAGGATAGGATCCAGATAGTAATTTCTTGTAATATCCCCTTGCCTCGCCCTTGCTGTTTCCTCATTGAACATTACCATAAGAAAATGGTTAAGTAATTACCTCCCATCCCTTTCCCCAAACATACTTACATTATAAAAAATGTTGCCAAGCTCAACTATATATGAAAAATAATTGCAGTTAAAAGAACGTTATTTAAATTTTAGTATAAGCAGACTGACCGTAACAGACCAGAGACAGACTTTATTTCCCCAGGGGAAGAGGGAAGTTGAATCACACATAGGGCTAATACAAGACTGCAGATAATTTAGATCCCTATTTATTTACCTTATTCCCTAAATTACAGCTAAGGAGTACTGCATTCAGCATATGTAGGAATAGTCAAATCAGGTTCATCATTAGCTGCCTCAGTTTCAGGAAAGAACATGTCTAATAAGGTTACTTGCAAAATTATTAGTGCAAATGATTTACTAAGAATGTCTGTAAGAGGTCCAATTCAGACACCCCATAACAATGAAAACAGGGAAATATAGCACAAGAAAATTAAAATCCTACAAATGTTTCTAAACTTGCATACAAATTACCATATTCCATTATAATGTATTATTTGAGAACTATTGTCATAGTATTATTAAATATTGTATTGTAATGCAAATGCAGCAAAACGCAGAGACAGGATTTCTCTGCAAAAACTGATGATACATAATTTCAGAATTTTGCACACTTTCTCTTGCCTCCTTAATGTTCTCCTACTTTTTCTTCGACTCTGTATAGAGTTCTGTACTCTCTATTGATCCATGGTAGGGCACAGCCTACAAAGTTCAAGTTCGATATGAAACGCTCACATGGGAACCCTACGACTCTTGGAAAGCACAATAAATACAGAAACTGCTACTGGACCCCAGACTGCTGCAATAGTAAGAGTTTACAAGCCATCTGCTGAGATAGTTTGTAATGCATTTTCACATTTTCATCTGGGGGTGAGGGAGGCAGGGGGAGAAAGCCATAGCTACATGAGTGAAACACTAGTAGCCACACAAACTACTCCTCTGCTGGCAACAGGTGCAACTAAAGGACAAGCTGGAGGAAGAACAGACCCATTGGGTAAATCCCCTTGCTGCAAGCACCAAAAGGTCCAAATCCTCTGTGAACCATGAAACAGACAAACAAATGTTTGATAGAAATATAATTCGAGAAAATAAAAGCCCCGCTCAGCTTAGCAATGAAATATACTGGTTATTTGACCTGTTGGAGGAATAAATCTGCAGCATACACCAATTACATCCAGACTGTGATGTGAAAAATCTCCCAAAATGGTTCCTGAGGAAGCAACATAACCTTTAACATGAAAAAATGTACTGTATGCTGGGACATCGCATTTCAAGGGTCACTGTTGTTGCAGTTTAATTGCTTGCCCTGTAAGTACTGCCCAGACATTGTGTTACACTGATGTGCTATTCTACTCCATGAACTGAGGTCCTGCCAAGCTTTGAGCAATCTTTTAGAAGTCAGCCATTAGATTTCTTCCTCAGGATGCCTTTGAAAGGAATGATGTAAGACCAAACACAAAAATTGGGCATTAAGGAGTGGGAGCACTCTGGAAAATGCACTACAACACGAATCCACTCATAGAGAATTTTAGACAGACTTTTATAAAAAATGGGATTTTGTCTGGTTATTTCTTTGTAAAGGAGTAGCAGAAAGGGCAAGAAACATGAAATATAAAAGAAAAATGAAGATTCTTTAATGACATTTGGAAATCAGTGGACAGCAGGCAAGCATTTTACCTCTCCCATCACTTACATGGACCATCAAGGTCTGCATAGTCCTGCTATTATTCTCTAGTTCTGTGAGCTCAGGGAAGTGATGGAGACCTGGTAAGCAAGAGCTAGATAAACAAACAAACCCACACACTGAAGCCTTTCTAATGTCATTACTATCTTCAGCATTTTTCTAGAGGTCACTCTGAAGATTTTCTCTCTCTTTGCTCTACCTCCTGCTTCATTTCACCTGTTCCCACTCCATGAAGACCTGCTTCCATGCGTACCATGAGCAAATCCTGCCCAATACATCACCTAAAGGCAGGTAAACAAGAAGCCCTCTAGTCAGTGCAATCATGCAATGCATCAGCTTGCACAGCATCTCTCTTCCTCTGGACTTCTGTAAACTTTCTGGAGAAGAGATCTTCATTTATTTGTCATGTCCAATACTGAAAGAGAGGATAAGAAGATCTAAAGAGGCGACTTCCATCTAGCTTCCTGACAGTCACAGAAATAATGAACAGTAGTAAAGCTGATTCATGGCAGGAGATGCAGAGCAGAGGCTCATACAATTATTGTGTAAGCTTAGGTCTGAAGACAAGAATGCAGAACTGTGTCTGCAAAGCACAGGACGAACCCTGAAATGAAACCTGTTCACTGTTTTGAAACATGTCCACAGAGGTATTGTTTTGCTCTCAGAAGTTACAAAGGAGAAGGAAGCAGGGAAGAAACAGAAACCACATAAAGAAAATTCCCCATAGATGTTTCCTCAGGATTTTTGCAGCTTCCGTCTGGTTTGAAATGAAAGGGTTTAATTGCATAATTTCACAAGTACAACACATTTTATAAGTAGGATCAGGAAGGGGAGGTAGTTTGGCATCAGGGTAAGAATTTAGGCGAGTATGCTGCTAGTCCGTGAGCCAGACACAGAATTAACATCTCATGAATGAATCATGGCATACAGACTGACAATCTGACAAAGCTAACCTGAGCTACACCAAGAAATCAAGTCTCTAGAACTACCTAGTCCTTTGTCTTAATCTGTGCCTGTGTCTGGCACCTCTTCATCCCTGACGCAGTTTGTTTATGTAGTTATGGTCTTGAGGCCCACACTGGTGAAGCACGGGTGACAGTCACTTTGAAACAAGCAAAAATCCTGCGGCATGGGCTGTCTGAACACATTTGGTTGGTGTCTGTGTCAGAGACGGTTGCGCTCTGATAGGAAAGATCTAAAAAGCCACAGGGTCACTGGAGAGTGAAGCATCTGAGTAAGAGACAGAGCCAGACAGATGAGCAAAGTCCTTACATTACTATTTGTCCCTGAATTAAGCCTAGCCTGAGAAGAGGAGTCGTGTACCAGGGATTAGATTCACTAGAAATAAGAACCATTACAGCTCGTGCATTAAAGGGATCAGGCAGCACCTGTGACCAGCACTCGGAGCATATCAATTCTGCATTTCCACGCCTGTAGCATCAGAGGACAAAACAACATTATGGCTACAACTGAATCATACTCTTTTGATGATTCACTCACAACAACCCCAGGGCACAATAAAAAATTGTGGCTTCCATGGTCTGCTGTCTCTCATAAGGGCTGAAATTTCAGACAGCCATGACTTGAGTTCAGATGCATTGCTAATGCATCACTTGTGCATTGCTGTCAGCATGGGGAGAGGAAGAAGAAAGAATGTGAAGAGGGTTTCACATTTGGGCTTTGTGAGGTGAAGGCAGAGGAGATATTCTGACGTGCATCAGAGAGCTACACTATATGACAGCACATACAGGTCCTTGGGAAAAAACACTTCCCCAAACACCTGGAAAAAATGTTGCTCTAAGAACCTTAGCAGAGATGAAGGCTCAGAGGGGAAGAGAAAAGCTAGGATAAGCATAGTGTTCAAGGTGACAAAAAGTTCAGGTGTCTCTTTACACAGCCAGAGAGGTTTTCTTTCATCACTGTGGGTGACATTACACCACTGGGGACAAAACCACCCTGCAGACTCACTGTTATGATCCCCGGTCAGGCATCATGCCTTTGCACTGGACAACAGTAAATCTCAAGCAGACCTATGCAAGGAACTTTCAGCCCATAATTTGATACATCTGGTTTTCCTCCTTTTTTCTCCAAGCACAACTTGTCAGGAGGCTGGCTGCAAAAATCTTGATCTGCTTTAAAGTAGTTGCGAATGCTTTCCACAGCCTGTTGTTCCATATGCAAGCACTGTGCCAGTGTGGTGGGTTTCAAACTATATCCTGTAGAGGGGTGGGTCATTTGTCTCGTGACTGTCCATCTCCAGAGTCACTGGCAGCAGAAGGGCAATGCCGAAGAGAAAAAGGAACTTGTGGCTTCCAAGAGTAGTAGAGCTGGGCCACAGCTTCCTGCAAGAGTTCCAGGACAAGACTCAATCGTAATAATAGTTGTCCAAGATACAGCACCTTGCTTTTACTCTTCTGGAAAGCTTTACTTTCTGTTTTCTGAGTTCACCTTTCTGTTAGCTGGAGTCTTCTTAGACAGATGAAACTGTGTAGTTCCTGAGCTGCCCATGACACAGCCACCCCCTCCCAAGCACCTCTCTCCTGCTGCGCTTCTACAGCAGGTTCCAAACGATGTCTTCGAGAGAAGACATTCCCCAAGATTACGTTTTCCTAAATTTAGAACAGTGGCACAAGAGATTATCAAACAGTTTAGTAGCATGTGGAGTTTGGAGTGGGGGAGGGAAGTGACAGATGAAAGAAAAGGTTTGAGATGTGGATGCAATTTCCAGTACGAAAACAAATAACATTCTGAACTTAGCAATTCAATTCACTCTTCAAAATTCATGCTCCTTGAACATTCAACTCAAAGATTACCTTTTGTGGGTAGGAGGGCTGGCAAAGCTGGAGTGCTGTGAAACCCTCCAAATGCCAATGGGAATGACAAAATCACTCTTAAATTAGAATGTGCGCTCATGCAATGTGGCTCATGCCACAAAATAACTGAGGAATATAATTGTTCTCATACTCCCTGCTTGGTACCTCTTAAAATAGGAGGAAAGTAGTCTTCGCTGAAGAGATGGGGGTTGCACTAAATTCATACAATAAAGCAAATTCTAGGCACTCAGCCTTCTATCTTAGTGCAATTTGCTATTATTAAGCAATAACTAGAGCACCTTGGTATTATTAACTAATAACTCCTTGAAAATACAGCATCCAAAGTGAAAACAAATAGCTCAGAAATGCAAGGCATCCAGGAGTTAATTTTTCTAAGTAACAGAGAAGCAGAATCCACCTACATTTCTGACATCTTCCATTAGCAAGTTTTCTAGATGAGCAATTCATGACACTGAAGAAACGAGAGCATTAGAATGTGAAATGAAGGGTGATGGATGGAGACCGTAGCAAAGAAAATGATAAATCATGATCTGAGCTATAGATGTGCAATTCTGGAGAACGTGGCTTCTTCTGACTCCACCGGATTGTGTTAGACCACAGCTTTCCAATTACATTCCTTTGTATTCTTCTGCTGTGAAATTAAACCAGGGATGTAGCCCTCATGAATAAGCTATAACCAAGAAGGAACTAAGAAGTCCTAAATATACTACTGTAGAAACCAATGTGGAGCACACATCTACAATATTATGCACAATTATGATTTTTCCATCTTGAAAAGAACATAACAGAACTAGATAAAGTAATATTGCAATTCTGTTGGTTGAGAGTTATAAAGCAGCTTCCAGATGAGAACAAAATAAATAGTTTAGATCTCTGCAGCTTGGAAAAGATATGACTGAGGATGAATATGATAGAAAGCTTTAAAACCATGAATGGTATACAGAATTTGAATAGGGGATGATTATTCATTATTTTTTATACCACACAAACTAGGAGGCAGCCAGTAAAATGATCAAGCAGCAGGTTTAAAATAAATGAAAGAAAGGATTTCTTTAGATAACACACACTTGAATTGTGGAATTAGACCATGGATTTCTTTGGAGGTCAAAAGTATAAATGGCTCCAAATGTAGTTAGATAAATTCACTGAGGACAGGTCTATCAGTGACTATCAGACATGATGGTGCAGATGGAGTATTTGGCTCAGAAAATGCCTAAAATGCAGATTGCTAAAAGTTAGAGAGATATAATGGGGAATATTCACCCCAAATCTCCTCTAGCAGTGGAGTGGAGAACACACAATAACACTTCAAAGTCTCAAAAACATCTCACTCTGAAGGCAAGTCTGACCACTGACCCAGGCAGATTCACCATGGCCTGTGGAACGGCATGCTTAGTATCACAGATCACCTTGGGAGTGCCAACTGGAAAGAGATTTAAGAATAGAATGAATCAATTTCACTGGACGACAGAACAAAGGCAATTATTTGGATTATGCAATTAAGAAGAAAAACAGGTGCAGTAATTCTGAAGGAGCTCTGCCATACGCTTTCATTGCCTCCTTGAATCTTGAGAAGTGTCTGTTTTGTGCAGTCGTCTGGGGCAATGAGGAAAACAACAAAGTGCATTAATATCTACTTGAAACTTAATTCTGAATTTCTGCTCTGGATTCTGTCCAGTGCTTCCTCCCACATCGAGTTGTAGAGGACAAACCCAGCAACACTTCACTACTGAGTATTATTTCAGAGAACTAAGTTGGAGATGCTTCCTAAGCACTGGCACAGAGGGCTTGAATTCGTAATGCAATAAGGTGTCTCAGGCATTCAAATCATGACTTAGAAGTATAGTCTCACTAAATGTATAGAACTGTTTTTTTCTTAGGGCAAGGGCATCTGATGATATCAAAGGCATCTGATACTGCCTTTCTTATCCCTCACCCACTCTTTAATACAAGTAAGTAGGCTATCCCGCAGCCATCGTTAAGTGACATATAAGAGGAAGGCAAAGGAAACAACCCTAAATGCATCTGGGGGCAAGTTCGCTTTTGGTTGTTGGAGGAGACTTTTTAGATGCAGCGATTAGTTATGATTTAGTACATGCTTGGATTATCACAGATTAGGCCTGCTTCCCTAGACAACAAAATCCTCTTTCTGATCTCAGAGTGTCATACAAATCACCAAGCATAAAACGTGTTCATGCTATAATGATTTTCTGATAATCTCATGACCTCTAACAGAGTGCACGATGCAGCTAGATACGGTACACATCAAATTAGTATTGCTGACAACTCACTTGACAACAGGGACTTTATACATCATCACCTTTTTCCTACAATACAAGCAAAACATCCCGTGTTCATCTGAAAGTTTTTCTCAGCTGCTCAAAGCATTTTGGGGTTGACTATGTTACACTTAAATGTTTCACCGCTACTATCACAGAATCAGAGAAAAATTCATATAGCATTGCACTTGCGATTTTCAGTTTGTCTTTGGCAGCACACAGAGACCAAACATCATAACACAGACCAGACAGGTGTCAGTTCCATGCAGAACTCTGCTTGCCCAGTGGAGAGGCAACCCCGTAAAAAGTCATCTGTGTAAAGCATCAGAGTAACAGCTCAATTATTTGAGCAATGTGAGGAGACTGTATTGTTACTTAATATACATGTGCGTTTTCCTGATGCAACTTGCCACTGAGCTATCTTTGTTTTTCTCATTTCACTTCCTACATTCAAAATGTCACCAGCCATCACTTCCCAATAGTCATGTCACAGTGAAAAAGGCCAATGACTCCCAGACACTAATTTTTTTTTCCGGCACATTAGGTATGTATGAAATCCTTTCAGGCCCAGTGTCTCTGGAGACAATGTTGTTCAGGTCTCCACAGCCTCCCTGAAAGGCCCCTAGGACTGTCTGTGCCACATCATGGTTCTCAGTCTCTGCAAGATAAGGTTGTTGCCATCTAGAACTTCATCTCCTCAAGGCCAGTATCTCTTTCCTACCCTTCAGTCTTCTGCACTTTGACTTCTTAAGGTGTTCGTGAATTCTTGACTAAACCTCCATCCCAAGCTCTGAGGTGACAGGGGTCCAGCACAATCTCACTCTAGGGGTCAGGCAGTTCAGCAGCCCAAAGAGCCAGTGCCAGGAACTCTTTTAATATTGGTATTGCCTCAGAATTCATTTGGTGCTTTTGCCTCCTATTTCATCCTAAACTTGGATAAACAATAACTAGGATGCCACCCTGTGATCTTTGTTCTCGCACACACTATCTTTCTTACTGCATTCTCACTGGATAGATTCTGTAGCCTACAGAACAGTGACGTTTCAAGGATCAAACAACACTTCTCATATTCTCATATAACTGGGGAAAATCCAGTTCATATTGCCAACAACAATAGGTTTCAGTGAAAATTCTGCACATGCAAGAACTATGGAATTAGGTACAACCTGACAGTATTTGGTCATAATAGCTGTGCAATCTTTCAGAAGGATCTGGTTTGGAAGAGTTACCAGCAAAGCAAAGAGATAGCACCCACACAATGTGATTCCATGGACTCGCATCTGCCTTCACTCACAAGCTTCTTGCAGTCATCGTGAAAATGCTGAAACACATCTTTTCATGCCAAAGTCTCTCACCAGGGAACTGATACTGTGAATGGTATGGACAATGCTGGGTGTAAGTTAACTAGAGAACGGGCTCAAGAGAGCCAGGCTGCAGCACCATGAAAGAGAATACTACCAGGGCAAACACAAATCTGAAGCAAAGAGTCAGTTCTTTTCTGCCCAGAACTGCTCAGCTTTGTGTTTTGCCAGTCAGAAAGTCAGAGTGCACACTGAAAAGCAAAGATCTAGTGCTCATAAAAAATCGTTACATTTCAGACACATTAATTTGCAAGCATCCCGCATGTGAACAACTTCTGCTGCTTAAGTTTTTCTTTTAAATGTAATGAAAATAAAACGGTTGCACATAAAACCAAAAGAAGATGTTTATTTTCTTCATTGTTGTCCCTGAAGTATCAGCCTCATCACAAACAATCCTTTTGTCCTCCAGGTACACCACAAACAAATATCTGCAGACAAAACCATTTCCAGCTCTTTTTTCATGAGTGAACGTTCTTTGCACCCTGTAGTGCATTATCTCTAAAACGTCTTCCAAAGATCAAATCCATCCCACGGTTCCTATAAAAGGTCACGTTTTGCAATGTAGCCTACAGAACAATGACATTTCAAGGATCAAAGAAAAGGTTAAAATATTCCTATAAATCTATTCTTGGGACTTTTAAGTATTTTCTATGCAGAAGGAAATGTCATTTTTCTTCAGGAGCAACTGAGGGCTCTGTGATGGGTAATGGGTCTGTTACGTTTTATATGGTGAAAGAAAGATGCACTTCACTCCCCAACTCATGCAAATGAAACCTAATTTAATTTTAAACCTCATTTATTTATTTAGATTTAATCTAAAACTCCCACATCAAAGCAAACAGAAAAACAACAAATACTATTGGGGCCTTAATAAAAAGAAATTGCGGCAAGCCAAAATAAAACTCAGAGGAGCAGCTTCTGCATAACCTTATAAATTATGGCCTTGTAGAGCACCCCAGCCTGTGAAATCCTTTACTCAGTCAGGCTGACGCCAAGTGAATGCTGAGGATTTAATTCAGTCACTTAATGCTCCGTAAATCTGAGCTGGCATTGAATTTTGAGATCTGGAGCTTGGTGGTTAGAATTACGGCAGTGAGGTGGAGAAGCTTTTGTGGCAAGAAAGCAGACGGTACCCTCTCTGGGCTCCCGGGAGGCCATTTCCAGGTTCTAAATGAAATGAGCTTATGGCTCCCACTCACTTTTTAATTAGTACTAAATTACACTCACACAGACGGCAGATACTGTACACAGGGGAAAGAAAGTGGCAGGCTAGAAAAGATGGGGAGATAGTGAGAAGCCACACTTTCTATTCCCCCTGTTCACAGTAGCATGACTGTCTCACCCCTGCTGCTCGGGTCCCTCCAGCTCACGGTACATTTCTAACTTCACACGTTCTTTACTTGAAATGATTTGTAAAAGGGAAACTGAATGGCTCAGGAATCAGAAGGAAGATATAAAACTTCATTGTTTTAGCCGGAATTAGATTTATTCATAGCAGTTCCTAGTCAGGCAAAACTCTCCGCAACAAAAATCTAAATACTGTGGATGCTAACGGGCTGCCTCACTCTTGGCAGTCTCACCAGTGCCACATGGAGGAACGAATGATCAACCCAGTCTTCAATTCCTGCACAACAAGGATAAAACCCATTGGCAGGAGAAGCACTCTGTGCATTTTAGCCTGTTTTGATGTTCACAGTTACAAAGCAGAAGAGTTACAAAGCAGAACTATTTAACTTTACAGAGCTGGCATGAAAATCTTTAGGAGTAAGGTATTGAGGGCATGAACCTGATAATGGCCAGAAGAGAAGCTTATCTCATACATGACCAATAGGAACTCTTCAGAAAGGAAAACAATGTTCCCCCAGTTTCCCTTATGAGTCTGACATACCTCTCTTTCATACTTGTGGCTACAGCTTAGGTAACTGGCCTCTGCTCCTTCTTGTAAACATCAATGTTGCGCTGGCAATGGTGCCAATAGTGGCTTTATAGGGCACCTTAGCAGAGCCAGGCTAAAACCAGGACACTGGGAACCAAGTTTTACAATGTTCTGATCACCCAGAGCACCTCACAGACCTATTGGTAGGCATCAAGCACACAGACCACAAATACTCCCACTCAGCTCAGACACAACCTCCATATGAATCTGCAGATGCTTTTGTGTTTGTACACACACCGTTTTTGTGAACTCCAGATGCTGCATAAAGCCATACTCAGAATAGCTGAGATCGCTGTGACCATGTTCTAATTGTAGTTCTAATCATCCATGTTCTAATTATTTTCAAACTCAGTTACTGGTTACATCAGAGATTCCCGACTCTAGATGGAGAATCCTCATCCCAGGCATCTAGGTCTGTCACCATGCTCTTCTGTGCAGCCATATAATTTTCATAATTTACTGAACTCATTCACTGTTGTTTGCTATTGCTTTTCATTGGGTTGGTTTTTTTTTTGTTATTTTTTTTGTATTTCCTTTCTTTCTCTGGATCTTCCTTGCTTACTAATTACCAGTCATTGAATCATGCCAGAAGACTTGCCAGACTGAACTGCTGAAAGGTCTATTTTTGTACTGCTTCCTCTTTTCTCATGCTCATATATCCTCACTTACCACACCAATTGTGTAAATTCGGGACATCTTCAGTGTTGCACCAGACCTCCTATTTGTGTCTTTTCCAAATGTTGAAGCATCCAGTTCTGCTCTGTATTCTCCTTCCACCAATAGTTTAAATCCACTTTAACTCTAGACAGAACCCCTGCAATTCTTAAAACCCTTGGTCCCATCTCAGTTCTTAGTAATCATAATCTACAGACAGGACTTAACTGAGCTGTGACTAGGAGACAAAGGATTGTTAGCCCTAAGAGCCTCTTTGATATACAGAAATAGAGTTGTACAGTAGAGTATGTGCTTGTGCAAAAGAAGTCATTGGATCTATAAGGACCTGTAAGACCAAGGCTCACTTGTCTTTTGTGCTGTATAGTGCTTACAGGATATGAGGATATGAACAAAATATTCCAGCCTTCAACACAGTCCTAATAAAGACTTCCAGCTACTACGAAAACAAACAAAAAACAGACAAAAAACAAAACAACTCCCCCCAAAACCAAACCAAACCCAAAAAACACCAACCCCCCCCCTAAACAAGACAAAACCTCTAAAGTTAAGAAAACTATGTTATTTCAGAACTGCCTTCATTACTTCTGCGAGATGACTTTGCTCTGTAACACAACAATGTATTCTGTTCCACTTTCTTAAAATAAACAATTGGTCTATAGCTTGTCAACAAAGCTCCATTTTCAATCACCCAGAGAGACAAGGCGAAGCACATCTTGCAGTGCTCCTATTGCTGAAAGAAGGGTTTGGGGGCACTTCAAGCTGAGAATTTCTTTTGCTTTGCCTTAGAGTGATTTGCTGCCTAAGATATGACAGATTTGTGTTGACAACTGGACCTTACGAGTTTAAGAAAATCCTAAAGCAAGAAGGGAATATTTATTGACAAGCTTATGTCTTGCTCTGGATCAAAAATTCTCTTCCTTCTAGACCAGAGCATCCATTAAAACAATGAAAACTGGAGATGATAACACAGTGGCTAACAGGAGAGTGGATGGTGTAAGGGCAGATCATCTTGCACCACTTGATTCAGAATACTACATGTCTGTCACAGAAAGAGTAATGATAGTTTGCTGCTTTCAGCAGGACTTGTGGCATTTACGTTTTATATTGAGTGTTATACCTTCACCTTCTGCAGAGCCAGGTTGAGCAGAGAAAAACCGCACCAACTAGGATTTCAGCAAAGAAAAAACTACCAGGGATGCAATGAAAAAAAAATCAATCTTTCCCTTCTACTAACAAATAAACTATAATCCTACCTGCACATAACGTAAAACATCTTTGAACCTTACAGTGCTGCCAGGATTAAAGGAGATTAATTTTTAAGAAATGGGAAAGATATTAAGATTCTTCAACATGTATAAAGCACAGGCAGCAGCTGAGCTATATAGTTTGAGCTGAGAAGCAATTTGTATTATGTCTGTGAGGAAAGAAGGCAGTTGCTCACCTGTGCTGCCTCACGATCTTTACAATCAACAGACATAGAAAAGACACACTGACGAAGGCAAAAATTTGCAGGGGAATTCGGAAGACAGGCTGCCCTGTCCCCTTCTTTTAGAAAACTCCAAGAATAAATCAAAGAAAGGATGAAGAGAGAACAAGCGCAGGGAGCTGTCAGCACACTGCAGTTTTCGGCTGTTCAGTTTCCACACCAGGGAATCAGGGATCCGTTTCATGCGCTGACCTGACCAAGGAAAACGACAGTGAAGGACAAGGACACGTAGGAGGCCTGCTAGCTTAGAGTTAGTAGTACCAAAGGTCTCAGAACTGGTCTGAATAAATCAGCACAATTAGACCCCAATTACAGCCTTTATGTGCTACCACAATATAAATATTTAATAAGAAGCATGATGACTTGAAGATCATTATTAATTTGCAGCTAAGCAGTATTAGTGAAAGCAGAGCTTCTGGAGAAGATGAGCTGTTCAAGAAGTTACACAGGAACACAAGGTCATAAATTTAGAACAAAGACACCTGGAAAATTTGGCCCTGTAACTGTACATGCTTTGGAGGTAGAGATTCCAGGGAAGAGGCAGAAGAAACTCAGACAATGTGAACAGCAAGCCCCCAGCTGAGACCATCTTCTCCTTTTTGCTCAGACTCCAAAGAGATCACGGCATGGAGTGTGCAGCAAGAACTCCCTGGAGAGCATGGGTGAGAGAGGAAGGTCCAGACCTTCCTCTCTCAGTAGGAGTGAGGTAGCTGGAAAGGTCCTCAGAAATGAGACCTAGTTGGAACCCAGAACCCTTCAAATGCTCGTCATTCCAGACTTACAGGGAAGATGTAGACTTTAGCAAGACTAGTAGTTTTGGTTCAAGTGCGAAATACAGCCCTTATAAGAGACACTATAAGAAATACTAGGCTTTAAAAGATTTTTTTATAAGGCTTTACAGAGTAAAGCAGATTCCAGCTAAAGCAATGTCCTTAAAGTGGCTAATGAAATTCTTTAAAATTCTGAGACATGAGATAAAAGACACAGGAGGACGTTGGAAACGAGAAGTTAAACTACAGAACTTCCTCAAAGCAGAGGAAATTGTTCTCTGTAGTTCAAGAGATAAAAAGCATATGGAAACTAAAATAGAGGCTTAAAAAAAGCCTTTTAAGTTGCAGTTGGTATGATTTCAGCAAGGTACATCTTTCTCACATTTTTACTGTATGTTTGTATACAAATAAAATTCCTTAATAAAAAAGGTCCATTAGAAAACATAAACTTAAAGGAATAATTTATTAGAAGAAGAGTTTATAAGAAATTCTGGGCCTTTAGAAGTGTAAGTAGCATGGCAAAAGACCAGACCCAACAGCCAGATGAGGATGGCCGTGTTCCCGCCAGCAGGTAACATTCCAGTCTGATAAGAAGACAATCAAGACAGAAGGCACCTTGCGTGACAGGACAGCAGCAATTCAACAAACCACTGAGCACAGAAGACAGCATGAGCTGTTGAACACAAGCACGGTACTGCCTGCCTTCAGGCCGTGCAGATGAGAGAGCATCGGGGGACACAGCACACTCGTAGGGTGCACAGATGGTACTCGCAATAATGTCTGTTAAAGGGGTTCCAAACGTATGGGCAAATGTGAATGAAGGCACCCTTTGCTTTTATTTACAAACCAGGGAGCTGGGCTGTGAGGTGCCGTGTAGTACCTTGGTTGTCATATTGAACCTGCATTTGTAAGACTGCACCTCAGCCCTAGGAAGGATGGTGCAGGAAACGTGCTGTAGTTTCAGGGAAGCAGGAGAGGAGACAGCTCAGGTTCCCAACCTGGACCAGCTTGCCGTCTTACACTGACAGGTTCCTGAAGATGCACAAATTTTCAGTGAAAGGCATAGGTTGTCTGGAGATTAAAGACAAATTGTCATAAAGCTTTAAGGAAGTTCACTCACTCCTTCCCTCCCTCCAAATTTTGTTAGTCTCTTCAATGTGGTGGAGATGAGGCACTGTATCCTGGGCTGGGAATGTTACAGTCAGACACAAAGAAGCATAGCTGCACTATGCTTCTTCACCAGAGCTCTGGCTGCCAGGCTGACAGCCAGGGAAGACAGACTGAAAAGCTGCTTGCAGAGACACCAGACACCTGACAAAAAGTCACCCTGGCTGATAAGGCACTGTTGCAGCAGCCAGCATTCTTCTCAGCTGTCAGAAGAGGTCCTTCCTGAAAAGCTTCTTGCATAAGGGAAGGCATGCAAACTCTCTTTGTTTCAGAAGGACAGAGAAAGCAAAAAGCTGAAGAAATGCATTATTAAAAAACAAGAAATTATATTATTATGGTAACACCTACGGAATCACAGAATTTTGGAATGGTTTGGCTTGGAAGGGACCTTGAAGAGCATCCAGATCTGAACCCTCTGATGTGGGCAGGGACACCTTCCACTAGACCAGGTTGCTCAAAGCTCCATCCAGTCTTGCCTTGAACACTTCCAGTGATGGGGCATCCACAACATCTCTGGGCAACCTGTTCCAGTGCTTCACCACCCTCACAGTAGAGCTTCTTCCTAACATCCAATCTAAACCTACCCTCTTTCAGTTTGAAGCCATTACCCACTGTCTTGCCATTACTGGAAGGTTGCAATAAAATCTTCCTGGAGCCTTCTCTCCTCCAGGCTGGACAGCTCCACCTCTTTCAGCCTGTCTTCACAGGAGAAGTGCTCCAGCCCTCTGATCATCTTCCTCACTTTCCCCTGGATTTGACCCAGCAAGTCCATGTTCTTCTTATACTGGAGATCTCAGAGCTAGACTCAGTACTTCAGGTTGGGGTCTCATGAAAATGAAGTAGAGTAGGAGACTCATCTCCCTCAACCTGCTGTCCACACTGCTTTTGGTGCAGCCCAGGACATGGCTGGCTTTCTGGACTGCAGGACCATAAGCTGGGTTATGTTGAGCTTCTCATCCACCAACACCCCACAGTCCTTCTCCTCAGGGCTGTTCTCAATCCATTCTTTGCCCAACCTGTGTTTGCACTTGAGATTGCCCCAAGTCAGGTGCAGAACCTTGCACTTGGCCATGTTGAACTTCATGAGGTTCACAAAGACCCACCTCTAAAGCCTGCCAAGGTCCCTCTGGAAGTCATCCCTTCCATCCAGAGTGTCAATCACAGCACACAGCCTGGTGTTGTCAGCAGCCTTGCTGAGGCTGCACTCAGTCGCACTGTCCGTGCCACCAACAAAGGTGTTAAACAGAGCCGGTCCCAACACCAACCCCTGGGAAACACCACTCATCACTGGTCTCCAGCTGGACATTGAGCCATGGGCCACAACTCTTTGAGTGTGACCATCCAGTCAATTCCCTATCCACTAAGTGATCCAAATAAGTTACATCTCCATGCATGCTACTGACTGAGCTTGCGTTTTGGCGCTTCCACGACACAAGCACTTCCAGAGAAATGCTAAGTCTCCCAGAGTTGGCATTCTTCTTTCCAGACGCAGGCTGGGCTGTTTTGAAGTACTCTGCAGAACATTCCCTATATGTCTCTATATGATGAAATAGAAAAGCCATGCCCCAAAATGGATTAAGTTGGAAAAAGATATTATCTATGATCACTAACACAGATCTCTTGGCAGTTATATTATGCTACTGGGGAGACACCAGGATGTGGTATGGGACCCTGCCAAAGTTGTGTAACCTGCCTCTAATAGCTCAAGCTACACACATGCAGGACTGGATACACAGTAGAGATTACTAAAATCAGACAGTAAAGATGAATGGAACTTTTCTAAAGAAAGATATTATACAACAGGATGAGAATTTGTTCACTGGGTAAACTTGTCCTGAAGCTAAAGTAGGGATGCCTGGCCCATTATAGGAAGTTAAGGGTCAATAACAAATTAATGGGATCAGTGGCCCCATTAGTCTTCCCATAATGAACACCAGCTCAAATCAAACCTTGTTCCCAAAATACTTGAAGACATTTTATATTGGCAACAAATTTACCTCATTGAACCTAAAATCATATAAAAGTGATTAAATGTACTGAACTCAAGACACTCCCTGAAATGCAGAAGGCACTTTGAAACAGTACCACAGCAGAAGATAGACTGATACCATAAATTAGTGCACTAACCTTCAACTCTTGGAGAGCTGAGTGAGGTCACCAGGGTAATAAATTTTGGTGTTGCCTCCCCAGGCTTTGGTGGATATTTGCCCGTTGCAGAAGTTACATAGTATGGCAGCATGCTGCAAATGGCATCATCCACTCAGAAATAGCACACAGCTGGGACAGATGGGGATAGCACAAGCAAAGCTATTCTGAGTTCGCAGCCTTGGAGAAAAGGATGGATAAACAGAAATAGAATATGAAGTTTATAACAATGGAGGATTAAGAAGTGCTGGCAAATTATGGGACACGACATGCCCATTTCCTGCTCTGACTTCCTTTCCTTTTCTGGTTTGTAGTTACAATTCCAGCTTTTCTCTGATCTCTTTCATACAAAAGTCTGTGCAAGCAGTAATGAAACCAGGCTTAACTGTTCATATTACCAAATTGTAACAGCGCTTTCATCAAGTCCAGTGAGCTAAAAAGACTGGCTAGCACAAATTACCAGCTGCATTCCTACCTCTCCTGATTTCAGTGATTTCTGCAGTTAAGACACAAAATAAGACGCGTGAACAGCAACCTGGGAGTTATATGCTCAGCCTGCTCATCAAGCACAGACTGGAGGTAGATTTTGAAAATATTTTATTTCCCATGGAGGCACTTAAAAGAAATAGCCACATTCTCAGTGGGGGCTGGATATTGCCCTCATGTTAACAACTTTTGAAAAAACTAGTGAAAAAGACAGACTTTAGGGCCAATGTAATACTTCTGGAAGTCAGGTTGCCATTACCAAGACATGACTATTGTCCAGTGTGACAAAATATCCTGAGCACACTTAAGAGCAATGAGGATATATTTTCAATCTCAGAAAGACTCATCACGGTGAAGACCTAGGGCTTCCTGTGTCTTGGTAAAGAAAAGGAAGCATGAATTACAGCCAGACTGTTGCTTAGGGACTGCTTTAAACTAAACCTATGTTCTCCAGAAACCAGGTACTGAGGGAATTAAACAATAAACCCAAGCAGTATTTTCTCACTTATTATTGATTTATTCCCTTGTGTTGCAGGTAGAGAAAGGAAAAAAAGGAGAAGAGGGAAAAGTAAGAAATCCTGGAAAGCAAATATTCCTCCACAGCTCACATGCACTCCTCATATCTGCACTTAGGACAATACGAGCAGTCAGCACCTTGCCACAGCTGTGGTTGAGTGGTTTTAAGAACAAAAGGAAAGCACACAGATCACCTGGAGGTTTGGGATCATATGAGAAAAGTCTCTCTGTACCATTCAACCTCCTACCAGAGCACATTCCTCCAATGGGACCCTGCCACATTTTATAGCAGAAGAGACGATCTATTTCATCGCACATGTGCTCACACCTATACTGCTGTCAGGACTTAAACTATGTTTTCCTCAGAGTGCACTTGGATGCTGAACACACCTTGAACCCGGGAAAGCCACAGAAAATGGTGTGACCGGTCCTCCCCCTCCACCAAAATTGACACAAACTGTGGCATTGCTGTGTTGGATTTATGGAAAAAATAACTTTTAAGCTACTCACAACACAGTGCCTTGCTCATTAGCTCTGGCAAACAGCTGGAGCTCACCTGGCAGCTGTGTTTGCCTGGACATTCTCAAGTCTGTGTACTTTACACCGTGAATTTACTTCAGTTATTGAATGGGGAACTCAGGTGCTGAATGTAAAACTAAACCCAATATTCTTCCACAAAGCAATTTGGAGGGGACTGTTGAAGGATGCTGCTACAGAAAGGCCTACGATTACACACAGACTCACATCCCACAGAGAACTATATGCTAATTCAAATGAGATCTTAAGAATTTTTTTACTGAGAATTTCCATTTTCCATTTAAATACATTGTGAATCTATGTTCTTTGCCAGTGAAATTGCTTAAAATGGCATGAAATTGAATGCCCTCCCAACAAACACCACCTCACAAGAATGATAAAGTAAATGCTAATATTGAGACTAGACAAAATTAAATTCTACTATTTAGAGTGTAACAGTTTGTAATTAGGGCAGCACTGGTCTTTGTTGGAAATGTAAAATGTTTTTGTATCAAATGCACTAGAAAGATCATCAAATTCTATCACTTCTTCATAGCTTTGAATGAAGATTTTATCATATGCTAGGGAACTCTCTTTAATAAACACTTAAACTGATAGAATAAACCTATTAATACTGAATAACTCCCTACTTATCTGCAGATGCCATAGAACAGCAAACCCAAGATGCTGAAAAGGACACAATGGTTCAATGAAAAGTTTCTGCTCAAATACAACTGTTTGTTATGAAGAAATAGCACCAAAGACACCAGTGCAGCTTCCTAACTGGCTACCTAAGCTGCTGCTTGCGCATTTGCTGTGTGCACCATACACAGCACACAAACAAATGAGACTATAGTGCTATTTGTTTTGTGATTTGCATTTCACAGAGGCAACAGGACAGGCCAACAAAGCATTTCCTGAATAACAATTATTTACTCCCAGACAATTAAATCACTTTGGTTTAGGTTGTATTTATATCAGGGTGGGAAGCAATATGCTGTTACTGTTCAACAACATGGATCCTTACATGGTTGTTTCATAATAAACCAGAAATGTATTTAACTAATACCTGTTCAAGTAATTAACCTATTATAAAGAAAAAGTAAGTCAATGCACCAAGGTTATGCATCTAAAAGAACTTTACTTTGTTTCTTTCATTTAAATTTCAAAGTCGATGTTGATCTTGTTTCATATCTACAAAGACAATTATTTCACGGACTGTCAGGTTACTTGCAAATCATCACAAATACACCAGGGTCTACCAGGATACTGATTTCAAAGTGCATTGATATTCCACAGTCTTCTCCCTCTGTAGTATCTGGACGGATTGGATTCCCTAGTCTAGCTTTCAGTTATTAAACTTTTCCTTCTTCCAGATGAAGAGAATGAATACATAATGCAGACATCTTATGTGATCCTTGGCTTTTCAAGGTTTGATCTCTATAACTGCAAGCTGTCTCTGAACTGTGTTGCTCATTTTCATATGGACTGACTTTTGCAGTCTTAGCTCTCTGTGAAGAGATGCTCCTGTGCAGGACCGACACACTACAGTAATGCTGATGGTCTGAAGAACAGCACACTGTTATGCACTATTACTCTTCTCCTCTTTTCATACTGCGTTGCTTCACAGGTGTTGCTTCAGGTAACTGAAGATAAGCTGTTCCAGCTTTACATCAACCTTCATGCTGGTACAAACAAAACTGCTTAAAATTTTCCCAGCTGAGTACTGTGTTTCAGTAAGAGCTTGTTGTTTAGCTCCTTCTGATTCTTTTGAAAATAATTAGCCACAATAAGAACCCTTGTAGTGCTCAAGAGCTGTCCTTTGTAGCTTGGACCTCTAGAAATTGAAGTTGCTTCCTAACAATTTCAAAAACAGTATTTATTTTAAAATGTTTAAATGCATCTCTTTTGTTATGCAGTATTGTTCCATAGATTAAGACTACTTTGTCCTCTGGACAGAGAAAGTGACAGAGGCTCTTTTTATTCAGAGTGAAGAATCTTATCATAAAGAATTCTGATACTTGATCCTTTGCTTAAATTGAATCCCCATTAGATCACCCTAAACGATTATCCATATTCCTGTTACTTTCAAACTCTAAATACAGTTACAGCATGTCTTATAAATTGCCTTATAGTCAAGTTACACCTATATAAGCTTTTCAGTGTCTGTTCTTTGAAGTCACTCCCACACCCTCTTTAGTCATCACGCTGCTTCTCTGCATGGGGTTTTCACTATGAACGTATAAACAGGTACAGATACCAAAGACATTTTGTGTTGTCTCGTAAAGTGCAACAATTGAGCTCACTTACGGGGACACAGTACTGAAAAAGACCCATCAAGATTATTTACAAGCCATGACTGGACCACTGTGGATAGTCTGGTATACAAGAATAAACATCTGAGGGTGGTGAGCAGAAGGGGAGTGCACTGACAGCCAAACTCTGAAATAAGGGCTTGCAGCGAAGTCAAAAGCCTGATGGTTTTTGTAAAGAGTTATGATTCTGACCATTTTTCTATTCCCCAGGCAACAGTGTGCACCTGCTATCTTCAAAAAGCAATGTACTTGTTGCACAAGCAGTTGCTGTATTGCTACCCTATTTTCTTAGTGATCAACCTTAGAGATAAGCTTTCCATTTCAAATACCACAGTGAGGCTGCTGTTAAAGGCAAGATCTTGACACACACAACAAACCTGCTGCAAAAGTCATGTCACACCTTCCTGAACCAATAGCTCAGCACATGCTTTTTTCCTTCTGATGCACACATTTCATTCACAAAGATACCTCACGGACCCAATGACATTAAGAAAATTACTTTGGCTTACGGTTGCCACAGATCAGACCCTACCAGGCAACCTTTAGAAATGTAAGCAAGAGAGCTCTTCCTGAAGCCTTGCATCCAATCCCACATGCCAGCAGCTGCCCGTTGCCGCAAGCGGATGGAGTAGGAACGTGCACATCACAGTGAACTACAGAGCAAATCCTGCTATCTGATGAGCCTTTCCCATGAAATTCTTGCCCCTCCCCGAAAACCAGAAAAATAGAGTAGACAGTTCTTAGGGAACCCCTTTTCAGTCTTAGAGAGCCCTTCCTCAAGTGCTGCTTCTTAACAGGTGGACAACTCCCAAAATTCAACAGTAGGAAACGCTTTACCTTTAACAAGCTCCAGCCACTCTAAACAGATTGTCAATAAACAGAGCATATTGCACAGATGGACTAATAACGCAACCCTAATTCAATTGCCTACAACCATCTTCTGTGCACACTCTATTAAAAGCAGCCATTCGGCTTGCAGCAGCTCAGAAACGAGGACAAGGTCCCCTTCTGAAGGAGAGCAGGGAGGAGCACTGACTTTGATCAGCTGGCAGCTGTGAGGCAGCTCCCTCAGCACCACACTGACAAGCTGCCTGCAACCTCACGCTTGTGTGTGGTGGTCTGCAGCCACCTCGGTGGGGAAAGCAGCTTGCTTTTTATCCTTGGCTAACCTTTCAGCCATGTGGCTTTCAAGTGACTCAGCAACCTGAATGAGAAGTCTGACAGCCTCACCCACCATCCCGCATCAATATCTGTATCTGAAGAGATAATTCAACAGCAAACACTCAAGCCCTGTCAACCTGAGTTCTCCTCCTTGCCCTGTTGTCCAAGCAGCCCACACAGAATGAAGGTTCCCAAAGAAGCCGGTGTCCCAGAATTATAGTCAGGTCATGGTGTGACTTGCTGGTCTTTAGCTTATATTCAACTTCTGCATTGATTTCCATATGCTTTCTTTCTCTCAACGCTAACTAGGCAGCAGTATGAGCAAGGTTTTGGTATAGGAAGGAGTGACAGGAACCAAAACCCACTGGTATTATTTTCAAAGTTTGTTCTACCTCTTTTAAAGTCAGACTGCCAGAAGCCACAGGCTGATGCATAACATTCATCATTATCTTTTGCAGGCAGTACCTTTGAAGTGCACAAGATTCAAATCAGTTGCAAATAGGGGACCTGAGGCCCATTGACAGCCATGCTGCTTGGGGCCAGGAAAGTCCAAAGAGCTGGCTCATGCTTCCATCTGCACTCCAGACTGAAGGGATGTAACACAGGCCACAAAGAGTTTGGCTCTCCTTCCAAATGCCATTTCCCTGTCTGCCCTGGATTCAAGGTCAGAGCTACACAGTACCTGACAAAGTACTGGGACCACAGCACACATGCACAGTGAGGACCGATTAGAAAATGAATCTTAGAAGAGCTTTTCATGTAATTTGTTGTTCGTGTTTCCTGCCTTGCTGTGAGAGCATCCCAGAGTCTCCATGCTTCTTCACAGAGGCATGTATTTATGCAGAACCATGACAATTTTTATTTCTCCCTTGATCTCCTTTCAGGAATTGTCACGTGTCCTATGCAGTGTGCCCCCCTTGAGGATCCTTTCCTCCTCTCTCTGCTTCTGGACAGTGTTAGCATTCCTAAGAGAACCCATAGCTGCTGAGCACCCCTTTGAAGTTAATGTGACTGGATGGTCTGTTGCAGCCAGCTGGGATCTATCCATTCCACCCTCATGGCCAAAAGCTCTCTCTAGCCCATGGCTTAGTGGGATTAGCTACTTCTTTGCTACTTTCCCTACCTCATTTTTAATATGTAATTTACTTTAGCATTACCCTGTGGGGCAAAAATTACTGAACGTTGCCATGGATGTCATCCAGGGTAAGGGCTTGGATTTTTGCCGCAGCTGTCTTCTCCTCTGACATCTTGACAAGCTGTTGGGCAGAACTGGTTGAGAACTAGCAGCACTGTTTGCACTTCCAAGAGCTCTTTTGCAACAGCCACCCACAGGAGAAAAGGCCAGTGGATGAGTAACTGAGCAAGAAGAGATTTTTATGTTAATACAGCCATGTCCATGAGTTTTTTAAGAAGTATGCTCAGGAAAAAAAGAGAGGCCATGCATTTATAACCAGTTCTTTTGAGCAAGCAGCTGCAATACCAATGGAAAACTCAATTTAGTCAAAGAACTAATTATTGTGATAATAAAAAAAATAGTTGAATCCAGTGCCTGTGATAGCCTCAAAAAGCTGAGCTAGAACTAAGCATAATGTACATACAGAGGCTGTCTCAAGTCCTGCCAGTCCCTTCCAAAGAGGGGACTGAGTACTAAATATCCTATTTTAAAGGATTAGGGCTCTCCAGATACCACGCCACTGCTGATCTAACCTGAAGCCCTGCTCCCTTTATTAGCATAAAAAACAGGGAAAAGTGTAATTTCAAAATAGGTGACATGGAAGGAGAAAGCATTTAGCATGTTCTAGGCAGAGTCTTCCCAGCTCATTTCACCTGTGATCCATGTAAAATCTGAGATTCAGTGCAGTAATTCACTGCAATACTTATGGACCTCAAACTAGCTAAAAATGAGCAAAGATAGAGATGTCTGAGAGACAGGAATTTAGCTGACTGATCTTGCATGCAGATAATGAGCTAAAAAAAAAGTTGTTGCAAAAAGGAAAAATGTCTATCAAAGTCCAAGTATGCTAATTATCAAGAATTTAATGGAAACTCACTTCCTGACAAATTGCGTGTTAGGAAATGAGATAGACAGCTGAATATCTTAATATCAGGTCTCCCTGGGGGGAAAAATAAAATAAAAAAAAGAAAAAGATTGTTTTCTTCATTAAAAAAAAAAGTCTCATTGGAAAAGTTAGCTGGGGCTAGATGAGCTCTTGGGAAATAAGGCAATGCAGTGTTCATCTAAAGAATGGATGATGATGCTTCTAACAGAGACCTGCAGCCAGGTCCATCCTCCCATAGTAACCCAATTAAAGAGTTATCATTCATGCAAGGGAGACAGACAAGTTGAAGAGACACAACAGATAACATGACAAGCTAGCTAGGCCAGCTGACAAGTAGTCCAGTGAGTCAAGTCTAAGAGAAAAGTGAAATTCTGAACACTAGTGAAGTGATTAGAGAGAGCCAACCTCTCCTGCTCCACAATGTTGATAGCACAGGTTACGCTGACTGAACTGACTGCCAGAGAACATGCAAGACTCACTTTCCTTTTATTAATTTCTTCTATTGCTATGCAAAGTCCTAAGTAAAGGGCATTTGGTTCTGTGCAGGCAATTAGGAATGGGTTCTTCAGAAAGTGTCACTGACCAGGCTTCTACACTCACAGCTATCCAAGGATCCCCTTAGAGCTTTGCAAGAAGAGCAAAGAGCCAGATGAAAATCCCATTGCTCAAGGAACTAGCTGTATTCATACCAATAGTTCTGAATACAGTAACACTTGGCTAAGTCTACAAAGCTTTTCAAAGGTAGAGTCAGAAAAGGATCACTAAGTTTTAAACAGAGATTAACTTAGAAAGAAAGGAATTTTTAAAATCCCCCCCATTTGCTAATTTATCATTTGGTCATCGCAAAGTTTCACAATTCATAAACATATGGTATTAGACACTCACAAGGTACTGTGGTTTGGGCAGCTATTCAGAAACTATCAAGTTCTGCTTTGTGGGTGGTGGTTATCAGTGGGAAAAGTAAAGTAAGGTAACACAAATCCAGTAATCTTCTTTCACGGGAAAATGAAATCAATCAAATTACCTCTTGTTAGATAAGAATACACATACAAGAAGCTATTCCAGTTTGGTGGACATAGATGAGCTTGATCATGAATCAGAGCCCTCAGTTTGAATTTAATGTTGTTCTCTGAATACTGGCCTTCGCTTGCCTGTACCTGTAGCAGGAAGCTACAGGAAAGATGCTCTAGCAGCAAAAAAAAAAAAAAGGGAATTTGCAAATGCAAACAGTAGTATCTCTTCCCACCCCATCACTGGCCAAAGACTTCCTAAAAGCTCAACAAGATTGACAATGCAGGTAAAGAGCAGATCCCAGAACAGCAATTCCATCAGAAACTTTCTGGGGACCAGCAAGCTTTACAAGAAGCATTAGACAACATTTAGAAATTTAGACTAACAAGCAACTTCATCCCTGCTACCTCCACACACCAAATATGATTTGCTAGAAGGAACTGTAATCTTCTAACAACCACCATTAAGTTTCTGTTCAGTTGGGCAGTTTTAAACCAGTTCTTAACTGTTCTCTTTCATATGTAAGGATGAGACCACCCTGGGTTTCATATTTAGACAACTAAACACAGTTTTCAGCCTGAGATCAAAGACAGTGGTTGAACAAGAAGGCCGTGAACACAGGGGATGAGAAAGTGCTAACGTCCTCAGAAGCAGCTGTCCTGGATGTAAGGCACCAGAGAGAGAGAAAACACCACTAGCAACTCAGATTAAGATGAGTACATCTAAAGTCTCAGTCACAAACATCTCCAGCTGGCTCACAGAATTAAATGGAGGATTTAATTGGCACTATAGAAGCAACTGCATTAATTCTTATTTTCAAGGACAGTGATAAACTTTCAATTTCACATATAGCAAGGATATTAACCAGAATATCTCACTGTCTTTAAAAGGGAGCCAGGACTGTGACTGCAGAATAAGTGAAATCCCACACCTGCCAAGGGAAAAGGAAAAACTCCTATTCTATAACTGATGACTCCTTCCTCTGAGCTTAAGAAGATTCCATTTTCTGTTTATCCATGACTGTTAGTCTGTATTCACATGATCCACTCCTCCTCTCCAAATCCTGCCCTGCTATGTTGGCTGTCAGCAATCCTTTTTACAGGAGGTCAGTGTCAGGGCTGACCTGGAATCACAGTGTGAGGTGCCAACACTTGGCATTGCAGCTGAACTGCTGGGACACATATGGTGGGATGGTACATAACGGAGCTGGTTTACTCTTTCTAATGCTGCAGCAAATCTTTGGGACAACTGTACATTCTGTAACTTACACTAACAGTACTGCGGTTACTAAGAATTAACTACAAAAGCTCCCCCAAAAACCAGCACAAATCTAATGGCCTTCTAAGGCACTCAAATGACAAAACCAGAACAGTCAGTATTTGATTTAAAAAAAAAAAAGGCAATTTATAATTTATAAACCCTAAATTCCAGTGGTCTCTGATGTGTGATGGAACAAACGTAACACCATTATACAAATATTTAAGAAGGAAACAAAAAAGAGAGAATCCAGTTGAAACTGCAGAGAGATGCTCACTGTCATAACCACATTTGCTGAAATCCAACCAGAGCACCAGGTTTCAACAGCTTGGATTTTTTTGAAAAGGAACCAGACCATCTAAGAGGACTTAAGGATCCAACCAGATTACGAATGGTGCTTTGGATGGAGAGGCATGAGGAATTCTGAATAGTAACACTAGAGTTTTGGCAACCCTTAAATCTGAAGTCAGCTACAAATCCCTCTCCAGTACCAAAGTTCCTGGTACTAGATGAGTGCTGGAGAGATAAGACTGTCCCTACCACATGCAGGTACTTTGCAACATCAATGTGGGACTAATGGTAGTTCAGTCCCTTCTATTGCAGCCCAGCCTTAATGCCTGGATGAGGGGATCAAGAGTACCCTCAGTAAATTCTTGGGTGACACCAAGTTGGGTGGGAGTGTTGGTCTGCTGGAGGGTAGGAAGGTTCTGCAGAGGGACCTGTACAGGCTGGATCAATGGGCTGAGGCCAGTTGTATGAGGTTCAACATGGTGAAGTGCTGGGTCCTGCACTTGGGCCACAACAACCCCATGATGCACTACAAGCTGGGGGAAGGGGGGCTGGAAAGCTGCCCAGCAGAAAAGGACCTGGGCGTGCTGGTCTATAGCAGCTGAACATGATCCAGCAGTGTCCAGGTGGCCAAGAAGGCCAATGGCATCCTGGCCTGGATCAGCACTACTGTGGCCAGCAGGACCAGGGCAGTTTTTTTTTTTATTGTCCCCTGTACTCAGCACTAGTGAGGCCACTCCTCAAGTCCTGTGTCCAGTTTTGGGCCCCTCACTACAGGAAGGACACAGAAGAGTGGGTCCAGAGAAAGGCAATAAGGCTGATGAAGGGTCTGGAGCACAAGTCTTTTGAGGAGTGGCTGAAGGAGCTGGGGTTGTTTAGTCTGGAGAAGAGAAGGTGCAGGGGAGACTTTATTGCTCTCTACAACTCCCTGAAGGGAGGTTGTAGCCAGGTGAGGGTCAGCCCCTTCTCCCAGCCAAGCAGCAACAGCTTAAGAGAACATAGCCTCCAGCTGTGCCAGGGAAGATTCAGGCCAGACACTGGGAGAGATTTCCTCGTGGAAAGGGTTGTTAAACATTGAAATGGACTGCCCATGAAGGTGGTGGAGTCACCATCCCTAGAGGTGTTCAAGGAACAACACAATGTGGCTCTCAGTGCCAGGTCTAGTTGACAAGGTGGTGATTGGTCAAAGGTTGGACTTGATGATCTCAGAGGTCTTTTCCAACCTAAATGATTCTGTGTTTCTGTGATGTATTTAAACATGGAGGGATAACTTTTCAAACAATTAGTGAATATATAAAGAAGGTAGAAAACAAACAAAAAAATCACAAAGAACAAGAGCAAGGGAGAATGGCCAGATTTCAAAGGTTACATTAGAAATTATATTTCTTAACAAGTTCTTCATCAACACAGCATTGCTCAGGGTGGCAGAGATGATGACACATGTGAAGGGACACACAAATCCTATTTCAGATCAGAGGTAAAGACAACTCTCCATGCTACATCTTGTTGATTTGCGAAGTTGCTGTAAAGACCAACATTCCATGAGGCCACAGTTTCCCTTGCAGTTCCTGGCATTACCCTCAGACAGCTAAAGTGCCTGTTGATTCTTCCAGGGGCCCTCACACCGAATGCCAACATCAGCCTGCTTCCACAGCCCCTCCTCCTCTTTGAGTGATTTTGAAGGAGTCTCTGCCATGGAAACACGACTCTGGAAAGAAAGAGCTGACTCTAAATGGTGCACACAGCGAAAATACAGGGACCGACACTTCTGTGTGGTGGCCTTCCCAGGAAAGACTAGCTAGCAGGCAGGACAGTCTTGTGGTCAGTGGAGATTTGCAGGAGTACGAAACACAGATTTATGTGTCCTTATCTACGGATGACGTTGATGTGCTGCCTAGTAACAATGTGCTGGACTGGGTCACAGATGCATTCAAGTGGCTGGAGGCTTAGATAAGCAAGATGATAGGTGTTCTTTCATAAGTAAACCTCCCAGAGCCCACAAGAAGGCAGGCTAAACTCTAGCCAGAGAAACAGATGGCTTCTCTCCGCCCCAATATTCACCTCTTCATCCCCAGCATGATCTCTGTGTCTCCATGGGCCATGTACATGTCAGAATAAACCTTCTGCCTTTTTAGTAGCCAAGAAAGATGGGTTTGCTTTCATCTTTCAGCATGAATTCCAAAGGGAGACAGGCAAAAGGGAGGTGTAGGGAGAGACATTTTGACAGTATGCAATAATAAAAAAAAATGACAGAAGCCACAGACAGAGGAGCAAAGAGCCTCCCTGCTTCCCATGCACAATCACAGATGAAAGGGAATGGATGACAGATCAGGCAGCAGCAGGCTGCATGCAGAACAGACAGTGCACTGCCTCATTCCACTGGGACCACCAAGTATTGAAGAGTATGCATGAAGTTGCTACATCAGTCCTAGGCTTTTCCTGAATTCTTAGCTAGCATGGATAAGGACAGTTGGACTTTTTCTGATGTTACTGTAAAGGGTAGTAATCTAGCTTTAAATTACCTACGCTGCAACCACATTTGGACTAGCTGACTGACACTCTGGAGAAAGCAATCCCCCTGCCTCCATCACAAAGTGGGTCATTAATTAAGGATCTTCCACTCTCCAGACTGTACCTGCAAAGTGGACAAGTGATTTTGCTGCAGGGCAATATTCAGCACAGTGACCCATTAAACCTACTTAGCCAGAACAGACTAAGCAGCAGTTGGAACTTACAAATGGAGCGAGATCTCCATGGACTTCGTGGGTGGCAGAGGAAAATCCTAGCATCCATCAGCTGAGATCCACTGCTTCATTTACATTTCACAGCTGCCCAGTAATTTCTAGCATGGAAAACATGAAATGGCTGTTGAAAGATGCAGTCCAGTTCTCAGGAGATAGCATTTGCACCACATTACTCAGCAGAGAGGCCAAGGATGAAACTGGCCTTCACCTTAAGGAAGGCCACTTCCACTTAAGGAAACCTTCACAACACAGGAAATGTAGAAGAGCATGAGGCAGGTACCAATACACGCAGCTACATTCCTTTCTACTGGAAAGGCAGAAGAGTGTGGGACAAGTACATGCACCTGCTCGGTGCGCTGCTGCTGTCAGTTAGTGTTTGGTGGGCTGGTTCCTTCTTTCTCAAAACATCTTTGAGCTGCTTTGGAAAAAGGAGACAGAAAGAAGTTTTTAGGTCTGGCAAAGGATGATGTGAGGGTTAGTTATCCCACCAGGAATTGCTCATTAATTCTTAACTCAGTTAACTGCGTGTTCCTTAGAAGCATCTTTCAACTGCCCCAGCTCAAGGGCTGTGGTGTCCCTTGAGTCCTTCCCCTTTGCCCGCCTCCCACTCTACTTCTGTGAGCATTATCACTGTTCTCCTCTCCAATGCTTGTGACGTCAAACTTCGCTAACTTTTCTTGTCCTCTTCTTCTACTCCATATCCATACTGTTACCAGCCCTTTTCCTCTTCCTCATGGAAACAGTATCCTGGCCAGAGCTACTGTCACAATAAGCACTGTTTTCTGAAGCCCCGTGGGAAAGATGGGATCATTACATGCCAGGACACGTGCTCAGTCCATCATTATGCAAGTCAGTGCTGGAGCCATTTTGTTTTAATTTGCTTCTCTTCAGGGCCCAAGGATCTGCTCACTCATTATACTAAATGAGGTGGTTTCCCAGCTTGAAAGTGCATTTTTTAAAATCTTACTCTGTTTAATGATTCTTTTTGTTAATTTTAAATAGATTTTTAGAATCACTCTTTCTGCTGGTAAAGGACCCACATCAGTGGAAACTATGTGGAGCTTCTGCTCCATGTAATGCATCCTTAATGACTTTATTTGAAGTAACTTCTCTATACATGTACAGGTGAGATGTATTTCATGCTCCTGATCAACACAGAATGTCATTCAGCACAGGAACTGTGAAAACTTTTCCTTACAGGAAGTGAAGAATTAGAGATGATGCACAGAGCACTGGAACACTTGAAATTCAAACTCATGCTGTCACAGCTTTGCAACAGGTATTGCAGGTGACAGGTCTACTGCTCAGGAGCTGGCTGTGAGGAAAATATAACCTCAGAGATCACTTCTTAAAGGTTGCCAGCTGTGACTCTGATCAGTCTGCTGACGTGCACTGATAAGGCACAGGTGTCCAGGGAGAGTCCAGCTGTCAGTGCAGGCCAAATGGCTCCCCCACACCTTGCTCCTTCCAGAAGAAGGTCGTGGATGTGCCAGCCCATGTATTTCCTTAGAGCTGTCTTCAGTGATGGCAGGAACTGTTCTGCCCTAGTGGGGGCAGTAGATTCTATTCCAGTAGATCCTCCTGCTGTTCAGCCACTCCCCACAAAGGCTGCGAGGCCAGGGAGATGTGCTGGCACAAGTACAGCTCAGGACAGAAGAGCCTAAATGGCCTCAGAGGAGCTGCTTCCTCAGACCTGCACTTTAGGATGAAGCTAGGTTGAGATAAGAGCTGATAAATTGCAGGAGCAGTGGAGCTTCCTCCATCTTACCTCAGAAGAGCTTGGCTGCACTCTCCATTCTCGAGGGACAAGCCACAGACTGCCGGACATTAACTGCTGTGACGCTAATTGTTGCACATACAGAAGGAGGCATTGGAGATGCTCTCCTCTTTGCTAACAGGGTTGAATGCTATTAATAGTTTAGCCATATAAAAAATGGATTTTGAACTGGCAAAAGATGCAGGAAGACAATCCATATAATGAGGTGTTTGTGTCATGATTATCTCAATTTTACTCCTCCGCTTCCCTGTTGCATTCACTTAATGGGTTTCATCTTAGAACACAGACAAGTCCTTTGGACCAGAAACTGTCTTGTCATAAGTATGTAAAGCACACACCACAACACTCACCTGAACTTGGTGCCACCAAGTTCTATCTGATACAAGCAACAAAATCTTAAAATTTGAACAAATCCAAAACAGTATCACACCTAGTCAGCATCTAGCATTCATCCGAAACAAAAAGACCTCAGTACCAAGATATTCCCCTTTTCTAGCATGCTTAGACTCCCTGTGGTGGATAAAAAATTGGGAACTCCATGGGAATCGATACACGGCAAATGTTTAAGAGCCCAGAAAATACTAAAATCGAAGTGAAGCAGTGCAAGAGAGAGGACTACTAAGTGACATTCAAATCGCATGTGACACTGCATGTTACAGACACAATATTCAATTAATACACAATAATATTTAAATAGTAGCTTCAGTGAATATGTCACCACTTGAATAACCATACATTCAAATGTAACAGCAAAAAATACTTGTATCCCTTCAGGTTTCAACAGGAGTTTTGTACGGTGATAATTCTCTCTTGGCCAGCTAATTTAATCCTTAGACTAACAAGTATTCAGCTCACCTTTCAACGTATGTATTTCCTACAAGCACTATCTGCTTTTACACATGAAACTGGAGCAATAGTTCAAATTATTTACTCTACCTTTCAAAGAGGACTGTGTTTCAAAAAGGGCTGAAGTACAAGAGTGCAATCAGGAGCACTGCGACAAGTTACCTTGTTGAAATTGCATGGCTCACAATATTCCTGGGCAGCTGTTCTTCACTTCAAAGTGGAACGTACAATTTGTACCTCAAAGCCATACCATATAAAGCTAGATTTCCTATTGATTGCTTCTGATAGCAATGGTAAGCACTGGAGCTAAGCTGCAGCAGTTGGTTAATTTTATTAAGTTTGGGTTCTGAAAAGCCCTGAAGACTTATAGAGTGGACTTTAATATTTCTGTTTAACAATTTGAATCCCTTACTGTCTCTTCTAATATGTTTGTGCCTGTTCAATCTTCTGTAAACTCTTACCTCTGCCCATCTGATATATACAAAGTACATTTGAGGAGGGCAGCAAACAGAAATGAAAATTCTTGGTAAACAGAACTCGACACATCCCTCGAAGGAAACATGTTTGCTGCCCACAGTCTGCACTGAGTGCAACACGCTGCATTGTGCAAGTGGGGGGTTCACAGTGCAGACACCAAGCCAGACTACAGCAAAAGCCCCACATTAAAGCCTGCCTCAAGCAACCATTTATTATTTCAAGATACACTTCTGAAAAATACTGATGCAAAAGATGGTATCAGTTTTGCCACACGTTCAGTTTTTCAAAGTCAATTCCATTGTCTAAGCAAAACTGGGCACGTTTCTGGCTGTTGTCATGTGAATTTTCAATTCATAGAGTAAGGAGAAAGAAAATAATTTTGTTGCTTTGATGAAGACGCCTTGCACATTTTGACAAACTCAAGTCCCTCCAGGGTGCTTACTGGCCATGAAGCTCTTTCGTATCTCATTCATTATCAGAGAGAGACAGGAAAACACTTCCTCATTTCTCCTGCGAATGAGTAAATTAGTGAAAACCACAGAGACTCAGATTCATTAAAAGTGATGGAGTGAGACTGGCTGCAGCCGCTGCACAGTGGGGACCGGGCTGAGCTGACTCAGTGCAGTCTGCCCGGCAAATGCAGGTAAAAAGATTAACTGGAAATTTCTCTACTGAAGCACTAACTGCTTACTGCAGCCAAATTCCAAGACAGCTTGATGCTGTAAAACCTGAACTCTGAGCCCTCAACTCAAAAGCTAGTTGAATGTGTCGTGTTCCTCAGCTCCATCACTGCACAGATTTTAGATGCCCATATGCTAGACCTGCATTTCCCTGCTAGTTTCAAGCCAATGCTATTACCATCACCAACTGTTATAGTTTCTACTAAGTGACAGCCAATGGCTAATATTTCTGAAGCATCTTTCCTCTCAAGTTTGCCAGGGGAAGAAAAAGCCCCCAAAACCCTGGGGATTAACTTCAAGACCAGCTGTCTCGCATTACAAAGCGAGGAAATGCTTGAGATGCAAGTGAAGTGGGACAAGCCATTTGAATACAAGCTAAGCCAAACCTCTATCATTCTGCTGAAAATTTGCTAAAAACTTCGGCTTTTCCTGAGATTTTCACTGTTGCCGTGTGCCTCTAGGATCAACAACATCACAAGAAACAAGAGTGAAAATGCTGATGGCAGTTGAAACTCCTGCCTGTGTGGTGCCTGGGCTTGCCTGAACAGAGTGGCAGGAGTGTCACTGCCTGATAAGGTTTTGTGTAGATTATGGGTCGTATCTGCTAGTTTTCACTAGCGATGCACACAAGAGCAGGATAATGCAGGTGGCTGATAAAACCTTATGTTACAATTATATGTGAATACCCTGAAATCCACATGGAGAAGAATCAGAGTGAACTGTGGGTTACGGCAGCAGCCTTTAATTTCAGAAATAGGGCAGCAAAGGAGGAGGAGTAATTGGAATCACTCTACTCTACACCATAATGTCTTCACACCAGCGGACAGCATGATGCATACCAGCCTCATAACTATGTTCAGCCCTCAAGTCAGGCTCTAAGCTCTCTGCCAGCAGTAACTGATTATCTGTCACTAGGTTCAAGAGAAGCCTAAACCTGGCAATAGAGGGACTGCTGCAGTCTGGGACTCAAGCATACCCTGATTTCTAAATGTGGCACGCTACGTATCTATGTTATGTTTGACTCAATCTACTGCTCCAAGTCTTTCAGTTTTACACTTTTTTCTTCCTAGCCCCTGCTGACCTCAAAGATGGCAAAATCAAGGCACTGGCAAGTTATTTATTGAAATGTAAGTCTTGATTCCCATGATGAGTTAAAAAAAATCCATGTGGATTAGATTGTCACAAGATCCCCAACCAGGTGGCATAACCCTCTTTAGATGACTTTACAGAACTGACTTCTAGCTCTACTTAGCTCAAATTTCCAGAAAATCTGTGTTCCTACTGAGTGTGATAATATATTGCACATGCTCCTTTTCCAGTGCTTTCTGATCTGATCTTTTTGTAAGCTGTTCTCTGGGGAACCCTATCACCTCATAAAGCTCACATCTCACAAACACAGAAGTCATGGGCATTTCACAAATTACTTGATCAGATATGTGAAAACGTGAGATTTTGGAACATCCAGCAAACAACTCAGCCACCTAGGTCCTGCCACTGGAGTATCCATTATTCTGCTGTGCTAACATCCATGGAAAGCAGGAAATAACATCCATGCTGAATCATGTGCAAATTCAATCCTTAGAAAAACAAAAGGAATGGCAACACAGTCAGAGGAGAATGAGGCAGAAACATGGTGATCACCTTGTCTTTTTACACAATTCAGCAAAACAGTCGGCCTCTGAGGTGGAAGGGTAAGAAAATACAACCCCAAGGGTCTTGCTGCTACTGGGCATCACAAGGGATGAGGCAGTACTTTCTTCAATTTTTGAGGTAATTACAAACCTTTTTCTCACTGAAAACTAGTAGGCACAAAGCTCCTGGTGAAAACAATTCAAACTACCCCTTCTCCAAGATGACTGATAAGACAACAGTACAGTGAAGCTGACATGCAAGTGGGTTGGGATATGATGGGGAGGTAAGAGATGAACAGCTGCTCTCTGACAAGATGCCTGATGTAGGCTGCCAACAAAACAACGCCAACCACAGATAAGTCATCTCAAACAAGCAGACAGCAAAGCCATGATGTCTAAAAAAGCTTATTTTCAGGTGGGATGACAGAATAATGCATGATGTAGAAGGTATGAGGCTGCCTCCAGTGTGTCCATGAATATACCTCTGGTGCATGTAATGCTGTGCAACTCCCAAGGACAACTACACGTCCTATTATAAAATACGTTACTTTGAGCTGCACCTTTATTTCATAGCCCATTGCCAGTGTTCTTCTGTGCAGAAAGTTAGTCTGTACGAGTTATTTGCTCACCAGTACTCAAGACATATATGGGCTGCACTTCCATTTCATGTTTGGAAAGAAATACTAATACTATGCTGAAAAGCAACATTTCACCATTAGCAGAAGTAGTTTTCTCAAACAATGTTGTCATAAAACAGCTTCTGTGTTTGTTTGAGAGGCAGCTATACTTCAGCTGTGGGAAACTTGACTCCCACATAGTCAGCAAAACTGTAGCCTTGCTCCAGTGGTGTCCTTCTGAGGTAGATCTACCTCAATATGGAGCTGTTCTGCTGATTCAAGGCAACGTCCCCAAGGGAAAAAGCATGTATTTCTGGCAGAAGTGCCAGATGAATACCCCTCTCTTGGAGCTTGCTGACAGACAGAAATGGATGTGTAGATCTGGGACCACAGGTTTCCCTTTGTCCAACCAAATCCACCTCAGCACTACAGAAAGATACCAATACACACTGGGGGGAAGCGATGGGTCTGACACCGTGTCTCCACAGATCAAATATAAAGCAAGAAGTGAAAGATGGAAAGAGGGTGAAATGAGAGCAATGTTTGAAACTTTCAGGCATAAAAGAGTTGGTAAAAGATGGGGTTTTTTTCTCTTTTTGCTCCCGTTGCAAAGAAAGCAAAAAACATCAAACCAGTTTAGAACCAGTTGGATTCAGTGACTGTACCCCACCTCCAGTATAATCCACCAGGATTATGGAGATGGCAGAAGGCCCTGAGCTACTACTGGAAAGCTGCTATTTAACCACCTAGCAAGGACTCAGCTCTTCGTTTCTTTGCTTTTGCAGGCTTGTGTTAGATGCGTGTGTAGCATCATTCGGCTTCACAAGCAAGGTCTGTACTTGAAACTTCTGCTTATTTACTTACTTGAAGTGCTTAGCCTCTGAGAAAGCCTTCATACACCACACAGACCAAACATTTCATCTTTCTTTGTTATTGCAGAATGTTTAACAGAGAAGCAGAGTGTGTGAAAGAGGGAATCTTGTGTTTGCCAATTTGCACAATTGACCCATTCAATCTTGTCTGTTTCCAACCCTCCAGCACTTAGGCTTATACATAAAAAACAGAAACTAAAGATAATCCTAAATCCAGCATTAAAAAACCAAATATATACACTATGGCAAATTTACTCAAGATTCACTTGTGAGGGATCCTCATAGACATGGACAATGCTATTTTTTTAAAATTCTCTGGTCATTAATGAAAACCAGGGCTGCTAAGAAATACATAATTCAGCCTTAACCCAAACTCAGTGACTTCATGCTAAGATTTTATAAAGAAATAAGCCAAACAATTACAGAGTAACATTTAAGAAGTAAATCTATGTGTAATCTGTCCCTGGCTAGCCACCTTCTTTCAGAAGGGAAAAAATACACCTCAGTTAAAACTCCTCTCAGTGCACAACTGTAACCATGGCACTGCTACCACAAGGCATCTGGTTTCAGCAAGTTCCCAGCTGCTGGCTTGTTCTGCATCAACTGGGATGCAGGGAGTTTCCCCTCAGTCACTTGCATTGCATCACATGCTGTCAGGGTCAGGGTTACATAAAAAAAATCTGATTCCAGCTATTTGTTTTCACTACAGCTTCAATTCTTTCACTCTAAGAACTGAAAACATAAATTTGGTTCTGGAGAAGCAAAGCACAGAAAATCTGCAATGCAGACTCAGGCAGACTTCAGATGGGGGTAGATGACCATGAAGGGATGCAAAGCCTCCAATTTAACACGCCAAATCATTCCACTTTGAGCAGTGAAAGCAGAACAAAGTGGTTACTGTATGACCAAGACTATACAAGATTGCTTTATTCCTGTTTGTGTTGAGATAGTCACTTGTTTAAAACCACTACCTCAAATATTTCGAAAGCCCAGTGACCTCACCTAGCCAGTTGGAGTCAGTCTATGGAAAACTCATTCACAACTCTGCCAAGAGCCCTCTAAAGACAAATCATGCTGGGATGAAGAAAGGGAACACTGATCCTTCCTCCCCTTTTTCTGCATACGACATGCTTCCCATTATTTTATATCAATGTTTTTTCAATCTCAGTTACTCCTCTGCAAGAACCTCTGTACTGATGTACAAATCATAATCAATGCCAAGTCAGAAGTATAGCAGTAAAGCCAGTAACTTCCCATCTGCAGGATCCAGACAATATCCGCTACTGTCTACCTGTTTGTTCACTGGCTTCCTTGCAGTGGCTTGTTTACAGTCACTCCTCAAGTGCCAGTGAGCCAAAGAAAACATCTTTAATGCAGTTCTGCTGCAATATCAGCCCTTTGCCTGTGGCTGACACAATTATTATGACCACAGTTATTTTTCTGTTATGGCTGAGCTGAAGCATGGTGGTGTCATCCAAGCTCAAAGACCCACAAACTCACCCTGGGAGTCTTTCACATGTGTCTCACCCAGTATCTTGGGACAAACAAACTTGCACTGAAGTAAAAGCTGTAAGAATTAAAACTGGTTACTTCTGTTCAAGCTCACATTTGATATTTGATTTTCCAATCAAAATATCTAAAATCAACAGGTACTTGTCCAGTATGGCCTTACCCAAAGTTTTTCCAAATAAAACTATTGGATGAAAATCTCTCTCTAGACATTCTAATTTAACCATAGAAGTATTTTGTGACCTAAGTATTACCTGTGCCTTCATAAATGAATAAAAAGGAAGAAAGCTGAGGGATAAAGAATTGACCATGTGCAAGAAGCTGGGGAGAAGATGAAGGGGGACAGCCAATTTGGACAACACAGTCAGCATACGGAGATAAATTATACACCCCAATGTTATGCAGGAATGTCCCAGGCTATGCTAAGAACAGCAATGCAGAAATCTGCACATATGTATTTACTCTCCATGGATGGGAGAGGATGACAGTGGGTTGAGAATAAAGCAATATGAAATCTGGAAAGCTCAGTCCTGGCTCGGATGGTTTTTTTAAAAGAAAGAGACTAGGGCATGAACAGTCATGCCCAGTGGTTAGGATCAATGTCTGCAACTCTGGATGCAGAACAAAGACAGGAACTGAACTAGAAAGCGAGATTAAAGTCAGAATATAAACTGAGAGAAAGGACAGATACAACACAGAACAACAGCCAGAAACTCAGCTGTTAGGCTGAGAAGCCACCTGTAATTCAGCTTCCATTAATCACCGAAACCAGTAACTCAATATGCCCATCCACATCTACCACTGTTCAACTGTAAGGCCAGCTTACCTTGTGACTGCTTCCAGTCTCAGCTGAGGGGCAACTGGTTTTAAGGCCGAGGGTCACTGTCATTGTTTAAAGAGAAAATAATCCATTTGTTGTGAGGGAAAGGCAGGTGAGTGGTTTTGACTGGCACATTACACTTGGCTTTATAAGAAACTAATTGCAGTTGTTTAATCCTGTTTATTTTTCTGTTGGGTGATGGCTACAGATGCCAAGTTTTCAACCCTCTAGAGAATGGGTGCAGCTAGGAAAGAACAGTATGTTACTTAATTTACCAGTGCATTCCACATGGGCAATTTATGGGTAAGTCTGAGTTTAGAAAAATATAAGAGGGAAGGATATAGCATTTTATATAATAATTTTTATAAGACAGAGGTGGAGGGGGCAGCAGTAGATTTGGAAGATACATACATACACATTTGGAAGACCACATGGTCTTCAGGGAAGCAAGAAGACTCAGCTGTCAATAGGCACGAATTCCGGGGGCTGAATGCAGAAAATGGATGCACCCACAAAGTGTGAGGGTGCACAAAAGGAGGCGGCTGACTCAGCAGCTGTGCAAGTATCTTCCATAGCTACAGCAAAAATTCTCATTCCTGGAGTATGACACGTTCTCCTGGTGCGGTATCTCTCTAAAAACCCAATTACTCCATCCAGTTTGATCCATATTAGGTATGCCTCAGTGACGGATAAGCTTGGCAATAACTCTACCTGCAAGAACTCTCATCGGAGGAGTGAGCCCCCAGCAGCAAAAACAATAAAAAAGCAGGCAGGAGCAAGGCTAATCCATTTAAGTGAGACTAAAACAGCCTTTATTATTAATAATAATAATAAATAGGCTTAACTAGTGATGCTAGAAATTATCTGTGTCGGTCAGCAAAGCACAGATCATGCCGCTAGTGAGTGTAACCAGATCTGTGGGTAACAAAGAAAAAGAGAACGGGAACTGAGGATACTTGGAAAAAGACAATACACTATCAGCTCTCTGAGTTTCTCACAGCTTTTCACTGGCTTCACCTCATCAACTCAGAAATCAAAGAGCTTCAAGCATCAGACATTTGCGTCTGCTCCATCTTCATCACAGCCAGACACAAGCCTGCGATTAAAAGAATGGAGAAATAAGGAGCTTAAAGATTCACTTTCCCCAGCTGATACGGTGACTCACAGCACCGAGGTATCGATCCACAGGTCTGGCCTCTGCCGATAACTACACGCCACGGGGGTTAATTTAACTCCCCACCACCTGGCACTGCCTCAGACACTTTACAGAGAACAGTTATAAATTATATAGCACTCCAAAGGTGCAGAGCAGGAGAGCATTTTTTCAGCACATTTCTTTTGTTACCCATCCTCCTGCAACCAGATCTGCTTTGCCACTTCCAAGTCTCATTTATTTTCTTCCTGAACTTATATTGCAGTCATCTACTCAAACACAAACTGCTCACACAACACTGTAAATTAGAGTCACAGAAAGCAAAAAGGGTAAAAAAAGAGTAGGCTTCCAAAGCAGCTGGTCATTTTTATCTAATATACCAGAGTGCAGACATGCATGCACATGCATGCATACACATCAGGGAAAGCAATTTCTGCAAGGAAGCTTAAGTAAACATACAACTAATCTTCATCTTACAGAAATCCTGATGTATTTAGAAATAGCAGTACCTTGAAAGAGTGTAACAGTGAAAAGTGAAATGATACAGGTGGAATTTCTTATAGTAATAGGTCCTCCACTTCAATATGGCAGGGCTGTACAGCAGAGGGCAATTTGGAAAAAAAAGATCAAAGCCTCCTCATTTTAAAACTTCCTTCGTCCAGTCCTAACTTGTACCTGGTTTACCAATAACAAACCCTTTAAGGTCTAACAGACCTGGGATGAAATTTAGTCCAGTTCAATCCTTGCAAACTTGCTGATTGTATGAAATAGATGTCTGAATTTTACAGATCCTCACCATGGTATCTCTCAACAAAATTTCTGGTGAATATAATCTCACCGCAGAACTGAACATCTGACTACCCATTAAACTCTATGCTCCTAAAATGTTACCCATCAGGTTTATGCTCATGATCTTTCCTAAAATCCCATCTCTTCCATTCAGCCTATGTACAAGCACAAATCTCACTGATATCACTGAATGTTTCTGAACCTAGGTAAACATTTCTCTTAGATATTACATGGTAGAGCAACTGTTATCATGTGCTTTCAGTTGTGGCAACCTGTGAGATGTTAAATTGATACATAGACAAAAAAGCTTTCTTCATGGAGGGTGGGGGATATTCCATCCTTAATTACTGTCCAAGGAAATAGAACTTTGTGTTTGGTTGCTTCTTTTTGTTTGTTTGGTGGATTTTTTTTTGTTTTGTTTTAAAAAAAACCACAACTCAGCCCATGTGTTTTCTCTTTACTTGTAGTGATCACCAAATCCTTTACCACGTTATTGTACTTTGAGGTATTTCTGCAGTTTAAGATATCCTCTTCCTCCCATTTCCTTGGCACTCAGGTAAGAGCTCCAGCTTAAAACCTGAGAATTACAATAGAAATTGCCAGATACCAGTATTTTACATGGGAATTTTTAGCTTTTGAAATGCTTGGGTTAGAAGTATTAAAAAATGAAATTCTGTTTTATGCAGTCTGTTAGCCCTGCCTGCAGCCCTGCCACAGAGGCTTAGCTCAGAGTATAAAAATTCTCATGTTCCTGAATCAGTGAGACTGTCTAGCCTGCTCCTCTATCTCTGACAGTAGTCAATACCAGAAAATTTAGATAAGAGTGCAAAACCACACAGGAGCAGACTATTACAGAATATCCTGCACACAGTATAACTTCTCCCTTTCCCCTTACTCCTTTAATTTCAAGTGTTGTGCAGTTTTCTTAAGGATATAAAATTCTTTCTTTACCATCAGTGATGACTGTTTCATGAGCAGAGGTAACTAACCATGCCTGCCTGAAAGGCAGAACAGGACTTCTATCTGATAGAGAGCGACTACTGCCCTCCAGACTCTCCTGAGCTAATATGGCTTGTTTCACTTAGAGTATGTCTGCAATTAAGGGAAACTTAGGCAAGGTAAGCCAAATTAAGTACAGGTGTAAATTTAAGGTGCATTAACTAAGGAACTCCTGTACAGATGTTTTCAGTCAGAAGTCAAAACGAGTCTGAGCAAGCTAATGAGAACTCAGAACAATTTATTTCTTGAGAGTGTTGAAAGGGTTTAGTGAGTTCTAACATATCTGAAATTCAACTCTTTTCATTAACTTTGTTTCACTTAGCCAAGTACTCCTGGGTAGACAGGCCTGTGAAATCTGTATGTGACAGTCCTTGCTGAACCTTTACAAGTCACTCACGCACTCGTGATTCTCCTGGATATGGCATTTGAACAAATGGAGGAAAAGACTAATTCATCTTTGCACATAATTTCATCAGATCTTATGCAGGCACGTGCTTGCTCAGGGCTGAGATCTGTTAGTAGCAGACAGAAAAAGGAGATACATACCTCAGCTTGAGATTTTGGCAATCTTCTGCATATAGCCATGTGTAAAATGCAGCATAACAGCCTTTTCATTTCATCTCATTCTTATCCGCGATGCTTTTAGAAACCAAAGTACGACACTTGTGCATTTCGTGATTATAATTTTATTGACAGAAGAAGATATAATAGTTACATCTAATGTATCCCTAAGGGTTGATAATTGGATGCAGATTGTATTCTGGGACAGGAGATCTGACATAAATGCATCTAAATCTCTGAAATAGACTGGAATGTGATGGGCCGGAAGGTAAAGGCAGGAGAATGATGCATTAGGTATGAATATAATATGCACTTTCATTTCATCATTTCCAGCAAAATTTAATAGTTACATTCACTCACTGCCCCACTACAGCTCCTCTCAAAAGTATACAGCAAACAAACAAAAAGAGGGAATGAAGACTGTGAAAAAATATGAGTGGTGCTGGGGCTCTGTAATTTCTACCAGGAGACAAAAAGTATTAGCTTATGAACTCAGTCTCATTCACAACCACCACTTTCTGAGCATGGACTACAAATCAGAACATTATCCCTCTGGCTTTTAAGCATTCCATTAGGCAACAGCAGCAACTGGAAATATCACCAGTCCGTCATGCTGCTGCCTCTTCCTGGCCAGTGGAAAGCTGCGGTGTGTACAGGCAGAAAGGCAAGAGACACATCTACCACCTGGTGCTCTGATTCTTGGACTAACTCGAAATGGCTTTTGCAAGGACACACCAAACTCTTAGGAAACCAAGCACTTGTCTTTTTTAATTGACTGCAGGGTGAAGTTAGGATGTGTAACACTGGGGGTGATAGGAGCACTGCGAGACATAAAGGGATAGAAAAGCGTCACTCAAGGAAAGACCCAGTCCCTTGGAATAGGAAGCACTACCCTTTCAGCTATACAAGAAGGGTTAGATTTAATTTCTCAGCACCATAAGTGGTACTATACAGAGATGACAGCTAAACTAGTTTTAACCAGTTATCCTGCATATTAAAAGCTGTGCAGCTGCATTTAGCACCAAAGTCCTTATGCGGAAATTCACCTACGCATTCTACAGAACAAGCGTATGCTCACCTGCCAAAATACTGAAGGAAAGCCTACAGAAGTCAACAAGTGTCCAGATGCAAAACATGGCATGTCTACAGGCGAGTGGCAGTGGCTTATTCATCTCACACCACTCCAGAATTCCATACATTCTCCCGAATAAAACTAAGAGTCTTTTCAGATTTTGTTCCAGGCCAAGCAAGAAAGCTCCTAAGAGCTGCCAAGTCATTTATGGGCCAGGACTCTCACCTAGTCTCAAAAAATGAAGTCCAAGCCCTGGTTTTAATTTAGTGAGAGGAAGAAACTGAAGTGTATTCTCTTACATTGCAAATGACAGTATTGAACATAGAAAGGAGCCTCTCAAATTTTACTTGAAATTCCTCCCTGGAAACGGGATACTATTCCAATGAAAGTTTCCATAGTGCAAACCATTTTTGTTTGACAAACTATCATTTCCTAAGTATTTAGTTTTCCCAAAATGCCTTCAGGTAGCTTCAGGTATGAGATTTCTGAAATGTCCTCTTGCAGTCCCTGTTTCACTGTCTGTGCCACACTGCCTACCAGACTGAGAAGCAGCCTACAGCAAGCACATGAAAGATCAGGTATGAAGACAAGTGCAAAGTTTTGATCTAGCAAATAAAACTGCAAGTTAATTTAGTTTTCAGTTCAAGGGATTTAAGAGAGATGCAGGTTTCTTCTATTTCAGTAGAACGTCTATCACCACATTTGCTACAACACTCACAAACCAATATATTAAAGCACAGTTAAGAGAAGTGCTTGGGCTTCACTGTCAAAAATGTTTTTGTCTAGTGCATTAACACTGACAGATTTAAAGGTGATTCCTAAGTGCAGAGATTTGTTTTTCCTTACAATATATTATTCAGTGTTTTTCAGCCTTTGCAATTTACAGACCCCTGAAGGCATTTTCCAGGGTAGGTGCAGAGCCTTATAAGCAAGCCTGAGTCCACAGTCAATTGATTTTTCTTAGTTGCTTTTAACAGACTCCCACTGCTCCCCCTCAATTAGCACATGGGTCCCCAAGAGCCTGCTGATTGCAACTTGAAGGCTGCTGCTCTGCCACAGCAAGCCAGTTCAAGGGCTGATTACATAGAACGCAGCACCGGCCTGATGCTGGTGCGGGAATCTGTACACCTCTACCACGCTCAAGTCAACCTGTGAGAGCACAGTAGAGAAGGCAGTCAGAAATCAGGCCAAGTCAGAAATCTTTTTAAATGTTGTACTTCTGGAATTGTACTTCTGGAAATACATGTAAGTTACAAATTAATAAGTATCAAGGTTCATGACAATCAGAGCATATCCTGTTCTACTGATAAGAAAAAAATCCTTCGAGTAGAAATGCCAAGCCAGCTAGGTTTTTTCCTACAAAAGCTTACACTAAAAAAGCCTCAGCTAAACAAAGAAGAATGGGAGCTGAGATCCAAGTGAAGCGTCATCTCCACTCTAGAGAAACCCAACAACATGCACTTACAACAGCATTAGAAAGCTGCTGCCACCTATAGTTAACCATTGGCTTTATCCACCCAGATCCCAGTTACCAGGGAGGCAGCCGCCTAATTGGCTCATACAATACTCGAAGGTGAGCCAAAACCTTTTCTCAGTTAATACACACCTACTTCTTATTATCAAAGCAGCTTGTCAACATGCCTACAAAATAATGCCATAGGAAAAGGGCAGAGGTTAATCCGTAAAATGGGCACGACAACTGATGAAGACCCACAGCTGCTGCCTTTGGCAGCCAGTCCATACAAAGCAGGTCAGCAGCTCCACTGGGAAGACTATGCTCAGGCTGGCTGAGGGGTAATAAAAAAGCCTCTCCTGTTTCAAAATCACTGTAATCAACTCTGACTAAGGAAAAAGCAACTCTAGAGCTGCTGAGGCATTCAAGAACAACAGGAGCACATCAGGACAAGAAAAAAGTAGAAGCAGGCAGCACACTGAGTATGCCTAGAGTCTCAGCTGGGAGCCTCAATCTGTGCTTCCAAAGACAAAGTAACATAAAATAAAAGTCACCAAAAAGCCCAATCACCTAATTTGTCCTTAAGGGCTGCAATTGTCATAAAAAGGAAATCCAGGTATAATATGGAAATTACCAAGCTTCAAAACACTGTACTGTATTGAGACAGAGACATTTCAGAGGGAAGGTGGTAGAGGAAACACAATTGGAAGAGAACCACTCAGACAGGAAGTACTGACTCTGCTTTCAAGCAGCTTCTGGCAGACTTCTGCCCTGTCCCAACTCCTTTGGCAATTTTATTGTGAGATACCGAAGGAAAAAAGGCAATTCTTAACTATCATACATATGGTAAGAGATTATTTCGAAACATGAAAAGACTGGGAAGAGGGGAAGCAAGAGGAGTTCAGGAGAGCCCAGGGCTGCCGAAGAGAGGGTGCTTGTTCACCCTCTCTTCATGCCTCCCCAGATAGACTGTTTGCTGCAGGTACCAGGTACCCAAGACCGACAGACAAAGGCAGAAGGGTGAGGAGCTACATTTGAACAAGAACAAACAATGAGGAAAGCTGCCCAAAGCCTGGTGTTTCCCAGTGATTTCCAGTGCCAACAGAAGAAAGATGTAGTGATCTTCTACACGCACCGTTTGCCTACTCAATTGTTACTGCTCGTTCAAGCTTTGTCTTTCATACACTACCCCATATTTCACCTGTCAGAATAGGGGAGGAATCTGATTAGCTTCTAGAAGCAGTTTAAGCAATAAGGGCACGGTAGACTGAATTTCTGGGCAGCAAAAGGCCACCTTGGGTACTATGACAAGGTATTCACTATCTGATTGTGTAGATTAAGGAGGAACCTGGCTCTTTTGTCTCCTGTGTGTGCAGCTGCCATTAGCATTAATGCAAGCTGCGTACAGGCACTGAGAGCCTGCCAAACAAGTGACAAACAGCAGCTTTTCATTCAGCATACATGAGCAAAAAAGGGGCACAAGACACTCAGCCATCTATTGCAAGCACCTGACAACTATTTAAGCATTGAGTCAAATCCAGGAGTTTTATATAACAAAATGACATGGAAAACATTTACCGGGAAAGCAACAAGAATATGATACATACCCTGCCATATGTTTCTGCATGGAGAGGATAGTTCCAAAATGATGTATGATAATATAAATAACAAAAATCCAAAACTATGTTTTGTTTTTTTTTTCCTGAAAGATTGCCCAGGGCACAAATCCTCAGACTTAAACTAAGCCAAGTTCTCATGTGACTAATATAAGTGATCCATTTTCTCCTCCAAAGAGAATATTCAATTTTTTGGCCTATACATTAGGTATAAATTTGGAAAAAGGTCTAACCACTGCCAAAAAAAAACCCCAAAAAGCACCAAAATCAGCAACCAACCAACCAACTAAAAAAAAAAAGCAAAGATTGAAATGGCTCCCCATCTTTGACTCGACATTGAGACATACATTACAAAAGGAAACAAGATTTTTTCAGTCTCTAAGATATGGAAAAAGAACTACCATATTTCCTAGGGCAGCCTTTCATAGGAGATGCCACTCCTCTGCTAGGAAGGTTTGAGCATCCACAGCACAACCTGACATTGCTAGAAATTTGTAGGCGCTGTCAGCCAGACAATCAGCATCAAGGACTATCATCTAGAAACCGAAAACCAGGAGCAGCCAAAGCAGCATTTTGTCCACTTTGAGCCCTGCAGGTAGCCTAGGCTGTGCTTAATGATTTTATGCACAATATCCACCCCTGTTCCCCAGCCTGGGGCTGGGAGAGAATGTTACCGATTAAAGGAGCAAATATCAAAGGTTCTATTCTGTAAAAAGAGATTTTACTACTAACATATGTGTTTTTATGCTGTATAGAAAAGTATTTCCTCAAACGATAATAATAGTAGTAATAATAATAATAATACAATGCTGTGTAAGTTTATTGAATACAATACATTCTACAAAGCCCCAGATAGCTTGTTAAATATTTAACAAACATAAATATTTAGTATTTAATAAGAACTAAATATTAAAGGAAATAAAAAGTAATAGGCATTTTTCTGATGCTTCCAAAATTAATTCCAGTCAAATGATGCCTATCTATAAGAGATATCAGAAACGCTGCTCAGAACTGGGGCATCCAAGATGTTAAAAACTGTTGTAAGGCAAATGCTGATAATTTTTTCATCAATTCATAGTTATTTTAACAGTGGCTAAAGTTAATTGAAACAAATTCTTAATAAATAGTAATAGATTTACCTTCTCACCCTCAGGGACTGTTGGAAGGATTAGTCAGTATTTGCTCATAGCTTTCAAGTTGAAAATACTGTATGAACACATTATAATATTCTTACAGAATCCTTCTTTAGCAGGTTACTCTTGTCTGTAATTAGATGCAGTGATCAGATTATATTTCATATTGCAGTAGTGTTTTCCTTTATCAACATTCAGCAAGTGGCTCCAGAGGGCACCTATGGCCCTTTAATGACTTTACTGTTTTTCATTTAGCAACCATCAAACAGAGTAATCACATCCACAAAGAAAATGAAGTAACCTACGGGTATCTACACAGCAAAAAGCAGAATGCTCCCCTTCTTAGACTGGGCTTTGAGAAATTAGTTAATGATAACGGTTTAATAATGAAACAGATGCTCAAAGTTGTTTGGCTGCTTTATCCACAAATAGCCCTGTAGGAAACCTCCCACCCTTGTTCACTCCACAAGTGAAATTGGTGGCAGACTGCAGAGCAACCTTCCCTTTTATTTCTCACCTCCTGGAAGTGACAGGCTGTGTTTCACAAGTTCTTGCCATATATTTTGTCCACATGGTCCTCCCTCAAATGGAGTTGAGGAGGCTTATTTCTAATGGAGACTGGCAATCTCCTATCAGTACTACAGTAACAGGAAGGAAACAAATAGCAAAAAAGACAACTCGGACTGGTTCTCACTGTGTACTGAAGGATACAGTGTCAGAAATCATATTCTCACTACCTGCTCTATGTCCCTGACTGAAACAATCTAAGCAGGAGAAGAAAGGTTCACGAGAAATACATCAGCAGCAAAATTACATGAGGTTTGTGCCTTTGGAAAAGATGGGTTCAGTGCTGATCGCTCGTGTGGGATGAAGACAGTACAGCTGCTCTTGTATTAGCTGCTGATCAGGGTCACATGCTTCCATCTACAAAATCGCTGCTCACGGATACAGATAGCACAGAGTCTCTGGCCATGAGAGGCCAGTGGGAGCCTGAAATGGCATTCCATCACTAGCCTATACGCGACTGATTGTCCTTGCATGGCCTGCATTTCTCAGTGTCCCGCTGTATCTGGCTGTAGAGGTTTTAACCAACCATGCACTAAATATACCAGGGGAAGATAAAAAGGATGCACTTCTCTCACCTCTTTTTTTTCCTTCCCCTGTCCTCTCTCCCAAGCTCTGAAACGTGTACACTCTCTGCATCACATGACAAGAAAGGCCAATCTACGATATGTAAAAATGGGAAGGAGCTTCATATTCTGTTGTATATAAATCCCTGAAGATCATGTGTGTGGGATACAAATAAAACCTCTCCACCTGTGTCATTTTTAGCAAAATCCAACTGCCAATGCTTTAACACAACAACAAAAAAAATAAACATTTCTGAGGCAGCTCAAATAATAGCCTTGCAGGCTGAATGTGATAGATCTTCTATTCCAATTCTACACTTCTCTCTCGGTCACACTACGAATGCTAGAGGGAGGCTGCAGGGTATTTGTTTCCAGTCATCAATAAATAAGTGAAGTCTGTTTCAATTCCTCTAAACCAATCAGCTAAAAAAAAAGATTAAAAACAGTTACCATTTGATGCTACTGTGACAGGTCCAAGAGAGGAACTGAACATGGCTGAAATATTTCTCTTTCTGGAAGGCTTTCACTGATTCAGGGGATCAACATCACAAAAATATGCAAGCATGATGGTCCAGGGTAGAACTAGGTTTTAGATCTGCTACAGAGCAGTCCATAACAGCCATGTTTCTCTAGTTTTAAGATTAAAGACTCTCAGGAAAGCTGGTGCTACTAATTTCCAGATTTCCTGCTAATCCACCAACTAAGACTAGAAGAACACTGAACCACCATTTTTCAACCCAATGTACAGCTTGAAATGTGTCACTTTTGCAGCCATTTTTAGTCCCCAGCCAAACGGCATGGTCACAATTTACATTCACTCTCACTAATGTAGAGCTTTAAATAGGGGTTTTCTAGCCTTAAATCAGTGTCAGCCTATTACTAAGGGAGCATATAGCAGTCAGGAATTTAATGGATTTAAAGGGCGGACGTATTGATGGCTGTGAAGTGGAAACTATTTATCCTGTAAATACTGTAACAGCTAAGACAGCTCATTATAATTTATTTGTTACAAACGCTAGTCTAGGGAAGGGCTGGCAACTGCAGGTTCTTTTACTGGAAGAGATGTGGAACAGAGGTGCCACAGGGGCCTGCTGCTGTAGGCATGGCCGCTGGGGGTGACCTACAGCTGAGAACCTGTACTTGCACCTTTTATCCCTGCTAAGCAAGAGTCCTTCTCTGAGTAAGGCGGACACATAAATATGTCTTCACGTCTAGTCTCCAAGCTGTGCTTTCTCCTTACACTATCATATATGACTTGGAAGTGCTGCATGGGCCAGGCTAGACTGTGGCATTTCCATCCCAGGACAGTACAGAGATCGTCAGCAAGCCACTGTTCCATTTGGAAAGTAGTACATGGAAACATGTTTAAATTGAAAATCACCATTGCCATTTTCAGTACTCTCTGACAAGCTGAGATGTCAGAAGGCTGGGACACTTGCTTCCCCTCCTGTCCTTGCCAAACCTGAGAAAATGACCTTGATAAAAAATTTTAAATGTAGGAAAGATGGATTTTTCAGCCAACTAGTAAGCACATCCAGTAACTATTGAACTGTTCTGGCTGGATAGGAGCCTGAGAGCATCTTAAAGCCCCTAGCTTAGTGACTCCCAGTCTCCAAATTGTTCAGTTCTGTATAACCTTTCAACTGAATTATCTGAGAAAAAATTGGGAGATAATCCCAATGATTTCCACATAAAACCCTGCTAGGCCCTGTGAGCATTAGAAGACTGGAATGGGAATGAGAGGGAGGGAGGGAGGAAGACAGTAAATACTGCACACTTTATTTTCCTTCAAGGAGGACAAAATTTATAGTTCTCTTTTAGTTTTTTTTCTAAGATTTGTTTACTCTGCTTTGTTATCAAGCCAACTAGGATGCAAACCTACCTCCTGCCTGCACAAAAAGATGTCCGCAGGCAAGCAGCAGACCTGCTGTTTCTCATTCCATGCAAAGGATGCTGCAAGTCAGCATTCTCTATTAGATGCTCTTTCAGCAATAATCCCAGTACTGGCTTTCCCTGAAGCTACTATTCTGTGCTTTTTGACCATGGAAACATTTTGTTTTTACATTAAACTGTTTAATAGTTATCTAGTGATCAATACTTACAAGCTTAGGCAAATGCCTTACCTCTCAGGAAGAAAGAGGTGCTAATTTTGAGAACTCTTGAGTATGTGGCATCCAGAACATGTCTCCAAGGCCTGCCTTGCCTCTTGGTCAGCAGTCTCCCTGAAGCCACTGAAGCAGCCACTGAGACTCTCTCCAATTGCACGACATGTGCATCAGGTTAAAATCTAAAATTAGAGGTGTGTATGGACATACTGTGATGATCGAGTCAGTTCAACGCACTTCAAGGCAGGGCTGTTGCAATGTCCAAAATTCATCAACACTACCTCTCATTTTGTTGCTAGCGTACAAGAAGTTGTTCTAGAAGGAACTCGATACAAAAATAAGGGATGCTTTAAAGCTGCTACAAGAGGTACCAAGATTTTAATTCTCACGTGTTACTAAAAAAAAAGAAACCCTTCCACTTTCCCATTCTTGGCTGTTAACTTTCATTTGTTTAGATGCCAGCACACTGCACTTCATAAAAATTAACACTTTTTTTTTTCTTTAAACACTTACAAGCTTATTTTCCTCTTGCCTGTACCAGCTGTTTATCTCCTGACTTGATGATTCTCTTTGGAAATGTGAGTTGACATCTGGGTATGAGCGGATGCTGTAAATTGCCAGCATTTCTGTCTACTTATGCAAGCAAAGATTAGTTCCTCCGACTAGAGTAGCATCTCTCCTAAGAATGCTAACATTATGATACATAACAGCCCTCTTCTTTCACTGCTATTACCCCTTTCTTTTCATTCAAGCACCTTTTTCTTTTGCTGAAGGCAAAGCAATGCATTAAGGCACTAGGCAATACAAATAAACCTAATTTTAAGAGAAAGCTTTCCAGAAAGTTCTTTTTATCACTTACAATAGGCAGTAAGGAGTAGGTGTGAATGAAGTACGGATCCCGGAACAGGTCAGAGGACGCAAGATGAAGTGAATCTATGGGCTCTGCCTGAGCGCAGCAGCTGAGGAAGCCTCTGGTCTCGGATGCAACTCTTTCCCAGGATACAAAAAATAGGAAAGGGAGACACTGCTCCCCAAAGCACCACGTATGTCAGTGTGACCCTGGCTTGTTCATTTGACCTGTCAGAGGAAAATACTCCATATTTGTTTCCCCTCATCCTCACTTTATGGTAATTTTTCACAGCTTTTACAATTTTAGGCATCTCATGCTTGGATAACAGCAGGGGACGTACACATAATGCCTATCCCCACAGCCCATGCATTCCCACAGAACTTTACAGAGTGTAGGACTGTTCCTGTGTCTTCCAACACCCAACACACAGGAAAATCCACCTTCTCCATCCTCTTAAAGGATGACATATTGAGACACTGGCAAGACAACACATGAAAGGTATCACAGCGCCAGAGGCTTCCAGTTAAACTGCTCTTCCTTAAGCCAACTGGCTGTTAGCAGGATGGGAAAATCAACAGATTCACCTGAGCTATACTACACACTACTCATCCTATTTCAAGCTTTAAAGGTTAAAGCCAACACCTTAAATTACATGAGGAATGCAAGGCAGGCATGGAACTGAAGTGTCACATGCTCCCTTGAGAGAAAAGTGTCTCAGACAAGGAACAACACTGTCAGAAGCAGTTTTACACATAACCCTTGCAGACAGAAAATCAACACTTCAAGGTTTACTCCATGACTCTTGGAATTGGGAAAATCAATGGGTAACGCAGTGGTCTCCCAAATACAAAATAGTAACTGTTTCTCATAAGCTGAGAGGGGATTTTTTTGTGTACTAAATTAAAACTGTCAAAACTTTCTTAAAGCTTCCATGCCCAAAGCAGGGAAAACTCGGGCATTCTTTGCACTTGGAAAAGCTTTCTGAGTTCTAACTTATAAATAATAACCCTGAAAAAAACCCCCACCACGATGAGCAGAAAAGAAAGCACAGAGCAGCATGGAATAAACTGTGTGATTGTGGTTTCTACTGAAGTTATTATTTATCTACCATTGGATATGGAGTATAGTGAAGAATAGAAACGAAGAAAAGGAGGAGGAAAGTGAGTTGGGTCTCTGCCCAGAGAAGGAGGATGCTATTTAGTTGAGCAAGAATCAGCTCCACAGAAATGCTGATGGATGGTTGGGAAATAATGTGCTGTTATGAAGGGGGAAAAATACCATACATAAGTTTTATAGGCTGTTATATCTGAACGATCCCTTAGCCTCTGCTTAAAGGCAGCTTACCGTTGTGGTGTTAACACTGGTGAGAAAAGGAGCTGATGCAATCAGGCTTTCTACCCACTATGAGTATTCATTGCCATTCTGATAACTTTAGAGTGGTAGGAGCTCTAGCTGACCCCTCTGCTACAGAAAGGACTGCTCCGAATGCTCAAAGCTCAGGCCATTGCATTTTAGAGTCTCCTTACAACCTTGTTTTACACTTCAGGAGGGAAGCCAAGCCCTACACAGACATCTGGAGACACCATGGGAAGCAAAAATCATGACCACTTAGGATTAAATGCATGCAGGTTACTTTACAACGTAACAGAATAAAATAGTTTTGACACAAGGAAAAGGAAAGCAAAAGGCACACTTTGCTATTAAATTACATAAACACTGCTTTTGATTGAACTGAGACTCCCCTATCAACAGATCAACTTGCTTGCTCATTTATCTCCTCCTGCTTCACACTGTTCCCCCACACACTCTCTCTTCCAAAAGAGCCTCCCTTACTCGTTTAGCTTGTTCAACCATACTGGAAAATGTTTCTGAAAATAAACTAGTTCTGACATTAATTTGAGATCTTAAGTTCTTGCTTTACCCAACAGCCCAAGTTACTGCTCCATCCAAAGGAGAGTATTCAGATATGTTCAGAACTCTAGGCAGATTTGTTTGCATGACGTGTTATTTGAAGAAGGGCTAAATTATTTGTGATTCCGAAAGCCCAGGAGACAGTAATCGAAGGAAGCACCACAGACACAAACTGTTCATGGAGCCTCTTTCATGTATTATGTTTATCCATTGCAAGCTTGCTGGTCATACTGATATTTTTCCATTTTGTTTTTGCATTACTTACCTAGAGATGAGTATGGCTTCAAGTAGAGATCAAGAAATGCCTCCAGAAATGCACATAACACAGAAGGAATCATAAGTTTTAATGCTTTCCCTACTTGTTCAGCATCCTTCCCACCTTGCTTTTGGTCACACTTTCTGACAGCAGCAGTTTTCCATAGTAGTAATGTGACATGGGACTTGATGCAACATAGACTTGAGATTTGCTAATGCATTGAACCATTTGGAGAAGTGAGAGGCAAAAATCCTTTCTGAGTACAGGCAGCTCTGGCTCTCTTCTCACAGGAGACAGAGCAAAATGAAGGACAGTGAAAGAGGCTGGGTGAAAAGGAAGACGATTTCACGAAAAGAAACAGCAATGCCACTGACATTCACCTCACTCTTCTGCTTCTGCCAAATAAAGAGAGATGGAAAAACAATCCTGACCCAAGGGCTTTATTATGTGCCTTGAAGTTGATAAAAAAAGAGCAAGAGTCCACACACATCTCTGAAAAGGGTCCAGCAACTAACTACTTGTCCTCCCACAAGACATGTACACAAACCAGATGAAAACTCCTTGCTGAACACAAAAGTGGTGATCTTCTCTAGATTTTCACTATAAGTGAAGGTGCCTCTTCCGTGCCTATGTAGGCCCCACTGCAACAGGGTATTGATCCTAGGCAGGTGACTCTGCAGACAGACTTTCTGTAGGTGGGCTGTGCCACAGCCAGCCCCAGAGAAAGCTCATCCAGAGCAGAGCTTGCAGCCCATGTTGGCTTCCATTGCCTCAGCCAGTAAGGTGATCACCAAATGCATGAAGCCTGCTCTTCTGCCAAGAAACACCCCCATTCCTTACAAAGCACTTGGTATGTCACAGGACTGTAATTAAAAAGTACAAGCACCACTGCATCCTGTTTAGTATTATTTGGATTGAGGGCCAACAAAGAAGTTCTCCATTACTAATAAGAAAAATAACTAAAACCCCTGAAGAGGCCTGACAGTTTACCAACACAGGGCAAAGCTCTGCAGGAACAACTGTCCCCATGGGAACTGGCAAGTACAGTGCACAGGAAAATGAGAACTGTGTGAATTAACAGGGAACATTTGCTCTAAATAAAAGCTATTTTGAGGAATTAAAGCAAACAAATGTCAGCTCCATGTAGCGGCGTGTTGGGATGTAATGTGCTGTAATGTGTTGTGACACTTCACTTCATAAATTAAAGCTTTTTTTTCTCCCCCAGGGGAAGAGAATTCAAGTGCAGTCAAACACTTGCACTTGGAAGGTCTGCAGGCTTGACACTTACCCGACTGTGACTCCACTGATCCCCCTGAGAGGGGACACCTTCGTGCCTTCCCTGTGGGCTGCTCTGTCCTCCCTTGGCCCTGGGAAACGGCCACACACGAAGCCTGGAGCTCACAAGCAGATAGCAATGCCATTGCCTCACCCTGATTGCCAAGCTCCAGATAACACTCATCCATCGACAAGGTGAAACCAGCTGATGTCACAGCCAAAACTCTTGGTCCGAGCTTACACTTATTTTATATCCTACTTATGCGGCCAAGTACACAGCATTCATTTGAGATATTTACTGTATACAAATCTACCAGTCTCACAAGACTAACTGTGGAATGAAAGGCCAAAACCCACCTACTTAGAATATCATCCTGCTTAAGCTGGCATGATTCAGAGACGAAATGAGTGTGGGCTTAACTAAGTAAGTTATCATCGCTCAATTCTCATCGCTAAATTGCGTCATCGCTCAATTCTCTGGCACTGAAAGTTGAACTGCACAATGGTAACCCTACTGCTAAACTAAACGAGTTCGACACAAGGGCTGTAATGCTCTGCGAGGAAAGAAGACAATTCTGCTTTCCTGATGCCCAGCGCAGAGGAGCACACATACCCATCACGGTTCTTTGTCACACACTGGTCTTTGGGAAGACCTTCAAAAATAAAGAAGAGAGAAACAAAATGAGAAAAAGACGTAAGAAAGAAGGCAGTCTAGATGGCCTTGTTTGTAACAAAAAAGAAAAAGAAAAATAAAAAAAAGAAAACACCCAAGCACTACCAATTTCTTCAGAGCATTCAGCATTTCACAGTCATTGCCTGGAAGGTGCCAATAATGAGCTCAGAGCTGTACAACCTACAGAGATGCCAAGGCAGTTCATTAATTAGATAGGAAACCCAGAATGCCAAAAGACACCATGAAATTACACAAATAGTCAACTTTAGCTCTTCTATCTCCTCTTATTTTCTGCATACAAAATCCAGAGAAAAAAAGTCTTAAATTCGAGTTTTAACTCAAACATGGAGCCCAAGAGGGTTTTTGTGACTGGGCCCCGCAAAACAAGAGGTATAGGCAACTGCAAGATGTAACAAGGCTGAGTAAGATGTAGTCACAAATCCCTTTTTAAGATCCTTGATATGTAGACACTATTTCATAGTAACCAAAACTGAGGCATGGCTAAAACTGCAGCATTGCATGCAGCTACATCTTTTGTACTACATCATGTGCTGAACATTTAAGGGTAAATGTAAAGTGTCAAAGCTTGTTCCAAACGTGCAGTTGCATCCTTATAGTGCAGCCACGGCAAATGACGTTTATGTGAGGAGAGGTAAGGCTTCCTCCTTGGCAATGACCTCTTACATTTCCTCCTTCTCCTCATAATTCTCAGCCTGTGCAGTGCAATGCCAGATGGAAATTCCAGCGTTAGTCCCAACAACAGCATGGCCATGTCACTGAAGGTGTTTCAATGAGTTTATTAGCCTTGTGTCTCACTGCTGCAGACCAATTGCTTCCAGTTTTGGAGCAAACCCACCCACAACTACGTCACAAGTTTTCATATCATAAGGTGTGGATGTCCTCTTTTAAATATTCAGGGGAGCCTCACCCAATACACCATCTCTGATGGAAAGAAAGAGCCCTTATCTGCAGATCTCCACAACATCACTTGTATTTCTGTAGTTAGGCTGTTGGGACAATGAGAAAAAGCTTTCTGCCAAAAGCTACCAGAGGTCTTACGCTATGAAATGGTTTGTTAGCTTAAGACAACAAACTCCTTCTAAAAAAGTCAACAGCAGTATTCTGCCTAAGTTTGGCCATAGCAGGACTATCCTTTTCAGTTGGAACTCTGCAACTATCCATGCAGACAGGCTCACCAAAGAAAGATAGCCGCTTAAACCTGAAGTCTTTGATCTATTGCCTAAACTCTCGAGCAATAAGGGACACTTTGCTCCCACTTGTAAGCTCAGACCACTACTTGGCTCAGATAGATGCATCCTTAGAGTTCCCAAGGGAACATTTCAAAGTTTTAATGGCAGTGGCAGCTGCTCTTTATAAGCTGAAGGCAACGACATTTCATTTTTTAAATGGAGGCAGATTCTGATTTATAAATATGAAAATTGAATGTATGCAAAAGCACAACCCTTCTTCTCTTTGCGCATACACAATTCAGAAAACTGAACTGATCAGTCACCAAACTGAGCTGAAAGTCATTATGCCGAAGAAAAGACCTTGCTTGCCTAACCTCAATCCAGAATGAATCTAAACCTCTACTTTCCAACCCTCTGAATATGAATAGGGACAGCATGAATATGCTGACAGGTCCTTTATTATAGCTAGAGGGTGTAGCAATAATTAAAAACCAAATCTTGTATGTATGCAGCTAAGACACTTCCCAAAGAAATATACTTGACTTTGTCTCTTTACAAGATTAGGTTGTCAAAATGGTATTTTTTTAAAGTCAGCAAGATAGCACAACGCCTGGGATTTCCACATAAAGGAAGCTTAGAGAAATTGCAAAAGGGATGGATGACTACTGTTGTTCTCCAAACTTCCCTGTACTAGTCTGTGCATGTAACTGTGTGCAAAACACAAGAGCACAATGTTGCAGCTGAAATGTAACACACAGAGATAGGGAATTTCCAATTCACAGTTTCTTCAGCGACAATTCACTTCTACAAAGCCTGCATCCATGCTTACTGGAGAAATCAGCCAGCAATACACTGGCATTTTGGCCAGGTTGCTGTAGGAGCCCTAACACTTGTAGGTTTACAACTTCAATTAGGAGATGAAACATAACCCTTCACCTACATCATTCTAACTAATTTCTCAGCTGATCTTTCGAGCTCTGCAAAGAGCACATTTCTCACTGAGCACTACAGGTAGCACAAGCAAGTGTGTGAAGTCAAAAGGGATATGAATTATTAAAACGTCTGAACAACTGAGGTTGAAGAGGAAAAACAGAGAGAAGAAAAGCTCTTTTTTAACTAAGGAATGACAAAGTTATAACATAGTTATTTTAAAGCACTCAAAAAGGTCTTTTCAAGGTTGAAACAAATGGTGAAAGAGAAAAAGCCTACACATTGAGGTTTCTGGCAGACTTCAGATATGGGCAAGGGCACATGGAGATCATTAGCTTTGGGATGGGGCTCATCTCCTGTGTCCAGAGAGGCTTTTCCCATGAACTTCACAACTTTGCTGCTGTCTGGTCACAAATCTGGGGAGACAATACAAAAATAAAGCAAACTTATGTCCGACTGTTTCAATTCCAAATGTGAACATCAAGCAGCAGCCATATAGACTTGTGTCTCAGACACAGTGCTTCAGTGCTTCAGAAAAATCAGCTGTTCCCAAGGTCTCTGTTAGTCAAACTTATCCTCATCGTGCTTGGGAGCTGTTTTCGCATGTGTCACCCTAGAAGACTTCACAGCTTTGTCTATAAACTGCTTTCAGCAGATCTCTGACCAATAATAACAACAACTTTTCTTGGCATAATAGCTTGCTTATCCATTTAGAAATGGCACTATGCTAATACCTGGTGCTAGAGATGTAGGTCTAGGCAGTATCTCAGAACGGCTCCTCAGGCGTTATTTGCACGGACATCTGCACTCAGCAGGTCACTCTGCCCTGGCCTACTAGGTCACAAAGTAAGGTTTTGCCACACTGCTACAGAGCATATCATCTGATCTCACTTTCAAACCACAAACTCATATCTGCTCCTGAATGCAATACTTTCTAAGATAATAACTGAATAGCTCATGTTAATATCCAACTCCCCCTTTTGTTAGGCTCCTGAGGGATTCCAGGCAGCTGCTTAATGCTTTCCTTCTCTAGGGATTTATATTTTCCCATATGCTACTAAGCTGCAAGTTGAACAGTTGTGTAGTACCACACATGCCTGGCAGAAGAATGAAACGTGATGGAAACTTGAATTATCGGCTCTCAGTCTTTAGGACCTATAACAGTTTTTCCTCATTTTCAGAAGTTTTTTTGTTTTGTTTTGTTTTTTTTTTACATTTGTCCTGCTCCTTCTTTTCATAAGAATACTGTTGCCTGAGTCAAGCGAGAAAGGAAGACAACCTATATTAGGTCAAGCAAATTGCAGCAGTGGGCAGCCCAGCTGGGGTCCTCATCATGGATGAGCAGTTGTGTGCTGCAGACAGCTTTACCCAGGATTGCAGAGTGCCCCTGCCAGGCTCCTATCAAGGCACGGAGGACAAAAAAGTATCTCTAATAAGCTCCATTTTCCTGAATTGTTGAGGAGGAGGAGATAGAAAATCATTCCTGTAACACCTCTGGAAAACTTGAAGAGGTTATTGCTATGGAAACTGCTCCAGCAAAGCAGGTGCAGAAAAGGGGAGCAGCAGAGAGATGCACGGTGCACGGAACAGAAATTCTTAACACCTGAAATTAAACCCTGCATATCTCTGGCAATGCAATCTATTTTGGATAACATCAACAATTTGCCCTCGGTTTTGTATCAACAAAACCACAGGTAAGTGACAATGAAATGAACACATTAGGCTATGCAGGAGATCACTGGCTGCAGAACCGTCCTAAAAACAATACACACCGGTACATACGGCAGCAGAGAAAATCTGGTATAGAATAGCACTACATGGTTTTAACTCCAGCTGAACTAATGCAAACCTTACAGTGGAGCTTGTCAAATATAAGCAGGGAAGCAACAGTTTCTTTTCATCAGCCTTTGATGGTAAAATAAAGCTAGGCTGGAGGAAGCCTTTAGCACAAGAATAGAACAGAGGAGCTCTGATTGTGCCACACCAATGGCTGCGCCACAGTAAGAAAATACCCTACTGAAATGGGGACAGAAAAAGGAATTGTTCAGTGAAGAAAGAAAAATCAGTTAAAAAATGAGGTGACAAACAAGAAGCTCTTTGAAAGAGACTTTACCCTACAAAAAAACCTGTGAATCTACATCAATGGCTTTGTGTCAGTTTTAATACTGGTTCTGAAATCTTTACCTTTGAGCATACATGCCTGTGTGTATAGTTACATTTTGTCCTCCACAAGAGTGTGGCCCTAAGTGTCCCCAGAGATACTGTGAGTGACACAATATCCTTCCGGACAAAATGTCCAACATATGGCTGGACAAACACATCATGTGATGGGTAAGGAACTGGCTCACAGGTTGAGCACAAAGGATGATAGTGAATGGGCTTACATCAGGCTGGCAACTGGTCACTAATGGGTTGGACATTAGGAAAAGATTTTCCACCCAGAGGATGGTTAGACAGTGGAACAGGCTCCCCAGTGAAGTAGTCACAGCAGCAAGCCTGACAGAGTTCAAGAGGTATTTGGACAATATTCTTGGGCACATGGTATGGCTTCTGGGGATGATCCTGTGCAGGGCCAGGAGCTGGACTCAGTGATTCCTGTGAGTCCCTTCCAACTCAGCACATTCTGTGATTCTAAATATAATATTCAATCACCATAGCAGAGCTTTTGTATGTGTTTAAATCTTCTGCTAAATTGAGGCTTGTGCCTGTACAAACACGTCCACAGTAAACTGGAGGTTTTGCGTGAAAAAATGGAGTCTTTTCTGGTGCAACTATATCATTTGGGTGAGCTGAAAATCTTCAGATGAACTTTTCCCTAATGGAGGATATATTACCAAGAAATGGGGGGAGTGAAGAACTACAACACTAAAAAGTCTTTTGAGGTCTTCATATCTTTAGGAAAATAAAAGCCAAGTCCCTGGGGTAGATTTAACAATGTGCCTTTAAACTTGGCTTATTTCCTTTTTGGCTGCATGAACATCTGTAATCCCCAAATTCCTGTCGCTATTCCCACCAGCTGGTGAAACTGAAACTGATCCAGCAGAGGAAGTCTGAGCCCCGCCAGCACAACAAAAAATATAACCCCATCGGGCATGACACAGCTTCACCACAATATAAAACCATGTAGTGCATTTGCAAACTTAAACAAATGCAAACCATAAATCATAAAACAAAATATTTCAGAGACACAATCGTAAAGCACTGATTGGATGAATTGTTTGCCTTCCCTTACCAGAGAAATCATGCAAAGGTAACAGTAAAGGTCTCCCTAGGAAGGCCTAGGTGATGTAAACTACTCTGGACTGCTAAGGGTTAACCTCAGCACTGACAGCATGTTTTCAGTCAAGCGTCTAAGCTTCTGCTAGAGGGGAATTTTACAAATAAACTTACAGGCTTTGCAGATCAATTTTCTACTTGGTTTTATCACTCTTTTCTCATGAACAGACCCACTGCATCTCAGTTTCTTTCTCAGACACATTTTAAAGTTTTAGTGCCATTTTTGAAACAATACAGGCCTCCCAGTACTTGAAACCACATATGGAGCTTTGGTAGTATTTGTATTTCCATCAAGAGTATTTAGTAATAAACAGCTATGAAAAACATTACCCTAGGGCTCCAGCACTGTGGAGCATGCAGTACAGACCTTCACCAACTGAATACTCAGCAAGCATTTAAATGATAATATTACATTAGAGTGGTGGCTGTAGCTGTGTAAATAATTGTGCATTGTCCCTGCTCATTGATTTATTTTCATATGTGCACACGTACACGTCTGAAAAAGCACTTAAAAAAATTCAAAACCCAGACAGCAATAATCTAATAAACTCCAAAGTGAATCAATAGACTACTTAACAGCAGAGAGATAAACTGCATTTAATAAGAGTTAGAAGGGATGGAGAGAAGGCTGTGCAAGATTCAGCCAGCAATACCAGAAGCACAGAGACTGAGAGTGAGGGAGAGGAGCCTGAGGTAGGTGGAGAGGGAGACCAGGCAGCACCGGGAGCAGAGCACTTTTGAAAAAAAAAGCCTTCTAGTTTTCAAAGTGCTGTTTACAGAGCAAAAGGAGCCAGGAGATTTCTTGACAGACAAAAAAAATGTAACAGAACCCAGTAAATATTCAGGACAGGATGACCTTCAAAGGAGCTCTCAGCAGCTGATAAATTTAGTTTCTGCTAATGCAGGGGCTCTCATACAGCTGTGCAGCAATCATCTAAAAACTGGCTCTCATACAGTTGTGACACGGAGGTTCCCTTGTGAGAAAGCACTAAACATTTTTATTCCAAAGTTATTTCTAGGGACTCATGGCATTTAAAGGTATTGAAACTGAGGCACAAAAATTAAGTGATGTGCCAAAATTTACAAAGAATCAGTAGCAGAGTTGAAAATGGGTTTATTTCAGTTGACTATCAGTCCTGTGATCTGTTCATGGGCCATTTTTTCTGTTTTCACTGTGCCCTAGAATCTTCAAGATAAAGAACTGACTGCAGAAGATTACAGATTCCTGCATGCAATGCAGGCAGCACACTAAATGAGAAAGTAATGTATGGCAGAACCACCCCTTCAATACATATGAGGACATTGTAGCATAATCTCTTCATAGTGTGTCTTTGACTTACAATTTATGCAGTTTCAGCAACAATTCATAACTATCCTCCTCTTAGCTGTGTCAGCAAAAAGGCCAAAATTGGAACAGACATGGGATCAAACTGTTTCACTCCCTCTTCCCATGTTAAGTCTAAAGTACCTCAAGCAAATATGGAGAAGTCTGGAGGATGCCAAAAAACTATCTCCTTTGTTTATTTCTTCTTACAAATGGACATCTATGCACACCTAGTATAGAGACCCCACTGCAGTATTTCAGGAATTCTGATCTATTACATTTCTTTATTATTACTAAACAAACCCTTGCAAGGTACCATCATTGTGATTCTGTGTTATAAGCTCTCCCTGACAGCAAGAGCCTGAAAGAAACTTTAAAATGTTTGGAGAACAACTGAGTGGATCCATCTCTGAAACTATTCCTTCTCAGTCAGCAGAAGAAACAGATGAGACACCACCTGAACCATTCTGTTTCTCTCATGTCTGGCACTCATGCTCTGATTTTCCCCTTAGCTGCACAGTCTATAAAAATTATTACTAGACAAACACAGTTCAAAGATCTTATCCTGAACCTACAGTTTGAGTCTCAGACAATCTGGTTGCACCTGGAGCCAGGCTAACTTATTTTCAGTCTCATATGTATTAAGTTACCCCAGATCAAACAACTCCAACCACGCCACTCTGACAGGACAAATTTTCAGGGCTAATATCCACACACAAGGCCCATTATCTACGGCTGTAGCACCAGTGTGCTCTTGCACTGCATGGAAAGTGTGCAAAACACACAGAGAAGATTTAACAAAGCCTTCTGTAAAGTCTTAAACATATAGAACTCAGCATTTTTTTTTAAGAACTAACATTCTGAGTGTAACACTCCTCACTCTACCACATCCTTTTCTTCCAAACCTTAGCAAAAGGAAGGAGAAGGGGGAGATGTCTTAGCTGTAGTAAGGAAAATGAGATTTTCCACTGCCTCAAAGACCTATTTCAGGAGTTCCTATAATCTCAGCCTAGCGAAAATTCAGTGAAATAAACCATCTTCTTGTGTCTTATAATGTTTGGGAAATTCCTGGGACTGAAAAGAAAGTATCACATGGCATGAACCATATTGAAATGCTAGATCAACTCTCTTCACTAAAGGAGTTTCCTTTTAAGTTATAGTCAACCTCAATACAGAGAGTAAAAGTGGTAAGTAATCTCCAGTACCCAGTGAAGACCTGTCAAATGACACAGCTGTGGGCCTCTCCTTTACCTTCCATCTCTCCCTTCCAAATAACATTTTACATTTTCTTATTCTCCTTTCAGTGATTTTTCCAGTCTGCTCACCAAAGGAGCAGATGAATTTCATCACCATTGACACAATAAATGTGGGGTGTGGATGCACCTGGCGATGCACGTGCATAATACATGGCGATGAAGCGGTAAGTAGGACCAACTACCACGCCATGCAGCAGAGATTGTGCTCTCACACAAAGTTCTCTCCTCCATCTCCAAGTCACATTTTCTACTGCAACGGTATCTGGATAACGAGCAGGTGTACTGACACTCACATCCATGGACGAGCTACAGATCATGCTGGCTTTGAGCAGAGGTTATCCTGCACACACTACTTCCAAACACAGCAGCCAGCACTTCTCTCAATGGACCTACCAATCCTTCCAAGTGTCTCTGAGCATTCACAGCTGATTAACACTACAGATGATGACTAAATCAAAGACAGGCTTTGAAAGAAGACAAAATGTTGGGTCAGGAGGAATAGGAAGGGGAGGAACAAGGCAGACCATGAATCTGCTGACATTGCCAGTGTGGTGCTTCATTTTGCAAAATCTCGGTTTTTCTTTCAATCCCAGCTGCAGGCAGTGTGCACTAGAAGAGACATTTTGGAGGTACAGATAGCTACTGTAAGAATGAGAAATAACAGGCTGTGGCATATGAGAATAAAATACAAAAAAAAAAGAGAAGGAGGAACCAAAGTTTTAGGTTAGTTCCTCTGGTTTTACATTGACGAAAAAAAATTGGAAGTAACTCGTTTTCAAGCTCAGAGAAAAAAACCCCATGAACAAATCAGCATGGATTTGCAATCATACTTTCCCTAGCTGTCTCATTGAGCAATCCAAAGTCACAGCTACTTCTTTTCTCACTGAGTCACACATATGAAGCATTCTGCCAAAAAAGCAAGTGAAGATTCATCTGTCCTAGGGACTACTGGATTAAAATCTCCAAACCCAGCACCACCATGAGATCCTTTCCTTAACAGTGTATTAAACCCAGATAAACAGTATCATTTTATTGCCAGAAAAGTCTATGGCTTCCCTTCCCCTGCCTTTCTTTTGGGGAAGAGCAGTTGGTAAGAGAACAGAACAGTGTTACTACATGCACAGCCCTGCTGATTTTCACTACACTAAAACTTAAGTGAATGTCGTGTTTACTGAATGGAAACCAAAAATGAGGATTGCTTCAAAGCAATGTAGGACCCAGCATCTTGTCTCAGGGAGCTGATTGCACATACGTCTGTCTTGAGAACATAAAGCAAATAGGCTATCCTACCTGTTGTGCAATGGATTGAAATAGGAAGGGGAAAAAAAGTAGGCCCATATACACAGCTTTTTGGCACAGCAGAAAACAACACTTGAATGCAGTGATTCAGTTGAAAGAGCAGTTCGGATTTACACAGGTAATTACAGCATCCAAGCAGGAACACAACCTTATCTCACACTGAATCTTTTCTGTATCCCAACGCACCCGGATAAGAGATGAAAAAAACAGAGAAAGGGGAGAGACATTTTGTAGCATGTCAGTCAGCAAATTCACAGAAAGGAGATAGAATTACGCAGTTAATGCAAAGCAAAGTGAAGAGCTATGCTGACACTGGTGACTGTACAACTGAGCACAGAGATCCTTTCTCATAGTTAGCAGTAGTCCATCTGCAAGGAATAGTCACAGACTATTTAACAAGGTGCTAGCCAAGTCTCTCTAAGCCATGGAAAACTAAGCAACATACATACTTATGAGTCCAGACAGCACAGGCTAGTAATAAGCATACTCAAAAGGAAAGCTAAAAAATCAGTAAGTAGAGAAAAAGAGAGGCAGAAGATGCCCAGATGATAGAAGAAATGCATATAAGATGTTATACAGAAAAGAATTAGGGAAGAGGATTGAAAATGACAGGCAAGTAATGATAAAAAAAAAGCACAGTGACAAGCTAATCACTTGCCACTGGAGCAACCCTCACCCTCCAAAATTCAACTAAAGCAGAGAAAGCAAAAGGAAAGATAAGGCAATGAACTATTTTCCTTTTACCAGCTGCTAAGAATTTTAAAGGTACAGTCTAGAAAACAGAGATTTAATTAAACCCAAATTACTTTTGTTATGTGCACTGAAATTAAAGATTACCTCAATTCCAGATGCTTAAATAGCATCAAGTTCATTAGTTCCATGTATTTTCTCCAGAGAATTATCTTCATTCTAATTAATTCAATAAAATTAATTGCATTTGTATTTGATTAATGAAAATATACATTTTGTTAAAGCAACTATATAAGAAAAGCCTGGATTCAGATTGCTCTCTAGCTGCTTACATTATTTCACTTGAAAATAGGAAAGATTTTAAAAACCATTCACAGTGAAGAAGAGTAAGGGCAGTTCAGCACAGTGCTCAAGTCAGTCAGGGACACTTATCCATAGATTGTGCTTCAGGTTTCCCTGGTAGCACTGGAATTACAGTCCACCTTATTTCCTCATCTCAAACGAAGTTGACAGCATGAACAGGGGTTGTGAAGAAACTGGAGGCCATCTATGGCTGCTACCTATTTCTGCTATATTCACTATTTTTGGAGATCACATTCATGACTATATTGACACCTCACACTGAGTGAAGCTAATTTGGTTTCCTAAAGCTTTCCTCAGTTCAAAAGCAATGAACAAGCAAACCGTCCATGCTCTATTGGTGCGCAGCATTAGAGGGTATCTAGATTAGCTGTGGGAAAAGGGCAGAGAACAATGGAACAACATGCTTATTTCTGCTTAAAAACTTATGTAATTTATTGGCCCTGAAGGTCACTGCCAGTTTACATGAAGGATATGTTTTTCTAGCTTATATAGACTAAGATAAAGCAGTGAAATGCAGGAAGGAAGCTTTTCTGTACAGTGAGTCGTATCAATTAGCTTACTAGACAGGAAATACAAACACATTTGATCATACATCATTCAAGGGGACTTTTTACTTAATAAAAATGCAAAGTATGTTTTTGGAAGGATTTACAGCTCCTTTCTGCTCACTAATCAGCCATTTATTGGCCTTTATAAACCAGAAAGCTCCCTGATGTCCCAAGAGGGCACAACACACTTGAAAGAAGGCAAGACGGTCAGTGCTCATTTCCAGCTCTGCTATGTTCCTTATCACTTACTTCCAGCTGCAATCCAGCATCTTTACAAGCAAAGTGGAAAAAGGTCTCTCTCCGTCATCTTATGTACATTCTATCCTCTCGAACATAATCATTATCCTCATAAAAAGCAATTGCCAGGACATGGGCCCTCAGTTCCTCCCAGACTGGTTACCTGGCAGATGACTAGTGAATCTGGAGGCTCTCCCTGAGCAAAAGACTTGATATTCTTCAGCCCCAGAATGGAATTACAGCTGTGTCGTGCCCGTGGTTGACATGATTCAGAGCAGAACTAAGGAGCCGGAAACAAGCTAAGTTTATAATCTCTTGGTGTTGAAGCAGGCGCACACGCACATTGAAGGCAAACGTGCACAGGGCAGTTTAAAAGGTCAAACATATACTTAATCCATACAGAGTATTATCAAGTGGAAACCGGTTTCTTGGATTTTGGTAATTTTTTTTATCCAACACACACCACATCGAGCCTACAGTGGTTTGCACAAGTCAGTTTCAGGAAATGACTGATGCTTCATTTCTGAAAAGTCCCAACGCCTTTAGTTGCAGTATCCCTAATGGGCAAAGCTGTTATAAGCTGACACTGCTGCTGAAAGCAGTCCTTCCTCCCTGCCCCAGCCTCTTCTTATTACCCTTAGGCTGCCCTGACTAAAAACCCCATGTCAGCTCCTCAATCTGATTTACCATAAAGCTGCACAAACTTTTACACTAACAAAAGAGATGAGCAAGGGAATGAACGGCTAGGGGCAGAAATTACTCCTGTCAGAGGCAAAGTTGACTGGGAACATTATCTTAACAGAGTCAAATCACAGCTAAAATACCCAGTGAAATTTAGAAACTGCTTTATCACAGGAAGCAGAAATTCTTCAAGCTCCTTCTGAAAGCAGTTCTATCAGCAAATCTTTCCTCATATGAGCACTGTTCTGGTTACAAACAGCTACGTGCATACACAACTGTACACATATAATTACATACCTACATGGTAGACCTTACCAGAATGGTTCTAGTAAAGCCCAAAGCTGAGCTTCATCTCCTGAAAACAAGGAATCTGCTTCACAGCTGTCAGTTTATTTAACATAAAAGCTGAGAACAGACGGCACTATAGCTGTCCTTAGCAAGAAGACGCTCTAAACCCTGTTTGCCATCAGTAGGATGTGTTTACTTAAACAAAGCCACAAACAAAAACGCAGAAGTCCCAAACCCACCAATAACAACAAATAAAACCTGTTCCATTTCATATAAACTACATCATTTCCTGAGTTTGTGACAAGCATCGACAGATAGAACAGTGACCTTATGTAAATTGAGTCAAGCTTACACACAGTAGTATGAAATTATTTTCAATCAGGAATTGGCTGCTTTCCCACACTATAATCTGCACTTTTGAGAACAATTATATTTCATCCCAACATGGAAGCCTTGCATTTTACAATACAGAAATTTTCTTGCAAACCAGCAAACAAAAAGCACCACAAAATTTATGCAAGAGCAAAGCTAGTTGGCCTGAAGAACTGCTATGACTGTAACTTCCAAACCCAGAAATAATCATCATAAAGCTTACGAAGTCTCAGGCAAAGGACAATTTTTGCATGACAGACAAATTGACGTCATTTTGGAAATGGTCACTGCCCTGAAAACGAAATTCATGCTAAGAAAGAAAACATCTTGTGACTTATTTCACAGACAGCATTTCCAAACGACTCCAGCTGGTGCCCCCAGATAGCACAAGCTAGTTAACACTGCTGACAAAGCTGCTGACTGCAAAGAGAGTCATGGCTGGAGCTGAACTGGCAGCCTGCAATATGGAACCACAGAGCCAGGGAATCGGTCAGCTTGGATGAGGCCTCCTCAAACCTCAGCCCCTCTCCTCAAAGCACAGGTAATCAAAGTAGAGGTTGGCTATATACATAAATGAGATTGATGATCTTCTATAGCATCATCAGCATTAGGAAAAAAGTAGCCCTATCAACATAAAGACAGCCTAAAAACAGCAAGCCAGTCTGGGCCATGTTCAACCTTCCGCAGAGTCCAAACAGTATTCCTGAGAAGTCTGTATGGCCCCACAGGCTCTTTACCTGACAACCACCTCATAAAATGTCCACCTAATTTAGCGATTCTTTTTGTGGAAGGTATTATTTTGCTCCATTAAAAGTATCACACCTTCCTCTGCAGTTTCCAGCCAGGTCTTGTTTTCTTGCCCTCTTTTCCCTCAGCTCCCGTTGCACTCCCCCTGTACTGCCCCATGCAGGTGAGCAGCACAAAGGGACTGCGGGAGCTGGACAGGACGGAGCTGAGCAGCTGCTGACTTGGCAGAAAGATAAATGGCTAGAACAACTCCTCCATATCCTGGGAATCTTCAAACGCAAAGGCCTTAAACTGCCCTTCAAGCTGAGACCTCGGAGTATGGGCCAGGTCACACAGATAAGGGAAATAAAGGCTATTCACAAATATAACTGACACATGAAAAAATGATGAGTATTTTACCAGCAACTATTTTCAGCAGTGACTACCTGCATCTGCTTGCATAGAGTGGTACATCTTATATAACAACAGACTAAATTAACACTGCTGCATCTTTCAGAAGGCTGAGAAGATCTCTTCAGCTTCCCTGTGCCTTCCCGTACCTGTGACCCCGCTACAGATGCATCAGCAGCGGAATCTCACTTTTCTATCATCATCTTTTTTAAACAAGCTTTTATGCTGCTGATAGTGGCTCCTCATGTAAAGGCAGAATAGACAACCTTTGATGAGAATTGATAAGCATTCCCAGTATTGAATTAACTCAGATATTAGATTGCTGGTCCAAGGCTGATATTCTGCCCCAATGGTGGCAAGTCCAGAATACACATATGTATTTGGTTCTCCTGCCTTCAAGGAAGCAAGGTGATGGATAGCAGGGAACTCAACCACCACTGCTGAAGGTATAACGTCAATCAGACCAGCACAGTGACTGTCCTCATTATCTTTCCTATGCCCTTAAAAGTTAGGAGAATTATCAATTGCTGAAAAGCTACCTTTGCCTTTTGGTATTCTGTATTAACAAAAAATAAACCAAAGTTCACAAAAACTGCTTTTGCAAAATAGCTCCAAAACCAGTAACCTGCACTGATCCCATGAAAAAGACAACAGTTTCAGTCCTATGGTCCCCATACAGAAAATGCATGTCTAATACAGACAACATAAAGAAAAAATCATTTAAAATAGTATGAGAATTTTTTAGTACAACAACAAAAGTATTATACACTTGTGAATGTCTGTGTGGAAGAGTATCAGCTGAAAGTCATACAGGCATCATGAAATTCCAGTGGCTTCTGAGAAGGGGGTGACACTGCATTTTTTCTGAGCATTCATTCAAGTTTGACATGGACTTGGTCAACAGGGCAACATGCTGTTAAACAATATAATAAAACAAGCTGGTCAGCTTAGCATACTAACAATGCAAATTTCAATTTCTAGTTTACCAATCTGAATATTATTTAGACTGGAATCCAGCCAAACATTAATAGGGCTACATGTAGACTGGGCTCTAGACCCACTTCCTGAATTATCACCAAAGCTAGCCAACCAGATTGTGATTCCAGGACTGAAAAGGTTAGTATTACCTATCTCTTTCACCTATATTAGATTGTGAGAGATCAAGTCAGGTGATTTAGAAAGGGAGATTTCCCTCATTTTTGCCAAACTTCTTTCTCTTCTGGGAATAATTAACTGTAGTGAGTTTGAAACTCAAAATCTTTCCCAAGCTCCAAACATACAAAATCTCTTTATAAATCCACCTTGACCATGTAATCTACTAACGCACCTGTCACAGTCATATAGAAAACTGCTTCTGGGATCTTTAGCTCACTAGCATGAAAGCTGTAGGGGAAGAAGGGTTGAATGCAAGAGCCTGTCACAAAATGTTCCTTTCTATTTAGTTAGAAAGTGAAAATACCATGAGCATGTTTCAAAAAGTAAGAAATAATCCTTGTTAAGAAAACTCCTTCATAAAAAGAAAAAGTAGCTCCTTTTATGATTTTCTTTCTTCTATTCAGTGCATTTGCAAGTGTTAAGTACTACTGGGTATTTATTTTCTTTATTTTCATTTCTTTCTTTGACTCTGACATCCAGGCACTTACCAAATGTGCGATCAGGCTCCACACTGCAAATAGACCTACTGTTGAGTATTTTATGGGGCTTGTTTCCTGAGACAGACCTCTTGAACCTTTAGCAAGATGGATTCTCCCACCTATCAAGGACAACCTGATAGGACAGGTGGGAACCCTGGAAGTGAGCACTGAAAACATAACACTATTTATGAGTGAGCAAAATAAGGGAAAGATTAAAGAACACTTTAAACTTTGAAATTAACAGTGAGCTTGCCATTTAAGTCTGACAGAACTCAAGGCTGTGCTAAATGATATATACAACAGTGATGAAAAACTCCCTCCTGTGCCATTCTACATGCTGTTTGCTCTCAGATTATTTTCATACATCTTCTTCAAAAAAACAGAACAACAAAAGATTTCTTGAAAGTCATCACAGGTCTTGCAAATTCACTATGTTTATAATCTGAAGCAACTTAGCCTTCTACTCATAGCACTGTCAGTATTTTGGGTTTTGTCACAAAGCCTGCAATATTAGCATTCTGTATAAAGCTTAAGCTCCCAGAGTTGCACGATGAGAGGAGAATCTTATCTGGAGTATGAAAAAAAAAAAAAAGCTTGAGTGTGTGATCATTAAGAACAAAAATATAAATGATGTGCATTTTTATTTTTTATATAAGAGCTGCAACTGCAGCATCTCATTATTATGGCAACCTCAGAACTTGGGTTCAAAGGCAACAGATTTCATTCTCACCCATGTCTGGGATCCGAAATTCCTGAATCTCATTTCTTTTCATGATAAGACTTTGTCCTGTACACAGACCACAAGTGAAGGTCTCAAATGCCTAATGCAATTCTTTTAGGTGTATATCTATTTTAACTACTACTACAGAATACATTATTACATCCTTTGCCTCAAGCCTTCACTCTCCCTTACAGATCAAGAAGTGCATCATCAGCCAGCTGAAGCACAGAATTTATTCTTGTTGTAAGTCTATCTCAAAGCGTGCACTACAGACACTGGGAGTTATGATGTGATAAGAGTATAAATGCATTATTTAATTTCTCCATATCTGTACTCTAATATTCTGAGTTTTTATATTCTGCTTGACAAGTACAGAGTAACAAGTCATGGCACAAGAAAAACTGGAAGTCCCAACCTAAGGTATGTCATGATTTGGAAAATTTGGCCATGTACAGATACAGAATCATCCACAGCACTGAAGATCACCTCTGTACCTGTGTGAGGCTAAAACCTCCATTTTTCAATGTACAACTTGTTTAGTCCCTGCTTCAGGTGGCACTTCTCATGTTCAGAATCTTCCTATGATCATCCCTTACTAGATGACCTGATTAGCTGTGTAGCCCAGTTGTTCTGGATGATAATGTAGCTCTTTAACCAATGTGCATTCCTCCAAAGAGACAATTATTGAAACTTAAAAACCTTCAGTTAATTGGTCACCAATAAATATAAGGACACGCACTCCAAGACTTCCTCCCTGGTTCAGAAGAGAAACCGTAAGTGCAAGATGACCCTGGACACCCTCACTGGAACACTCACTTAAAGGAGACAAGGCAGTTCAACCACCTGAGTGTCCAGGTAATCAGTATTACTTGCAAGGCCAAGCAGCTCAGGTGTCACATCTCAGTCCTCTGATAAATTGCAGACCTGCACCTCAAACACTGCCTAAATGCAAAGAGAGAGCATGTACCTGAACTGCCCTTTGACTTGAAAAGATTAAAATTACATGAGTAAAATAAAAAGGTTCTCAGCAGAAAAAAAAAATTCTAAATTTATAAACCACGAAAGAATCAAATTACAGTTTTAAAATTCCAGAAGTAAAAAAAAAAATTACAAATAACTACATCCTATGGATCTGAATGTGTCAAATCCCAAGCAAAGAGAAACTGTTGCTTTTTAAATAAAAATAAAATTGTATGTAAAATCTATTAAAAACTGTTGTGAGTTTCTTGGCTGGGGAGCAGTGCTTCTCAATGAACAGAAGAAAATTATTTGGGGAATTACCAACTCCACGGCTGTTACTTTACCATTGTTAGATCACACCAGAAACTACATAAGGAAAGAAACTGAAAGGTCAGAGCTCTTTTAATGATCATTTTACAGCTGAACAGAAGCAGGGTACACTGCGTGACACAGAGTTTATCTCTTAGGTCACTAAAAAATGCACAGCTTTGTAAGATGGATGGTGCCAGCAAAGCCATCACACAGGCAGACCAGGGAGACAGACATCTTCTTGTCCCTGTATTTTTCATTTAACGGTGAAATGCGATCTTTCCAATGTTCAGCCACAGAGTCAAGCAAGACAGTAGAATAATTTATCAGGCAAGCCCTTTAAGCATCTCTTAGACACCAGTAAATATTAATGTCTCAGTGAAGCACAACCAATTTTAGGTCCCTGCCTCACTCCCAAATCTAAGTTCCCTCAGAGGACTATGTGCTCTCTATTGGACACAGATGTTAAATGTCAATGATCAGCATCCTCTTAATAGGAAACAGGCTTGTCTAAAGAAAATGTGCAGACCTTTGCCACCTGCAAGGCAGTAAATAAACACTTGTTTTTGGGTTTTTTTAGAATCCTTCAAAATAATATGGAAATTAGACCACTGCTTAATCAACCACAAGCCTCCCACAAAATACACAGAAGCATTAAGTGCTTTCAGAAACCCAGTGATAACTGTACATTTTATTTTTAAAATATAACAAAGATTTGGTCATTGAATTGCTCCTTCTCTCACTGGCAGCAGAGGCAGCTCCCTTTGTGGTCCCTGCCATGTGCAACATCTTTTCTAACCACGTTCTCCATTAGGCTGACCAGAAAATATTTTCCCTCTGTTGTTTACCTCTGTCTTTTTAGCCTCTCACCTTTGGCATTTCATTATTCTCACTAAATAAAATGGAACTGTATTTTAAAAATAAGTTTGCAAGGGAAGAAAAAGGACCTGTGCAGTCCTTTGGTGCAGATGAAAGTTCTTTGCTCTCCTGGGTCACCAACTAGCAGAGATCTATCCACATGGGTTAAAGCAGACACTTAAAGAAAAACCTCTCTATTGAAACAGCAGCAGAATGAAACATGGAACCTTTATCTCAGCTGCTCTGTGGAGTTAATCCATTAACTCTCGTTTCCCTTCTGCCTCTTTTCTTTCAATTTCTAGGTCAAGCTATCAGGTTTCATTCTGCTAACCAAAAGAGGGGATTTAACACAGCTTCCAAGCAATCGCGTGCTATGAATCAACCACAGCTTTTAAAAAACTTACCATACAGAAAGGCATGTTCGAAGGATGGCTGCAAGGAAGCACTGCAAGATGGTAAGCTAAGTTATGCAGGAGCTTCAAGGCAGAAGAAATCAGATGGGCAGGATGTTATAGGAGGATAAAACCTGCCCTGCTGCCGGCCGAATTCTCAGCCGGCAGCAGGACCTGGCGTGGCAGTGCCTGCGAACAGCCACAAACACCGAAGAGTGTGATGGTGCTCACAGACCCACTGCAACACAGCCCTGGGAAAGCTCTGATGGCGGTGTTAATAAAAGGCTTTCTGTACTCTGTTTCTTTAAGATCTTTATTTAGACTACACCCATTTGGGGCTAATTATCAGCCAGTTTGCAAATAGTAAAACCATGGCTTTACCATTTATTTTTTACAATGTAGGGCACAGTGTAGAACGGGTGCATTTCCAGCACTTTCTGGTAACTCCTTCTGCCAGTATTTTATGATCTCTCCAATCCTAGTATTCTAGCCACTACTGACTCTTCCCTTTAGCCTGTATTTCTTCCCTTCTTTATTTCAAAGTTTGTCAGGAGCCTAAAAGGTGGAAACATCCTCATTACCACTCCAGACACAAAGTTGTCTTTCCTGTCACCACCTAGACAATATTATCTTTATTTCAACACCGCTGAATACTCTCATTAGGCTGTTTTCTCTCAGATCTGTGATCTGTTTTCTGCTGTAGCTAAATGTCATAAATAGCCGGCATTACCAGGCAGACAATCTTTCCCAGCCACCCCTCCAGCTGTCTTTGATGTAGCACACTGGGTTTCTAGGAAATCCACCAGAAACAGATAGGCAATTGGTAGACACACTTCCTTCTGGTGTATTAAAAAAACCCAACAAACCAGCTGCTAGCCCCTCTCTCCCCATACAAATTCCTACTCTGAATGACAATTAGGTTTCCCCTGTTATCTTCATGAAGTGCAAGGGCACCAGTAAGGTTATCAGTTACACTAAAGAATTCTGCATTTTAATCCAATTTGTCACCCTTAACACCTGTTTATTTTAGTTAATGTAGTAGCAGCCCTGTTTGCTAATCCGATTTGTGATATTGGACTAAAATGCTGAGACTTCAAGATTTGCAGGAAAAGTTGCCTTTATATCTCTTTCTTCTCAGGATAACATGCACAATAAATAGTAGTTTTTCTGTTCTGGAGAAAACTGGTCTAGCTGAGGTAAGTGGCCCCTTTGGATTCATCTTCTCCAGCTGACTAAACCATCTATGCAACACCTGAGTTAAAGAGAACAAAAACAGATATGTCCTTAGCAGTCTCACACATCCTTTTCTAACCTGATTCAGGACATTTCTGATGGTGCATCTCCATGGGACAGACTGCCCCAGCAGATGTGCTCTGCAAGTTAAATTCACCTATTCGGTTATGTAAAAGCCTGCCCACTTGTCCCTTCCACATGTTCATATTCTAATTTGAAATCCCACTACTACTGGAAATTAGTTTAGTGCCTGAACTGTGAAATGGAAACCTGACTGTTGGAGCTTTGGTAACAGAAAAGCTGTAACCTCCCATCTGCACATCTGCATACATTTACTGATGCAAAAGGGGGCTTCAGGGGTTCCTGGTCAGCTTGACTTTTCTCCCACTGGAACTGAGCCTGTTAGATGATGCCAACGTGTGAGCTAAAACCTGCCACCTTCCACCTTCTCTACATTTTTTGTTGGAGACAGGAATGAAAAATCATATGAGGAAACAACAGCTTTGTTTTTTAAATTGGTTGAATTTTAGGTCATGTTTGGCACTGGCATCATTTTCCTTCGCCATCAATATTAAATATAATTTGAACTATGTCCAGATGTTCCCTTCTTCACAAACAAAACACATGAGCTCATCATCATGGCTTACCCTTCACTAGAAGGACTGAGAAGTTTTAGCTATTGCACTACACATCTGTTAGAAATGCCTATCAAACTGCTGGCTGTGCTGTCATGTCACACCACTCCAACAGGGCTCTGTATCACCATTGCTTGCATTATTCCAATTCAAGCATGACTGCTGTGTAACTAAACTGAACAATCCGTTAGAGAGTCACTAAAGGTAGGTATCTTGTCAGGATGTGATGTCTCAAAGACTTTCACCTGAAAGAGCACAGTTCCCAAGAATAAGGAGTTCTAACTGCCCAGCTGCCTCTCCTCTGCCTTCGCTGAACACAAAAGAGATTTAACTAATTGCGCTGTGGAGCTCTGTGTGTAATCAGAGAACAGTTTGGATTTGAAGAGACTTTTGAAGACCACCTAGTTTATCCCTGCTGCCATGAGTAGAGACACCTTTCACTGGATCAGGTCCCTCAAAGCTCTGTGCAACTGGATCAGGTCACTCAAAGCTCTCTGCAACTTGACCTTGAACACTTCCAGGCATGAAGCATCCTTAACTTTTCTGGGCAACCTGTTCTAGTGCCTTACCACCCTCTCAGTAAAGAATTCCTGCCTAAGACCTAATCTAAGTCTACCCTCTTTCAGTTCACCCTTGTCTTGTCATTACAGGCCTTGATAAAATGTCTCTCTACATCTTTCTTATAAGACCCTTTTATTGTATTGAAAGGCTGTAGTGACAGCTCCCCAATGCCTTCCCCAGACTGAACAACCCCGACTCTCCCAGTCTGTCTTCACAGCAGAGGTGCTCCAGCCCTCTGATCAGCCTTTGTGGCCATCCTCTGGACTTGCTCCAACAGGTCCATCCTTCCTGTTATGAGGACTCAAGCTGGATGCAACACTCCAGGTCGGGTGTCACAAGAGCAAAATTGAGAGGGAGAATCACCTCCCTTGACCTGCTGACCATGGGGTTTTTTTGCCAGACTGGAATTTGACTGGCTTTCTTAGCTGAAAGCACATGTTGCCAGTTCAAATTTAATTTTTTCATCTACAAGTATCCCCAAGTCCTTCTCAGCCACGTTGCTCTAAATCCATTCATCACCCATAATCTTTCTTTACTATCCAGTCCTGTCATTCCAGCCAGGAATTTCTAATGGTTTTGAATGAAACAAATACAAGGTAGCATGGTGTGATGAAAAGATTTAAAGAGGTGGCAAACAAATCATACTAGTCATCTAAAACAGACTAGAAATAATTTTTTTTTATCCCATCCACCAAGCTGCTCTATTTTAGGCTATTTTAAAGAGTTCTGAGGTATTTTATCGGTACTATTTTCCATATGGCCCATAAAACCAAGTCACCTTAATACTCTAAGTCCAACTGTGCCCTGGCAGCAAAAGAAAATTTTAACTGCTATGTTTTAAAACCTGTAACATCCCTACAATAGTTGTTAAACATATAAGAATGATCTTTTAGTAAAATTCCAGATATCCAGATATGTAGGCACTTTCCAGGATAAGAAGCAAATGCATGTGTTCTGGCAACACTCTTTTTCCAATAAAAGTGCTTTTTTGTGGCCCTTGTAATTCTGGAAATTACCTAATGCAGGCAAGGCTGTTATTTGAAAAAGATACGTGAAACTCAAGCTTATGGTCTGTAGCCCCAACCTTACAGAGCTGTAGCCACTTGGACAAATACTTGCTCCCCTGAAGAATCACATGCACTTCATTACTACTCTCTACATGTCACATAATGCATATAATGAATTCTGCATATAATGAATTTGATGATAAAGGAGAAAAAGACATAAAGATTCTAAACCACAGCAATAGGGAGAAGAGCAGAAAACGGACAAGATTGGAGGAACGCAAAAGGTACTATCCAAGGGATTTATGGATTGTACAAAAATGAACATGTCTGGGAGGCACTATGTGACAAGGCATTTAGATTATAGTATGCACAAATATATTCACATAAAGAAAATGCAACAAGGCTGTGCATGCAGCTCTAATGCTGCTATTACCTGAATTTTGAGCATAAAAATATGGGAAGGACAATATTCTCAGGCTTTTTTTCCACATTGCATGCTCAGATGGTAGAAAGGAATGCTAGAAAGCAAACTACATATATAACACCAAGATCCAGAGGGCTTGTCTTCTACTGAACTATAAAGACCACAAATCAAAAGTATTTGTCCTCATGTTTTTTTCTGAGCTGGACACCTTTACTTGCCGAGGTCATACAATAAATCAGGTAAAAGGTCTTCAAAGAGTGATACTGTAAGCACCAAGCCAGTCTTCACTGGAAGACGCAAAATCACTTCTTGTCACATGGAACTACTTGCATGATAAATTTCAGCTTCTTACTCGTGCAATTCTACTGATACTACACAGCTCTGAAAAACCCTACCCACTGTCTTCAGGCATTTTATTCACCCCTCTTGTGCTCAGAGAAGCCTCCTTAAAATTTCTCAAAGGTATTTACCTTTGGGGGAGAGCAAGCTCAAGAATTTAATGCCTAGGCTGACAAGGTAAGCAAAATTATGTGACTGAAAGCAGGTTATTAAACTGGGAATACTGAGGTAACTGTAGATCCTGTATATGTGAGGTCAGACTATTTATGTCAAATAGACACATGTAAAGATACCTATCACAGGGAGGCAAAAATGTGTGCCATTCACACAGGTAACAATCTACCTCAATTCCAGCTGGCTGAGGTTTCCTCTGCACCACAAACTTCACTATGGTAAAGGATTCAGAGGCTGTTACAGATAACACAGATGTACAAGTACTAAAACAACATACTCTGCTGTGCATTTAAACATAAGACATTATAAAGTGAACTTACTCTTGATTTGTTACGCACTTCCTTTCTATTCTTTCAGAACAGAGTTTTGACTTCACAGAGGAAGCCTGAAATATGAAATTGGATTGTGGGCTGGAAGCAAGAAGACAACTTCAATATGATGGAAAAGCACTCATTTAGCTTTCCTTGTGAAGTCTGAAATGAGACAGGCTAATTATATGTGGGGAATGTGTCCTACCCCTGAAGACAATGACTATTAAGGGATTTATCAGAAAGAACATGTCAGAAACAGATTTTCCAACAGTTACATTGAAATTACACATGTAAAAATGTGCACGTGTTTCTATCTAAAGTATCACCAAAAAGACACAATCTGTCCAAAAGTAGTTGTGCACTGACATATTATTTGAAGAGCACATAAACATGAGAGGATATGATAAACCATTCTCTTCCGACCTAACCAGGTTTATAAATGGGCTGGTCACTTCTCAGAAAGAAAAAAAGAAAAACAGCCAGTTTCTACAGTCTACTTTCAGAACACCTCTAGCTCATGCAATCCTAAAGAAGATTCACTATTTGGTATGGAAAACAGGAGATGGGCAATGCACTGGAGTGCTTTTCTGAGTGTTTCAGGTACACACAGTCCCAAACTCCAACTGTCACATAATCCTTGCCATCGGTTGAAAGCGACAGGCAGAGTCATACTTCTGCAGTTTTTGGAAATAACAAGCCCCTTGAAAATTCCTGGCCAAATGTCTGTTTAAGTAGGGTCAAACTTTTCACTCTAGGTTTCAGGATATTTTAATATCTGCCAAAGCTAGATGCCAAAAGCTGAACTCCAAGCTGTATATTTGGACACCAAAATGACCAATTCCTCGTACATACAGAACAGATCCCACTAAAACCAATATGAGAAACAGATGCCTAGTGTTCCTGAAAACATCGGGTTATATGTCAGTGGAGCAACAATAACTTAAAACCAACTATCAGGGGAGGAATAAGGTTACTTTGCTTTCTGTGGAAAACAATCAAAAAGGCACAGTGAAATCAGCACAGATTTATGTGAAAAATGCATGTTATAACGTAAAAATAGCATTACCGCTGCATAAGATGACTACTGCCAATAAAAGCCTCATTTTTCTGAATAGCAGTGTATTAGTCATCCTCTGATGCCTAACAAAGAGAAAACTGGACAAGCTGCAAGAAAGACCAACTGTGATGGATACTGAAGAGATACTAACAAAACCGTTTCAGGCTTTATACTTACCGTATCAGTGCTTTAATTCCACCTGCTTTCAAAGACTCTTCTATCATTTGTCTTGCATACAATTATATCTCAGAAGGTGAGTGCATTTCCTCTACCTTTCATCCCTCTTCTGGCTAGGGATTTACGTGGGTCTATCAATGACCAAACAAAATGAACTGCTATAAATGGCAGCTGTACTCAAGTGATTAAAAAAAAAGTCAGTAATTCGAGTTTCAGAGATATAAGGACAAAATTTCTCTAGCAATTTCAGGATTGCACAAATCACCGAAGGAGAGATTTTTAAAGGAAAATAAAAAGAGTCAGGTACTGAAATACTATTAGAAGTCAATGCAGGTGGGAAGACAGCATCTTTAGTGTCTCCCGAGAATTTAAGCCTTGAGGGAACGGCAAACTCTGCTTTCCTTCGATGCACTGGATATAGCTACCGGAGCTGATCTATTGCTTCTCATTCAGTTCCATGCAACGTATCACAAGTTATTTTGCAGGGCAAAATCATTAGGAACAGGCATTGTTGTTAACTAACATCAGCAAATACCTGCAGGAATGGCAAACCTATTGTGAAATAATGGAGGTGAAGCCATTTTAAAAAAAACTTGGTATTTACATATCTTTATTAATATTAAAATGCATTAATGAGCAAAAACTGGTGCAGCAAGGAACCTCTGAGGGGCTCTCAGAGGATCAATTAAGATAGACTTATTTGAAATAAAACTGTTTAAAAGGACACATGAAATGTAATCCAGGGCAAGGCAAATTCCCTGTTTAAAGAAATGGTTGATTCCTCAAACCAGTGATGAGCTTTCTATACTTGTTTTGTAAATATAAAGTTACAACTATGATTCCAAAAGACATGGAAGGCCTGAATTGTAGTTTTTCCACTTGCTGCTTACTGCCATATAATGAAAGAACACCTCAACCTAAGAAGGTGGCCTTGCATCATTCAGCAAAATATGAAGTTCACCTAGGCGGTGGTGACAATAATTTTGTCATCCAACAATGGTTTGCCTAAAATCTGCCTCTCATAAGGTCCATGTTTACCTCAGAACAGAGACCATCTTTGCTGAACTTTACTGGATAAATGGTTGATGCTAACAGCAATAAAATTTTGAAACTGGGGTGAATCAGGACATGACAAAAACATAAAGGACTTAATCTAAATACTCATCTTGGAAAGGCTTACTTGAGTGACATCCCCAAAGATCCTCAATAAGATATGTTCTCCTGCCAACAAGTGTTGTGCAAACTGTCTAATTAGGAGATGCTCTCAGCTGCCAGAGGCAGGCTGCTTCACAACCTGGCATTTCTGCCAAATCACTGTAAAGGAGATGTGTCCCAATCTTTGTAAGATGCCCACTGCAGTTTCCCTTGTTTAAATGCTAGACATTCTTCTCCACAGACCCCTCTAGGTAGTATTTAAGTTAATCTTCTAATTAATTCACTTGGCAATATTATTAATTATAGGCAGATTCTGCCCTGCTTGTTACAAGACCCCTAATTTCCACTCTCCTCACCAGATTTAATTAATACTGGAGGTGGTTGAAGCTCCTGCCTTTCCTATCCTACAAAGACCGATGTTACTTTTGCCATGAACTGCTCTAACAATCAACTAGGACACGTTCACTGGCATTTCACAGGATGGGGAGCTGAAGGAGTGAGAGCTCTCAAGTCAGAGAGATCTCTCACAGTTGAGTGTGGAAGCCAAGCTGGAAGAAGAATAAAGAAAGAGATGATGCTCTTTGGTGGCATATAACCGTCCTGCATGAAATTTACAACTGGTTTCCCATAATGCCTCCCTTTTATAGCATCATTAGCACGGAGTAATTTACAATCAGCCTCACCAGTTGCATTAACAGTCTCTTGCAAGTTTATAAAAAGAAGATTGTAGCAAGAAATGTCAATTAAAACCACATTAAAACAGATGCACTGTGAGAGACATCAAGGTTCCAGTCCCAGCTTGGAGGAGGAACAGGTGGCACATGCAGCCTCCACAACTTGTTCAGCATCCTTCAGGGCTGAGCAAAGAGAGACCCCAAAGGACTCCAGAGGGAGCTTCTTACTAGGCTGAAAGGTGATCTCTAGGATGCAAGGAAAACAGAGGAGTATAATTAAAAGAAAATAGTAAATTGTCTTGAGGATGCAAACAAAGCAGTAGACACCTCAGCTACTTGACACTGCAAGAACAATACAGATTTCTTTGGTTAGGTACGGCTACTTCCTAAGTACATGAAGGTTGGGATTAGAAACTTCTTTCTGAGCTCAGAAAGTATACTAACAGCTACACACATCCTCCAGGTTATTGTAAATGTCAAAAAAAAAATCCACCAATACTACACTAACTTGCACAAAATTAATTTATGAAAATATAACTAAGGCAGGATTGGGATTGTGAGAATTCAGGCTAACCTCCTTTCACTCTGCCTGATTAAAGCAGGGATCTGAAGAAAGCAACAGAGGGGTAGCAAATTGTTTGTAGCAACAGTTAACCTCAAGTGGATGTTATTCTCAGAGCAGGGAAGCAAAGGAGGAGTGGAGAAAAGGCTTGTGCTGACAGTGCTGACGGTCCATTAACTACAGCAGTTCTGCTGCCCGAACGATCAAACTCAGGTTTAGCAGCACTATGTCTTTCCACTCTACAAGGAAGAAACAGAAGGGGCTTGATCCAGCTTATCAATTTTGAGCTTTTAGTCCAACTGACAAGAATCTACTCATTAACGGAGACCTAAGATCTGAAAGAATTCATATTACTGACTTACCATATCACCCAAACATAACCTCCAGATTCCCTAATTGCTCTTGTGTTTCTCTTCACATCACTTGAGCAAGAGAATCAAGGATATTAAGACCACTTTCACGCACTTGATTAAAAGAATACAAACTACACAAGCTGAAAGCCTTTAAAAGCCCTATAGGCTTATGAAAAAAGGTGAGGTCATCTTGCTCTGGTATTCTTCTCAGCTGCCCTCAGTGGGTATCAGTCATCATTACAGCACTCGGAATCATAATGGACTCCAACAGTTTAATAATGATTGCAACACCCTTCGTAATGAGGTTGGTGCTGCCCTCTGATGTGAATATTCATAAAACTGGGCTGATAATGGGTTCTGTCTTGATTAGCAGGCTGTGGTTCTGTATCATGTTTGAGAGACATTTTTTGATGCAAAGAAAAAATCAAATTAAATCCTTGTTTCAAGCAGAGTAAATGAATTTGACTTTAGGTGATCAAGAGGGGAAAAACTTCTAATTAGAGACACAAGCAATCATCTTGTTCAGTGTTCTTTCAAAGAAGGGCTATAGGGACACAGAATCCTAATAAACCTTCCCTCAATCACCTTTTAGATAAATGTTAAGGATTAAAATTAAATGTAATTAAAGTTTGTTAATCTGATGTGGTTTCCATTGATAGTCTTCACTTTTTTCTCTGCCCTGTTATCCTGTGCTTATTCCTGAGTCCCTCTCCTCTCTTACTACCAATATCATCTCATCCACCAGGGAAGGCAGAAAGGAAAATTGCTGCTTGGGATATCAGACCCCAGCTGTAATTAAATCAATGGATTGGCACTTGCTCACACCACACTGCCCCCACACTGCATATGGCAGTCACTGTCGCATCTGCTTTGAACACGGGGGTTTTCACAGTTTTCATCACCGCAGAATCAGAAGTATGTCCCAAGTAATTAAAATACCAACACTTCTGTTTCCTTTTTTTGAAGGCAGAGGTGGGCACCTAGTCCTCTCTTTGCAGTTGTTAACAATTTCACCTCATCACTAGAAAAGTAAATGAAATCAGCCTCCAAATATTAGGATTTAAGCTTCTGTCCATTAAGTTAATAGAAAGACTTCAATTTTTTCCTAGGTCCACAATGAGGCCATTACACCCTCTGGGATGCCCTTGAAGCCAGCCGACCTACAGAGCTGGAATTCATGGGATTACCCTTACAAGTAAGAAGTTTCCTGTCTAATAAAACAAAAATTGCAGCTATCCTGCTGTTAATCTAGCCGGGCGGAAAGAGACTGATTTGAGCTAAGCTGCTGCTTGCTTTTGCAAAGAAAAGAAACCAAACATTTATCCCTCTCTGTTCACACGAGATGTTCACTGCACAACAGGGAAAAGAAGAAGAGGAAGACAGGTTCTTTGTTCATCAGTAAGAACAGGACTAGACTGGAGGAATAATAATAATCATAATAATAATGGTTTTGCACTCCAACATCAGAGTCACAGCAGAAAGAAGCCTGCAACAAGGAAGGGATTTCTAACCAAATGATGGGCAAGAGGAAAAATAAAAGGAAGAACTGGAAGCGACTCTAAAGGTAGGAAGGCCTTTCAATCACAGTACAAAACCTGATACAGATGCCTAGTACCTCTAAACCTCTCATAAGGTGTTAATTTGAGCTATCTATCCCATTGCAGCTTCATGTAGTGCTGATCTGAGTAAAGGGGACAAGCCTGCCAAAAACACAGAGCAAACAACATCTGAGAGCCAGGTTTTTCCCTGCTCTCCTCCATTTATAATCAGCCAGAATTAACTTGGGCAAAACATGCCTTCCCATCCCTGCTTGGATGCTCAAAAGCGTGATGAAATAATGAATTCGTTACGGAATTCAGGCCTCTGCCCTCCCATCCCGACTTCTCTTCATTAGCGCACGCTGCGCTGTTGACGGGCGCTGTGCTCCTCCTGGCCAGCGGTATTTCAAACCCCCAGCACGTAGGTGCTCAATTGCAAGAGCACTCGGTATCTCGGCGAGCAGCTGCTGTGTCACTGCCAGGCCTCTCCTGCGGCAGACCTGTCACTGGCCTCGGCAGCTCAGTGCCAAGCCCACAGACCACCGGGGGCCAGCAAGCAGATGGCTTATCTCAAAGTCTAATTATCGGTGCTGACTGAAAAGCCTTGCAGCCGAGAGCAGCGTGGGGCAGGACTCTGCTGGGTTACTGTTTAGGGGAAATGGTGGCAGAATAGGATGGGTTAAGGATGGATGACTGAGATTTTCCTGCCAGGCTCCAAGTGCACCACAAGGTGTTAGGAAAAGCAGGGCTGAGTTCTGGTTGAGGTTCTGCTGACATCTGGCTTGTTGTGAACAACACCCTGGGAAACATGAAATGGCTTTTACAAAAACAGAAACAAAATCAAAATCCTCCTAGCATTCTTTTCAGGTTTCACAGAAAATGGTGCAGCAGGAATTAACTACACTTCCTTCTCTTTTGTCTGCAGTAAACACTGCATGCTGCACTGAGCTGCACAGACCATACTCGATCTGAGCTGACAGCTCAGAACAGATTCCACCCATACCCTTTTTTTTTCCTGAGCTTGCAATGAAAAGAACAATCCCAAGTAAGTGAGCTAGCAGCTCAATTTTAACCACACCTGTTTCATTCACTATAAGAAAAGAACATAAGCAGCCATATTAAAATGAAAAATCAATCAAGAAGTTCTGGGTTTTGTTTTTAAATCTAGGCAAATTTAGAACTAACTCTCAGCTCAAATTTAGAATATAGTAACACTGACCCAAGGTGAAATCAACCCAGCATGCCAGTGCCTCTCTGTGCTTGTCAAACAACCACCTCAACATCTTTGGGCTGGCTTGGGACATCTCTGTTCTGCACTGGACCTTGTTTGTGACGCTGCCTGCTCTCCAGTAGCAGTAGGTACTGAGTCTTGTCCTAGATGCCACTGATCTCATACTTCCTCCTCTGTTCACAAAAACTCTAGGTTTCATCATCTAGAAGAGTGTGGATCAGGCTAGGAGTCAAGGAACTCATTTCAGTTTGGAAAAAACAAACTCTCCTTTCCCTTTTCAGACAAATGACAAGTTGAATACTATCTTATCAGTAACACTGTACCCCAAACTTCGGTGAAAACCATCAGTTTTCTTTCAATTGTGTCAGTTACCCTTCTGTATCTGAAAATGCTAATAGCTGCTTTATTCCCATTTAGCAACTATGACAATAAGAAATTCTCCAATGACAGAACAAAAGCCTCATTGTGGCAACTTCTACAAAGGAACGAAAAGTCACAAAAGAAAGAAGAACTGCATTATAAGGGATGGCCTTAGACAGACACTAATGAAACTACTTAAATGAAAAAGTGAGGAAAGGAGGACATGTCTGAAACTTAAGCAGAATTTTCCCCGATCCTGCAAATTAATTGTAGTACTAATGAAGAAAACAAAAAGGGCCATATGTTGTTACACGAAAAGGGCCATGTGCTGTTACATGACAACCACATGGCTGAGGGTATCCCAAGGCTTTTTAAAGAGGAGACCATTTGTATTGACATCATGAATTAACATTTGTATGTATTGCCTTCTACAGCCTCGAAGCAACCAACATTTGTTTTGCAACTCAGTATGTCACCAATTCTGTGTACTTCCCACTAACCTGCCTTTTTGCACTTGTGTGCAAAACAGTCTGTGACAGGCATTTAGAAACTCCATTCCACACAGCCAGACATCACAGAGTAGAGAACAGCAGCAAGAGATTGCTCACCCCATGTTCAAGCTTAGGGAGATGCATGTAACTGGACATAGCAGGAGAAGGCAGAAGAATCCCCTCTAGCTGAGTATCTGCTTACCTAGAGTTCTGTAAAATGCTTTATGCTGATTTAAAAGAGACCATAAAATGTTAGCATGACTTGACAAATAAGCTGCTTATTCCATTGTACAGCTTACTGTAACTGTGTCCCACAGTAAGTTGGAACAACCTGGACATGACGTAAATCAGCAGGCTGGCCGTGCTCTCCAACAGGCTGCCTCCCAATCGGGGGCTGGAAATGCTACAGTGAGAGAGCTCTGCAGGACACAGCACAGATCTGCTCAGGCCATCTGAGGGGACATCTCTGAGCAGCTAGTTTGGGAGTACAATGTCCAGAGCAACTGCAGTTCAAAGGAGGCTTGGACCTGCCACACAAACAATACACTGCTGCTGCTTCTATGACCGTAACACAAATGCCTTTGGAGGTGTTCCCATGCTTGGGTATATTTAGTGCTTCATTTGTTTCTCCTGAGTAGTACAAATAGAGCAAACATGGGGCAAGGACTGGAACTTCAACACAAGGCATTAAGCAGGACTACGTAACATTTGTAGCTGTAGATTTCAATTTCACAATAAAGATATCAATTTAAAAAAAGAAAGAGGAACTTAAACACTGTCAGTAAAAGACTCCTAATTATGGATCACCTGTGTCCCTAAGAACCTGTATGACTTCAGAGTTCACACTATCTTTTTAATAATTCCAGCACTTACCACAATTGCACAAAACACCATAGGTATGAAAGTATTCTATACTAAAAAAAAAAAAAAAAGAAACTTATACTGGAATGCATAGGCAGAGTGAGATACAAAGCACTGGCTGAAAGCGAAAATGGGTAGGATTCAGCAGCAAATAGCATCAGCTTCCCACAGCAATCATTATCAGATGCTTACAGGCAGATTTTGAAAAGCATGTAAAGGAATTAACTAGCCTAAAGGAAACATAATTATGTCCGAAAGCAAGAACCTCAGATTTTATTTTTTTTTAAACTGAGAATGATTGAAAAATGGATCAGACCAAAACCCCACCCTTGCTCAGTATCTCTCTCGCTTAGTAATAACACCTAGGCACAAATGAAGGGAAGAACAAGGCACGTTTATAGTGAATTATACTTCTCCTGTATGCTCTCCTAGTTTCTAGGTGTTTCCAGCTAAGGCATTTGAACTAAGATACAGCTGGTAGCCTTGTGTTTAATAGGTCCTGATGGGTTTTTCTTTCTCAAATTCTTTTCACTTTTCAGACCGATGTGAACTTTTGCATCAAAACAACCCATGGCACTAAGATGCCAGTCTACAGACGCTATGAGGAAAAAGAAACATTGCCTTTCATTTGTTCAAGAACTTTATTAATGATCTCCAGTTCTTCTATGAGGAGATATAGTGAACAACTGCTCTGTTTTGATACCCACAATTTAAAAAGCCTGTATTCCAGATTTCCTCCACATAGTTGCTTTTTCACAGTACAGAGACTCAGTCTACTTGAATACAGAAATTGTTGTAAACCTTGAATTATATTTGCCACTTTTCTCTACATCTTTCCCAGTCTTTTTTTTTTTTTTTCTCTTTCCTGAGATGGAGGGACTGATGATAGGAGGGGCAAAGGAACACAAGCCACACAAAAAACTGGAGATGAGGATACTCCACGAACTTATTCAGTGCTATAATGATGTTTTCAGTTTTATTCTCTGTTCCTCTCCTAACAGTCACTAACATTCCTAACACGAAGTTTGGATTTCGAAGCCTATTTGGCAGTAATTTTGAATGCTATTTATATTCATAAAAAACTGAAAGCCCTGTCTCAAATCTTATTACAATGCTCTGAGTCTCAGCAAACTTCTTTCTGCCCCATTCTTCCTAAGGTCAGTTTGGATGGTCATTAAGTTCAGTCAGGATTCTCTTCATTTCACCAGTGAGTCTAACTTATTACCTTATATTCAAAGGTAATACCTAAGAGCAATACAGTAGTATTTATCCGTTTTCTACCTCAAAAAATCTTGTCCTAAATTTCCTTGGGAGAAAAGGGGAGGGAGACTGGATTAATCTGCCTGCTTATATTCTCCCCAAAGCTTGACAGATATTCTAGATGTGACACCCTGAGTGTCAAAATGATGGTAATTCTGTCACAACTAGACATAAGTAAGCACTTCCATAAATTACACAGGCTCCTAGCGGCCTTTGAAGACACATCCAAAAATGAAGGAACATCTCTGCTCCAAAGCCACCTACACTGTTTAGCCTGTGTACCAAGTCCTCCTTATGATGTGGCTTGTGCTGCATAGTCAGGACACCTCAGGCTCACTCTGCTAAAACCACATCGCTTTCTACAGCAGGTCTTCATAGCAAGTCCCAAGTTTTAAGCGGCAGAGCTACTAGAAAGCTCAGCTCATGTGTTCAGTGATCACTATTCTCATCACTGTCAGCAGCTGACACTGGTTTTCAGCTCCAGTTCATCTGACACTTCATGGTTTCCCAGCTACCGTCACCTCCACAGAGCTCCAGAAGAAGCTCTTCTATATATTGTGAAGTGTTTAATCTCATCTAGTTTTTCCTCCCCAGCAGTTTCAGGTCGAGACTGTGAGACAACACACCTGCCATTAAGCATTCCTTGCTATGTCACCTACTTCACGTATTTTACTGCTGGAAAGAATAAGAATTTTTCATTTTGCTCTGACTCAAAACACAGAAGTAAATAATTGTGCTTTGAACTCTCAGCTTACTGAGCCTTCGACTTCTGCCTATGAAAAACTCAAATATTTGGAGGTCTAGCCCATATATGTCTCCATTTCTTTTCTAGTCTCTTTCATAGATCTCTAGGTTTGTAGAGACAGACCTGAAATCTTGCGTAGACACTCTTGTCACAAGATTAGCATTAATATTCCTGCAACAAAGAGAGATTATTAAATTAGGTGCAGAAGACTGTTGTGGACACACCTAAGCATAATTCCAGAATCTCTTAATATAAAAATACAGCTAAAAATTTTGACAGAGAAGCTTTAAGGAAAGACAAGTATTCATCCCTCCTTCCCTTACCCTACTATTCTCTGCAGATTCAAAGCAGCCTCTCATGAACTCAAGAACTCTGAGAGTAACATTGTACAACATGCTACATCCCGACAAGCACCTGAGATTAAAGGTGCCTGATAAAAATACTTCATGGTAGATTCTTGATTGCCTCACACTTGGTCTCTAACACAGGAGATAGATGAAATTAATATCGCAGTATATAGACCCAACTCAGTAAAGCAGAATAGTCACATTCTACTTGTTTACGTGAATATAAATTAATATAATCAATAAATGAGTATAAATTGAAATATATTTTTGCAGAAGCATCAGGCATGGATGTCTACTGCCTATCCTCTCACAAAGAGAATTTAAGATTAAAAAAATTCATTAGTAAAGTGAGAATACTATGTCTATACTTTTACTACTAATAAATGTATTTCTTCTACTTTACTCCTTCACTTCCTCTCACTTTTGGCTTCTCCTTCTAGTAGCTAGGAATTTCAGAAGAATCAGCAAGTTTAATCACTAGATGGGCCATTAGTCAGTCAATATAAATCTCTTTTTTCAGTGTCAGAAAATGGTCTTGCTCTAGTAGAGACTGACCGGTAGAGAAGAGTGTAAAATACTCAGCCAAGAAGACACCCCATACATGTTAGAAATAGATAATGATGTGGCCAAATACCCTCCTATTTAAAATTTCTTTAGCGAGAGATGCATTGACTTAGTTTGAATGTGTCTATGGCTTTGAACATTGGCTAAATAGTACAATTTCCCAAGCACGCTATTCATTACCAACAAATCCTAAGTATCTCAAGCAGACATGATAGACAAGAATGTATTTCAGCTGTTCTCACTTTATTTGCATCCATAATGTGATGGAAAACATACCCGTGCTAAGATTTTTGCCTGTCATAGCAAGCTGGATGCCTTGTTTGGTAACAATTACCATGCACTTCTCTTCTCCCAACAATAAAACCATCTCTTGTTTTGTCACTATTCATGGCATCCTAGAGCTTTTTCACAGCTTCAGGAGACTATCCCAGTCTTTAGACATGTGGGAATGAAACCTGTCTTTTGCGAAACCCAGTAAGTCATGTGGTTAAACTGGAATCCAGTTGTTACTGGCAGGTGCAGGAGCAGCTGGGCCAAGAGCACCAGCACAGTTCCCTCAGTGAAGTCTCAGAATACTCACAGAGTGTCAGTAACAGCCAGCTTATGCAAGGTGACAAGCACACACCTTTCTGGAGAGTAAGCAAAGGCTACAGTGCTGCCCTACCTGCTGGGCCATGGCCTGGAATTTTGTGCAGCATCTCTGGACAGGTGAGGTCCTGGGAAAGGTCCAGAGTCTCTCAGGCAGGGCTAGGACTTTCAAAATTAAATTTCTTTTAATTAAGGAGCTAGTCTGTGTAACTTGATTTGGATGAAAATGTATGTGTCGAAATTAAATGGAATCATGCCTAACTTGGAGAATTAAATTCTTGCACTGCAGAGACAACACATACAAAGCCTGTGTAGGGAACGTTTGCTATGGGAAACCAACACAACCATTTCTAAGTTAATTAATGTTTGGTGTTAACAAATGCTTCATAACTGAGCTGCCATTTTCAAAATTCCTGTTCTTGTGCTGTTGAGTCATTTGAACAAAGCAAGCAAGGCTACAGGAGCAAAGTGTTATACTCAACAATGGTTTCACTGATAATCACATTACTGTATCTGTTCTTCAGCTTTCATATACTGTACTTCTGGGGTATCAGACTTCTGGGGGGTTCTTGAGACAAAGACATTCCTGATACTGAAAACAATGGTGTTCTGTGACCCGTGACTACATTCATGCAAACATAATACTCTGAGGGACTTCAGGCTGTAAGCTTAGAAACTAAGAAATGTATCAAAAATTCAGTTAACTATTTTTTCCTGTTTTCTCCAAGATGTTTCTCTAAGCAAAGGTCTTCATTTCCTTTTAGCACAGCCTGAAAAATGACAGCAGAGAAAACTATATATGACCCTTTTTATTCTGTCTCAAGTTCTGAATAAAGCTATGGATCCTGTTCTTTACTACAGATTTTCAAAGCTGTTAAGATTTTATTGTTTGTTTTGTTGGGTTTTCCCTTTAAACGATGCTACCCAACTGTGAAGGGGATAAAGAGAAAAATCAAATCATATCTATAGATAGGCAGTGAGCCAAGCAACATGGCGAGCAAGAAAATCCAGCAGGGTCCTCTTCTTCACCTGATTTAATAAAATCCAGACTACACCCAGTCAAGGATAATCATGGGGGCAGGAGGGGACACTGAAGTGCAAAGCATATTAGTTTTTTGGTTTTGCTAGGACAGGTTGTTGGGAAAAGACAGATCAGGAGAGCTACCCAATGCAGGATGACTCACAAGCTCACTGTTCCAATTCCCCAGGGATAAACGAACTGTTCTCTGATGAAATCAGAGTATGCAGAAAATTTACATGACTGATGAACAGGTGACACAGGTAACACAAGAATATTCTACTCATTTGTCTTCCAAATAGGCAACTAAACCAAGATAACTTATCTATTCTTTATGTGCACCCCTTACATTAAAAAAAATCTGAAGGTTCCCATTTTTTAAGTAACATGAAGTATGACTATTAAAAACATATTTCAGTCAATGAGTTACTCAAAAATTATTCTAATAGTCATTATTGCTGAACCTGAACATTGAGATTCATCACCTTAATTCTGAAGACTTTCTCTGCTCCCTAACTAGACTTCCTAACCACTCCACTGAAAATACACAAAAGGCTTTCTGTAACTGCTTCCTTCAATTACACTTCAGAAAGATGAAAATACTTCCAATATTTCACAGGTCTTAAATAAATGATGAAGTCCAGCACAGACTTTCCAAAGTAGAAATGCTTGCTTTACCGACTGCACAATGGCTTTGATTTCCCTGGTTACGAAGGGCTACATTTTAACACCATCTTACAGGAAAGTAAAACCTGGAGCAAAACTCAGAAGAGATTCATAATACAAGCAATGGCAGCTCCAGAGGCTCTCCTGGCTCTAAAGTTTACCCAAAGCTCGCTTGTTGCCTCGGCTTTCACCAGTATTCTCTGACTGCAGCAAACTCAAGCGAAAAGAAGATGACAAGGGCAACAGAAGTATTTTAAAAAAATTTTTTAAAGTAAATCCAAACATCTTGTAGAAGAAATTTCCCAATAAAGCATGACACAAAAGCTAGGTATCTTTGGGTATTTCAGCAGGCCTATCAAAACAATCTCCACCTTGAGCAAGAAGTGACAGCAACCATCTAAACTTTGTGCTTTGCAAGGCCACCGGCTCTGCTTAAGGAAAACTCCCAGCGGAGAACTACAGAAGTTCCATGGTACACATCCACCTTAAAAGACTGACCACCATAAAGCAAACCCAAATTCTTCCTCTTTTAAAATACAATTGAGGAGAAACAAGAATACTATAGCTCACAAAAGTGAATTTTAGTGGCAAGTAAATACGATATAATGAGGAAGAAAGGGAAAAAAAAGTACAAAGTTCTTGGCATCGGGAAAAGGGAAAAGAGCCTGCATAGGAGGTAGTGCAATTCCACTGGGAATATGAAATGGAAAGGGCATGTTAAGGGAAGAAAGATGAGAGGCACACATGAAGGGGGAGAAAGTGTAAAGCAGAACAAAGGCTGCATTTAGCTGAGAACAGAACTGTGTAGGTGATTTGTTTTTAGATGGCAGGACACCAGATACCAGCTAGGTAGATCACTATTGTTTTTCTAACAGTGTCTTAGGTTTCTAACATCATTCATTGCTTTTTCATTAATGTGGCCTTTCTTTACTGTTTTGCTTCGTTGCAGCCAGGTAGTTCAGTGCCTATGAAGGTTACACCTCTGACCTGAGCTGGACGAGTAAGAGATTTATTCACAGTGAATTCTATAATTATTACGGTGAACTCGCTGTCCAGTGGCTGCCTATTCCCCATCACATCCATTATCAACAGCTATCAAATCCTCTAAAATACAGCAGCTCTTCAGAAACAGGGATGTTTTCCATACAGAAGAACACGTCAGACTTGAGCACTGCACACGGGTACTCAGCCACATGATCAATGTTAATCATGTCTTAGCAAAATTCTGTCACTCAATATGGTTTTGTATCTGCTTTATACAATATAGTACAGTTAACTAATATGTTTATCAGAATTGTGCAGGAGTAAATGACACTACAAATCACTTGTCCATATTGACTGTTTTTTTGTCCTAAGCACGCTAACAAATCATTAATCTAGACAATTCATTTTTAAGTAAACAGCTACATGACCTGAACTTTAAATTAAACCAAAGTTTGAGCCTGTATATAGCAATATTTATTTAAAAAGATTGGTCATCAATACTGTATGGTATGCAATGTTAGTGGATCACATTGCTGTATACCCATATCTTTCATAATTTGTTTTTCTAAATATTACTTCTGAAAGTCCTAATATGGTCTACATATAAATCTTCTCTAGTCTGCTATACTGGATAGTCATCCCTGATTGCCATTTTGGAATATCTTTATCTGAGTTATGCATCCATCCCATTGCTTCTCCAGGTTTATTTTAATTTTTAAGTAAATTTAGCACACAAAAAATGCCAAAAAAGGCTAATTTGAAGAAAGTGTTAGTTGTTTCTCTACATGTGTTAGCACATTTACATGTTGAATGGCATGCCTTACAGGACTACTGAAAACCCCCTCCAATAATAGTGCAGGAGGTACATAAAGGTTTGCCATTTCTTCTTAATATCTTCCGTAGGTTGCACTACAGGAACAAAAAGGAATAAATATTACGAAAGCCCACAAAACTAATGAGTAGCTAGTGCTAGGAGGTAACACTGAAGAGCAAAGAAATTGAACATCTTGCACCTATCATATCTAGATGCTTCTCATATATACATATATACATATAATAGGTGCATGCATATATATTTTACAGATGCTACAACACAAAACTTGAATGGAGGAGCTAGAAATAAATTTTTAAATTAGAAAATGTCTTCTTTCAGGGGAAACCCCAAGCCATTAGATGAATACATTTACAGTTGCTTTCACGTTTTCACTGTTAAAATCAGATAAGGTCTTTGCTTCAGGGAACTAATGTATAGGAACTTCTTCAAAGTAAAGCAGTGAATGCAGGCACCAGATAAACTGGGCAGGCTCAGTCTCAGAAATAAATTAAAGTGCTGACCTCACCCAAATTCCTCTGTGGCAAGATGGACAATGTTTTTCTTCTTTTTCCTTGTTATGCCAAAGTTACTAATTTTCATTACAATTAAGTGAACTTTTCTTGTTCATATTTAAATCAGACATTGAAACCAACACAATGTTGTTTTCTGATGCTGTCTACATATAATCTCCCTGTTCCAGAGGAAATTAACTGTCTTCTTACTAGAATCTCTCATGAAGATTTCCAAGTTTTCCCCACTTCCTTGCTGCCTCTGGCTCCCTAAGAATTCCTGTTTCCTTTTTGTGTCTTTTAACTATGAAGAAACCTAAGAAACTCAGATACAGTCATTCCAACCTTCCTCCTTCCTTTTCCATTCTTATTTTGTCTTCTGATAACTCACTCTGATTCCTCTGCTGTCCCTTCTTCTAATCCATCCAGATAACAGCAGCTTCAAGCAATCCATTCCCCTTGTTTCTAGTCTTCACTGCACAACCTCAGACTCCTTCACTGGTACCAGCAATGATGTTTCACCATTCTCTTGCTTGCCCTCTTACTTTCAACTCCCAGCTGCTTGTCCACTTACACTTTTCACTTCTTTTTCTTAAATTCCACTTGTGCCTGACAAGTTTTAGAGGACATCCATTTCACTGAAAACATATGAAAACTTTGGTACAGCTAACTCCTGGAACTTAATGCAATTCCCCTAGCTACTGGTTACATTTGTTGGAACACACCTAAAAGACGTAAGTTAAGGGCTAATTGAAAAGGTCTGTGTTTTCCTTTAATTATGACAGAATTTACACGAATTTACGGAAATTAAAGAGAAAAGCAATGCAATACCAGATCATTACTGACCACAGAAGGCCTTGAGAAGCTTGGAAGGTCGTAGTAAGCTAGAGCCCTATGGACAACAAAGGATGTGCTTATGGGTAGCCACACTGCATTGATGGTCATATTTACTCTTTGTGCAAAAACTTCTAGTTTGTGAATACTGGGCCATATGGACCTGGCTGGGCAAATACCATCTGGGCAGAATAAAGGCATCTGAAAGCAACTGAGTAAGTAAAATCATAAGAGGAGATACTAAGAGTAATAGTTTTTCTTTGCCTTAGACTGATAAATATTAAAAATGCTTGACCTAGTTGTGGATGGACAAGTTATGCCCTTGTAGGAAAAATTGTCTAATTAATTTTAATTTTATTCAGACTACATATTTATGGGTTCTTCTAGTCCCATGCAGTGATGGTCATTTTCTATAAACAGCACAGAAAGGACACTGACTCTCTGTTCAGTGAGGAGAGCTCAAAAACAATTTTTCAATTGAAAAGCATGCGGATTATAGGAGGCAGACATTAGGCACATGTTTCTCTACGAAGAATATCACTTAAAGCTGAAGTTCTTAAAGTATGGCTATTCCTACAAGGCAAAGAAAACTTCAGATAGACTGTAGCTGAGCTCTTAATGATTGCTTCTCTTTCATTAGCTGTGGGTAGGAAGAGTAAGTAAAGGACTGCAATCGTATTCATGACTGTCATTAGCAAAAATGGCACTGTGCAAATCAATTTCCATGGATCCTGCTAGGATGGGCTTTCTAATTAGTCCATCATTAGACAGCTAACTTCTCACCACTTCTCAGACATCAAATAGTCCATCACCCAACACATCACCCGAGTTAACAAGGAGAATTTTAATGAAAGCAAGTCAAATTGGCTTCTACCACAGAAAGCAGACAATACGCTTTGTTACTAATCTTTCCCTATCCTCATTTCTATTCATTATTTTAGTTTCTGTTCTTATAAACCTTTTGGTTTGCATCAATAATTTTTTAACCTCCTTTTACTAAAGAATATAGCAGCTGTAGCATGGAGGGGGTGGGGGAAAATGCTCGGATAAAGCCAAATAAGGTACAAGCTGAGATTGCTTCTGGGTATTTCAGAGCTTTCCATCTTATGATGCTGAAGAGAAATGTCAGCTTGCTGCTTGTGGTTTTAAATGGAAACAGCCTGTGAAAAGTATTTGACTGATTGGCTCAGCAGTGTGGTTTAGATGAGCTTCCACCATGGTCATCCTGCTTCACACAGGGCAGATGCTCCATTTCAAATGGTGGGGTTTGGGCTTGAAAATCCTATCAGCACGCACAAAAAGGGAAACTCCCTTAAGATTAGAAGTGCCTTGACAAACAGATACACAAAGGTTTAAAAGAATGCTTAACATGAAAAATCTCTCCCTGAACAGTGTAGTCATCTCAGTATTTGAGTAACAACATCAGTATTTATAATTTTTTTTAATTGAGGGGAAAATATTTAAAAGCCTAAATTCTACATGGACATGTCCCTAATTTAAAATAGCTGTTCCTGCCTGAAGGAGAATCTGCTGTCCTACTGTTCAGACACAAGTCTGTCCATACCAATTTTCTGGTTTTCTGTATTTCACCTCCCTTTCTTCTTTATTACCAAGGACATTTACATGAAACAGCATTTTTGCTTTTAAGAGTTCATCTGTTCCTGCTGCTTATCCCCCCACCTGAAGTCATAATCCTCTGTTTGTGATGACATAATAATTTCCACTGCAACCAATTGTGATGCCACAAACGGAGGATTATGACTTTAGGTTGGAAATAAACAGCAGGAACAGATGAACACTTAAGAAACAAAGATCCTGTTTTCATGCAAATGTCTTTTGTCATCAAAAACAAGGTTAGAGAAATTCAGAAAATATACGGTAAGAGCAAGCCAGCAAAATGAGTACTAAAGAGAAACTCTCCAAATTTTCCAGGAGGCATTCAGCTGCTCTTTCAAATTAACTTCCTCCGTAACTAGGAATTTTAAATGTTTCTGAAACATACGTAACTTTCTATTTGATTGAATTGCCAGCATAATGTGATCTGAATTATTGACGTCTTCTCACCAGCAGGGCTAAGGCACTTTGCCACAGGGGTCATGACTGGATGAAAAGCCCCCAAATAGTGGGAAGAAGAGGAAATCATCAGAAATAGGACCAAGAGAGGTTTCTAATGCCAAAGCTCAGTTGGGCTATTTTTCTCCCACTTCTTCAAAACCAAAAATTCTCCAGTTTCAGAAGTATCACTAACTGAAGAAATACTCAGGTGCTCCAAACAGCATGAGCAGCAGAAGCAATTTGTGTTTTAATTTAGTTGGATCAATTTTGAGGTTGCTGCAGTTATAATTACAAGGCTGCTATGAACAGTGAAGCTCCCTCTAAATTTAGTCTGAACACAGCCTATAAGATGCAGTCCAAAAGGACACACCTAACAAAGCAGAGCAAGTATTTTTGCTGTGGTTAATGAATGGATAGGAAAAAATTAATCCATGGAAAAGAAAAATATCTGAATTTATCCTTCCTCTTGGAATAAAATCAACTCCTAAGCAAAACAGTTTGAGAAAAATTATTGACATTTTCACTATGAACTTTTTGCCTTAAAAAGGCAGGTATTCTAGAAATAAATATTCAAAATACAGGCTCAGAAACATTTTTTGTGTTAAAAAAAAATGGTTTAGGTTAATTGTACTTGTTTTTGGCTCAGATGCGCTCATAACAGCACCACAGTGGTGATCAGAACTGCTCTCCTACTTCAGGAGAAGCAGGACTGTTCTGGATGGATGGATGGATGGATGGATGGATGGATGGATGGATGGATGGATGGATGGATGGATGTGTGTGTATGACCATACTCCTCTCCCACATAAAGATTCCAGAAATAGAGGGAGAGTGAGTATTAGGGGAGCGGGGACTGGCTGTTGAATGTGTGTGTTTACATTTATTTATTTTACTGTAGTAAGTATACTCACTTACCACACTAAGCATTCACTTGCTGTGAATAAGTTTCCCATCTGGAACTTCTGCCCACGTGAACCATTGTAGGCTCTCAAATGCAAACTGCTGTGCCTGTCTAAAGCTGGGAATGTGACCTGACACACACCCCGAGAGCACACGCAAAATGGGACAGGGGCTCAGCACTCCGGTATGTTGTGTTGAAAGGTCACCTCACGTCCTGAGATGGATCTAACAGATTGAGGTAGGTAACAGTAATGTGATTTCTCATTTGTTCTTTAGTTTGTACCTTTCAAAGATGCAGGGACCTTGGCTTAGATCTATCCAGCCTTGTTTTAAGCAGCTGACTGAATCCCTGAATGAAAGACACAATTTTCCTTAACTTCATACACAAACAGGACCTCCAGAAGATGATACACACCAAGTTCTGAATCACCCTTATGAAGTGTCTCACTGACTGCAGAAGGAAGGGAATGATGAACATTTTTATAACGGCAATGTCTACATGTACACACCACTCAGCTCTCCAGTTCCTAAGCAATCTAATTCCACCCCACAAAACTTCTTGCCCATTCAGACGTACAACAGATGATCCGTGGTCTTCCAGTGCTAGCAGCAAACTTTTCAGCCTGCCACTCACAGCACTGTGTTCAGACAACCATTCAGTAGAGTCTCTGCTGAGAAGCAGGGAAAAAAAATTATCCTGCTATTATATTGTCACATTTCACGAACATCCTAAGGTCTAATTTCTGAGAGTATTTAAAATAAATTTTAGGCAAACTACACCTTTGTCTTCCGGTTTTTATTGCATAAGTTTGCTTATTTTGGTTTTAAAGTAGTATTTTGCCAACCTAATTGAGATTCAGAAAGAAAAGGACCGCAGAAAGAAAAAGAGGAAAAAGAACGTAAAACCAAGGGTGTAATTTTTAAAGAATTTCTTCTTTAAAATGTATTCTTCCATACAGCTGTTCCTTTAAGACAGCAACAGTGCTCAAGGAAGCACAGAAATCAAATCTCTAAAACTGGTGTTTAATAATTAAGTTACATAAATTGAACATAATTAAGTTATACCAGCTGGGCATGTGCTATGCGTATGTGAATGATGAGGTCGGCAGTAAAAAGCAAAACAGAATAGATGATAAGGAATTTCTATACAATTTTCCACTTAGATTAAATGTGCCAAGATATTCAGACTCCAAAACAGCCTTAAGTAGGTACAGGAAGCTAGTTTATATTAAAATTCATTTAATAGATCAAATTAAAAAGTGAAATATGAAAAATTAAAACATCTCTCCATTATTGCCAGTTTGATAAAATGAAAAGGAAGAGGGACAAATGAAACAATTTCACTCTCAAATCTGCTTGCAGTTTTTGATGTGACCCCAAGCCATAATTCTCAAATCATCACAGAAAAAAAATTACCCATTCTTGATAGCCTGTAAAAGTCAGTTTTCTTAATAAAAGCATTTTTGCTTTTACTACTAGATCTTGTAGAGAATTGTTCAGAGAAATTTGGACCAGCAGGCTAAAGCATAGTATCTTATACACTTGAAAAGACATATACAGTGCCCAAAATGTCTCATCCATAAAAGCACTTAAGACAGATCTGCAGTCCAACATAAAGTGCCAAAAAGAAAAAAAAAAAACCAACGAACAAAATAAAAGTCATCCAAACCCCGAACAAACAAACAAAAAAACCCCCACAAATAAAAGGGATACAAGGAATTATAAAAAGTCATCTAATCTATCCATCGTCCACAGAAGAATCAAGGTTTATGGTTTTCCTGAGAAAAATCCAACAGCAGATGAGAAAGAAATCCAACAATCAAGACTCCATGATATCCCAATCTACTTCACAATTTGACAGAATTCTTCCCGTTAGAAGTATTTTCCCAAATTGCATCTACCTTACTAGAGCAGTTTAGTGTTCTTTACCGTATCTCCTACTCACCCTGAACACAAAGTTCAGGGTTTTTCTTTTTTTTAGCAGACTTTTAAGTGTTTGAAGATTATTCTTAAAATCCCCTCTCCCATCTTGCCTTCTTTAGATTAACCAGCCCAGATATTTCAGTTCTCTTCCGGACACCAAGCTATCTAAGGCTGATCATCCCCACTGCTCTCCTCTGCACTCCCACTGCTTCACCTCCTCCCTGGGGTATGCCCAGAACAAAACAGCACATTTCAGTTTAGGCCTTAGGGATTACTTCACAAGGCTTGTGTATGCTCTGACATCTTGTTCACAAGTCTAACCCTTCAGCCTTGGTGGACCACAGACTAAACGTTAACATCAGATCTTTTTTCTACTGAACTGCCCACTAGCCAGTTATTCTTTAATCTGTGTTCATGCATTTTATGCCCCTTATCACTCTAAAGTCTAGGAATTGATGCTTTTCTTTCCATAATGTCATCCCACTTTCCTCCCAAATCACTTCTCCAACCCGCCAAGATTATGCTCAGTTCTCACCGTGTCCTTCAACATATTTGCAGTCAAGTGGGCATCATTTGCAAATTTAGTAATTGTAATCCAGATGACAGAATGAAAAGCAATAATGAGTGTGCTGAGTATTACCGATCCAGAACTATCTCCCTCCCTCCCTCCCTCTGAGAGTGACTCAATGAATACAGCAAGCGGCCTGCTTTTGCACTCTTCACATTGGAGACTCAGCTCTTTTTCAGGTACAAATACTACATCAGGAATCTTCTACTTTATTTCCCAAAATAGACCTTTGGCAGACACTCAAACTGCCCACAAAATGATGCCCAGATACTATTAAACAAGGTATTGAAATTTATATTGGCAGAGACAAACAGAGCAATCTACTGTCTCCTCACCAGAGGAGCTCTGTCTCAAGCTTTATCTGAGAATGTACGTTTATGTATGAGCAGATGTATCTTCACTTACAAGGCAGTTAAAATGAACACAGTAGTAACAAATTCAAGTGTTGAACATTTTCATAGGAACCAAAAAATCCAGTGCTTTAGTCTTTCTAAAACCAGGAAAAACAGGGATTCTGAATACAATTGCACTGTGTTCATTGTACATTAATTCATTTTTCTATTCCTGATAAAGATGAGGACAGACTTGGCTTTGGTTTCTCTATACCTCAAGTGAATCCAGGCATTTGATTATGTCCACAGAAAGGAAGTATTTTGACAGGCTTCATCAAGGAGCTGTCGAACACTTATTTTATATGCATCCATCATTACTTCAGCTCTTGTTTTGGTATTATCTGACTTTAGAGAAACTGAGAAAAAGGCATCACTACTTCTTCAGAAGATAAAGTATATTAACTAATGAAAGTGCTTTACTGAGACAATTTTTTTATAAAGTTGGCTAAAGTACATGTTCAGTGACCACCTAGGGCAGAACCAAACACAGAACTTGAGATACCAGCCACTGTTAAAGCGGTTATAAAGGAAATAAGTAATTTTATTTGTCCTGGAATTCAAAAACTTATCACTAGATTTTTTTAAACCCAGGAATGCATCTAGCTCATTAGGATTGCTATATATGCCATGTATTTTTCAGTATGGTGTCATGAAAAGACATCTGCTAAAACAGAATGGCCATAAAAACATTAGGTGGACATCTATCTGCCTACCTTAGAAACCCAATACTAATACCAAACCCAATAAGTATTGTAATTTGCTCTCAATAAATGATCATCAATTAATCTTTTTACATGAGAAGCTTATGGTGATAAGCTTCTATTGATTTTAAAGTTAAGAATATAACTGGAAAATAACCATATGCAGATTGCCTTCCAAAAGTGTAGCACAAGGAAGATGTTTTGCTTCCCACGTTAATCTCTGCAAAATTATGTACTGAGATAAGAAAGTCCTTGCTCAAGTCACAGCAATGTAAGTAAGCATTGCAGTAAACTGCAGTAACGGTGGAAAAAGCTGGCCCTACTGATGCACTGGGAGCTCTTCGTCTTAAAGAGGATTTCACACATTCTAAGCTTCTTCAAACGAAGAGGAAATCAATGTTTACCACCCAGAGCAACACATGGAATTAGTTCTCATCCAGCCTCTGGAAAGTCATTTATTTTCTATCCTTGAAAGAGCTCTACATCTCAGAAAGTTAGAATACATTGAGTAAGGTCTCTACAAATAATCTTTAATCCTCCATTTCAAAGCCTTCACTCTACCTCCACAAGCTACATTTGGGTGAATAATAACTTTTCTAAAAGAGAATTGTATATTCTAAAAGCTTGTTTTTAACCAACTAATAAAACTGGAACCATTAATAAGAGGCATTTGCTTCCAAGGGCAAATCCACTGGAAATATTACTTCTCCCTGAAGCACTCACTAGAAATTAATTGTTTCACAATTTATAATCAAAGTACTGAATCAGATAAAAGTCACAAGCTAAATTTCTTGTCAATGATAATCAAAATATTGGAAAGATATGCAATATCAGCTATCACAAATATTAGAGAGAAGCTTACATGTTAATAAAGCTGACATTGCAAATCCCTTTGCATTTAGGCTTCTATCCATGTTATATTGCTGTTGTCGTTTATGAACTTGTGATGCATTACAAATTTACAAGTCAACAGAGCATGCCAGCTGAATTTAGATACAAATGACAGAAATCACAAACATCTACTGACCTTTCCGCCAGAGGGCAGGATCAGGAAGAGGGGGAGGGATTCTACTTCTCCATTTTAACTGCATGTCTTAAAAGCGGAGATTACAAAACAACTGCTTTACTGTCTTCCCAACTAATAAAATACTTAAATTCTGGAAGACTCTTTCCAGTACTACTGATAAACATTCCAGGAAGAAACAAACATCAGGTTCATACACCTGAGGAGTCACTGAAAGCTATTCTCTCTCCATTACCAACACATTCTTCGCTCCTCTGCTTACACACAATACATATGAAATACACACATGAAGGACTATGTTTGAGGACTGTTTGATATGTTTGATATTTGAAGTTGATTCATTACAAGCAAAATGTTACCAAGACCAACACACTATCTGACAAACCACAGGCTTGCAGCTTTCAGGCTGGCTGGATAAACGTGTTTGAATCCAAAACAGCCTGTGTCCTGCGAGATCACCCCCATTTCATCAGCCACTCACTGCCATAAGCAAGGCTAGGAATGTGTGAGCTGACAGCCTGAGAGCTATGGCTGCGCTGAGAACTCAGAGCTTCTGCTCTTCAGCGTAACTTCCATGTACAATCTTGACATAATTATCTACATTTAAAATCTCTTCTGCAGAATGTTTGCAAATTTTTAGCCCACTTCTTAAAATTCAGATGGGAATTCCACAGCTTGACAAGCTTTAACTTCTTAATCTCTTGAATGCAGAGTTCTGGATATGGAAAGAATAAATACTCAAAAAAACTCTTCATGTCTGCTTTAATGGACTAGACCACAGTTCCTGTGAAAACTACTCATGTTCAATTTAGCATGATCAGATTTATTTTTAAAAATTTAGATTTACATTTCCGAATTATCTTTAGAGGGAACAAAATAGCATGGCAGTATTATTGGGGAACGCTGCACTATTAAAACTATAAATCCCTCCAAAATTAAGATAAGTCATCTTACTTTTCCTCCCCTGTTGAAAAGAGTAAAAATGGTTTCCCAAAAGTTCAGTAGACAATTTAACACCTTATTCAACTAATGTGTTTTGGTTTTAACACTTTATTCACCTAAAGCAAGCGTCTTGTTGCCTTTGTTGTTTCTCTGAGGAATAATGGGTACTCTCTAAAGACATCCAGGTTTGTAAAGCCCATGCTCAAAGCAGTCAATTCCATGTCTTAAAATATGGTGTGCTCAAGGTACCCAAACTTTAACTGGATTTAACTGCTGTCTGAAACACCCAATTAGCAAGTCTGCTTCCTTAAATCACCGTTTAAGTGACCCAACAATTAAAAGGTGCATGCTCATATACCACACCAGAAAATGAGTTTAGAATTTAAGTAACAATACTAAATTAGGAGTTAAATTGTCCACAGATGAATATAGATTAAGGGCATTTTTCTGTTTTGGGTTTTGTTTGGTTTGTTAACTGCACTAAAAATGAAGTCTTTCTACTACTGAGTTAATTTAGGGCATAATTTTCAAAGACATGCATCCACAGCATGAGTGTGTTACAGCACCTAATTAAAACGCAATCAATCAACTGCTGCTCTTGCTCAGAAAAGTTACAGCAAAATTCTGAACTCTAATTTCCATCAGGAAAAAAAAGTACACTATGCCTGCCCCTCCTCCACACACCCAGTTCTTTCAAGACAGTCTTTCAGTCTTCCCTTCCTCCAGCTGCACATGAAAATAACTCCTTTCCCTTTCCTTTTACATATATACCTATACATATAAAAAACCCCTTACTCTTCCTATATAGATCTTTTATATATAGTCTTTTACTTGTTATTTAGTTTTCTGACATGCCTAGGCTTTACCATTGTTTTCATTTAAATGCCACAGCCTGAGAAGAGTATATGTAGCTAGCAAGACATCCAACCACTTGTTTCAGTCTTGCCTGAGAACTTGAGCTGGGGAGCCGACGTGGTGCAGTGCACCTGCCCTGCTGAGAAACCCCACTGCACCCAGGGGCACCAGCAAGCAGGTCACACACCACATGGAAACAGGCCCCAGCTTCAGGGAAGTCGTGGCAAATGCCTCCATCCCACCAAAGGGAATAGAACAAAATATTTACATGTTAGCTCTCTGTCTTGGAAGACATCTATAGTACACACAGAATTGTTTCTATGTGTTAAACGGACACACATTTGCGAAGTGAATGCTTTAACAAAATGCTTCAGTACGTGCCAAGGTTAAACTCTGTTGTGTGACCACTTCAACAGGATTTGCAAACTTGCCTGTGCCTCCAGTGATAAGCTCCAAACACATCTTAACCTTCCTTTCAGAACTGCTTTAAGTGTTTACATCCCGCTCCTGTGACTGCTGGTGCAGTCTCACCTCTGCTGGGCACCTTTTCCTTTCCCTTTACAACGTGTCCTTCCTCTTACTGCTGTTCAGTCTTTCTCAAGTCTTCCTTCCTCAGATTTCCCACCTCCAAAAGCAGCGTGAACCTTTGTTTTCTCCTAACCTCCCTATCCTTCCAGCAGCAGAATGAGAGAGCAAAGAAACAGAAGCAATAATGTACCATAATTTAGCAAGGGTGTACAGGCTCAAGAGTCCTTATCTGTCAGACTTCCAAGGCAAAGATGAAGAAAAAATCTCTTTTTTTGGTCACTTTTTCACCCAGCAGGCAGAAAATACCAATACAGAAGCAGTTTAAAAGGAAGGAGAAAACAAAGACTAATTTCAAAAGGCAGCAAGTATCTGTAACTGTGTCCCAAGCACTGTCATAAGGGATTTGCAGCAGGAGGAAGAAACATACACACATCTGCTAACTTTATATTTGAGAAACTAGGAAGCAGATTTGTTTCCATTTCATCTCCATATGATTTGGGTGCTCAGTAGGCATCTGTGTGTGTTTCAGGACAGATTTACAAATGAACAGTGTTCTGACCCTGGTAGCACCTATGCAGAGCCCAAGCGAAAACTAATCTGTATTTACTCCAGTGTCTGAGAGCACTTGATTTGTTGTCATCACAAGCCTCCCACTCCATACTTTCATTCTCCCCTCAATAGAGACTACACACTGGTTGCTCAAGCAAGGAGATGGGAAAGGAAGCCTGGTTGTAAGATGGATATGCAGTACAAAAGCAGCAACAGATATGAGCAAATCAAGTAAGAAAGCTTAGTGAAACAGTTGCAGAGAAGGAGAGACTAGGGCAGCTGTAAGAGCTCAGAAACAGTGGGAGCAGAGAACAGAGGACTCCAGTCTAGACAGTCAAACCTGGGGCTCAGGAAAAACCACTGCCAAACACTTTTCCCAATCTCATCTCTTGTTTTTTGGAGCAAACCTGTTGTGAGATAAAATTCTATTTCATGTTCTGGCCTCCACGTTTTCCTTCCATGGGGTGGGAGGGCGGGGGTCTGGCCACATGCATGGAGTAACACTGCAGAAGGTAAACAGAGCTCTGAGATGGCAGGGAATGGACCATTCTGTGTGCTGCTGTTCTTACTGCAGTTGTAGGACAGCAGCCTAAGTGCTGTGACCTGCTCATGTTTGCCATTAAATAATTTACAAAAATTCGGAGAGGAAAGAAATTCTATACTGTGCCACCACCTCAGAGTCCAGTCAGAATGCCAGGAGGTGTTTTTGCACTGGTTTTCCCCATCCTCCATAATGAGATATATGGTCTAATTCCTAGAACAATCTACAAATTTTGGCTAATAAATGCTATGCAAATACATCAGCCTAACACTCTAGTGACATGCTCGAACTCTCCAGCTCTGCTTTATGGCACATTTTACTTGCAATATGTGATCTTTTATTACAGGTTATCAATTCATACTACATTGATAAGAAGCACATTATCCCCTATAACATGTGGAGTTCATTTTCTGTGACTGTTTCTAAGTTTAACACAGTTGTTGCTGCTATGGAGGAGCACGCTCAATGACCCAACAGTCCCTCTTATCTGTATACTCACGTGCTCATATACAGCAAGAGTGATAATGATGTGCTAACACATACTGTGATGTCAACTCTCCTTTTCCAGAGCATGTGCTACGTGGAGGTGTTAAAACAAAGCAATTCAAGTGCTAGTATCCATTTAATAAAATAAAAACAAGCAGTGAACATTACCCCTCTACATGCATCACTGGAGTTTTCAAAGGCTTTTCATTATCCAGCATATTTCCATTATTTTTACCTAGGTAGTTTTAGAACTACCTTTCAAATCACATCCTCCTCTCTTAGAGATATTCAAAAGCACTCTTTCAGATTTCTTTTAAAAGCTGTAGAGCACTGAGACACATGGATGCAATCAGCTTGGTGATGGGCATGACTCCCAGAAAGCTACACTCCCGGGGCATTCTCACCAATTTCACTTGGAGTTCACACATGCAGTATCTGGCTGTTAAGTAAGATCTTCCAGCCACATCTGTGTACACTGCTGGGAAGGCTGGTACTTCTGTTAGCAGATGGCAGCTGACCACTTCCCTGTGTTGTCCAAATGGGAACTGAATATCCACAACAATGACTGAAACTGGAACAATTTTACTGGGAGCATTGGAGAATTACGTTAAGAAACAGCTACAGAAATGATGTTTAATTTCCTATTCACTTCTCTTCCCAGTTTTCACTTAAACATAGTGAATAGCTTTTAACAGGCCATGGATCATTATGCTGCACAACGGACCTTTGAAGAAGAGTTCTGGATCATTCCTCCTCTCTCCTCTTCTTTCAGCACTTTACCAGAGCTTTGGCTGAGAGGGTCTTACACTCTTCCCCTGGGAATGGAACTGGGTTTTGTACACTTTTTTGGGAAACCCCCAGGACTACTCCTTTCTGCAGCTAGCTAGAAGGCATCTCTGTCCTTCCAGATCAACAGCAGGTAAAGTCTTTGGCTGAGATCAGTAACTCAGGAGAAAGCCTGGGCTCCTTTACAAAACACAGTACTCACATAAGGAGAGCGTGCCAACCCCATTCTAGGGCAGAAGCTGCACTAGCTGGTATTTCTTTTCAAAGGCCTCAGAGAAACCTGACCCATGTAAATGGTCAAAGCCAATCCTTTGTCAGGAAAAGGGAAGGAAATGCTGCGAAGTTATAATTAATAATATTTGTTGCAACTTACTTACATTTATTAAGGCATGGGCAATGTCCCGTGGGGATTAGGCAGCTAGAATGGGTTTGGATTTTGTTGTGGGTGGTTTTTTTATTTGCCTTTAAATTTTTAAACTGACAGGTGGAACAGCAGAGATGAGGGATATATTCGGACATAAGCTGTCCTAAGGACAGAAAGAGGTCTTGAGAATGAGTCCCCAAACCTCACTGTGCTGCTCAAATTACAGCTACCCCACTGGAGACATGAACATTTCTGTACTCCGCTTGTAGTCAAGCACCAAATCCACTGGCTCTACATGGTCTGCACAAGGAAAAGGAAAAAGGTGATAGTACCAGCCATTTGCATGGCAATGCTTGGTTAGCATTAAAATGTAAAAGAAAAAACAAAACAAAACCAAGCAAACAAAACCACCAAATCACAGACTAACAAACTATGTCTGAATCTCATCAATCTACTCAAAGTATAAATGGTACCCCTGAGATGTCTCCGGGTGGAAATCAATTTAGTTAGTCCACTGAAGGGGGGCAAGGGAGGAATCAGTACCGCAAGCATACAGGCCCCCTAAATTGTTCCATTAATTCATTTGCTGACTCAGTATGCAGTGGGCTAAACAAGCTTTTCCCCAAAGTCATGAGACTTCAGATGAAAAGAAACAAAATGAAAAGAGGCAGCCATGAATAACATAAAAAAACACACAGAAGCAGACAAATAAAGACAGAAAAATATTTACTGTTTTGAAGGTAAAGATATTAGATGGCAAGATAATAACCTGTCAATCAATACCTGCTAAGTGTCTTTGGAGAGTCAGTAAAATATACTATTCAGGATGTTAGGAAGAACATAACTCTGGAGAGAACCAAGTCTTCCTATGTTGAAAAGCTTCCAGAGTTAGAAGAATGAGAACATGGCATACTCTTCAAGGCAAGAGTACAAGCACCCAATCCTCGATAAATATTCAGAAATAAAAAAGGTAAGTCTTCATAAATATTCAGCAGAGACAATCTCACACTCCACAAGGACTCAGGAGAGAGTAGTTGACCAGACACGTCTTCACTACCTCTTATATCTGGCATTAAATTAGTCTGTAAAATCTAATCAGAGCTGAAGTAGGGACATCTATGGAATAATTCCAGCACCAATACAAAAGAAGCCTCCCTGGAGCAGTAAGAGGTCATTTTAGCTGAGTTGCAGGCTGGATGGCTCTAAAACACATCCTCAGTTTATCTACAAAAGAGATGCAATAGGGACAGGAGCCTCAGGAAAGCAAACAAAGGTAGCAAACAAAGAACAGTACTTCAGGACTAAAATTCAGCTTACTTGCTCATAAAGCCCTGTTGCAGGTGGCAGTGCTAACATGATGGATGAGTAATACTGTGTGACTCTGGTAACCGGTAGCCAGATCTGTGAAAGGATGGTTCAGCAGTTAAGTCACCCTCAGGAGCATGAAAAACTCTGATTTCAGACCTTGCTCTCCTTATATTACCCACGAGGCACTAGACAAGCCACATGTTACCAATTTAAACAGTATTCAGTGCCAGATACTCAATCAGATTATGAACTTTGTCCATTCATTTAATCATTAGGTTATGACTGAGTTTTTCTTTAATCCTACCATCAAGAGCCTTTCAAGCCCCACTTCTCATACTCATTCATACCCCACATCCCTCCAAAGCGTCTGGGCATGGCTTTAGAAATTCTAATCTAGCATTAATATTGTTCTATAGAAACTACAGAAGTGACTGTAGCTCATTTTTTCCTTGGTGGCATCTACCTTCTTCTAGAGGAGGATTATATATGCTATGTATATGGAGATTTGAGCTCCAATGAAGCATAACAAAACTGAAAAGAAGAACAGTTTCTCAGAGATTCACCTCAGCCTTAAGCCTGCAGAGGCACATAGGACAAAGGATCCTCAGAGGTGCATGCACTGGTGAAGTCAGTGCTGTAAACAGCTGGCTCCAGCTCTGAGTTTGTGCAGGTGGAGACAAAGCACCTTTGAAGCACTGCAGACGCTTAGGGCAAAAGGGCTCCTAATGCCTTTCACAACATTACACACTGATCGTGCTCAGTTGACCTGAAGCTCTCCGATCAGTAACATTCAGCATTGCTCCAGCTCAAGTACTTTTCATGCCTATTCTTGCCTATCTGCGTGGTGTTCACTAAGACCTTGATTTCCCAGTTCAAGCAAAACCCCAGCTACAACTCTAAAGCCTGGCAAGTAAACTCACACATCCTGTGCTTCTGCACACAACAGCTGCAGATTTATAAGCTAATTCTCCTGTTAAAAGCATGCAAGATCGGCTCCGTGCTTTGTGGACTCAGCCTTATGGATCACGCCATAAAGACAGCTAAGCAACTCCCAGCTGACTTCATGTTCTTTCCTGGCTCCTACTGAATGGGAAGTGAGGATTGTCCAGGTCCCATTTGTTTATGCAGTTCTCATTTACTCTTGGACAGAACACTTTGATGCCCACACTTCTTCTATGCTTGCCCTCCTGCCTTTATATTTTTTTTCCTACATTGCACAAATTTTAAAAGCTAGAATTATCTGACTGCCTACATCACTTGAGTACCTTTATGATTATTTTTATTATTTTTTTTATAATCTCAAGTGTTTAAATAAACTCCATTGGGAGCTAGTGACACCATGGGTTAAACACAGAAAATAAGGGGGTTTTGTTTGTTTTTTTTTGTTTGCAGACATAGTATGGAATATCAATTTTACTTGGCACAAAAGCTAGCACATCAGAAGATAAAATTTAACTCCTCGTAACAATTTTATCCAAGAAGGAAAGACAAAACTTCTCCATTACTTCAAAGAAAAATTAATTTAATCTGAAGATAACTAAACAAAGTGTTTCACACTACCATATTACAATTGCTACATATGATGTGATACAAAAAATACCAGTGCAGTAACTTCCCCTGTAGAAAAGGAACAAAACCAAGAATAACCCTCACTACAAAAGAATTACCTCATTACACATTATATAGGTCAATAGAAACAGAAAAGAAAACCCTGCAAAAGCAGTTTATCATTACCTCCCACAGAACACTGATTGTATTAAGAAATGTTTGTATATGTTCTCTTAACAACTTCAATTGGTCCTCTGTTTTCTATAGGCTCAGAGATACTCACGGCAGTGTCACCGAGGCAGAATCTCTATGAAGTTCCATAACAGAAGCACACTTATGTGAGGAAAAAATAATTCCCACATGTTACCAGCAGAGATATTCAAACTTCTGCAATTTGGCATCCAGTTGTTTTGTATTGTGACCTGATAGAACTAAAAGGTTTTGGGTGGCAGGTGGACTTATAAAATGAAGGTGTGAATGATTCACACAGTGACGTCTGGTCCGTTAACAATTAATTATCGAGGGCTGTCAACACAAGAGTGACTTTACATCGAGATACAATCAAAGGCCAACCACCACTCATTAACTTTTAAAGATTATCAGCGAGCTGGAGGCAAAACATCTGACAACTACATAACGCTTGTGAACCCTGATTTTCACACTCTAAAAAATCTAAAACACTGTGGGTTTATTTGTTTACAAGCTTTTGAAAAAATCCATTTTATACATCTCAGCAGGGAAGAAGATCACAGCCTCCTCCTCCACCTGCCTCGGCTGCCTGGAGTGGAGCCTTTACAGCTGTAGCACTACGTTAGGTCAAGGCACTGAAGCAGGGACAGGAGGAGCTCTGCTCCCACCCCACCCTCCTTCCAACACAAGAACACTTCCCAGCTCCCTGCGGTGACGCTGAACACCAAGCGCAGCACAACCGAATCACAGATCCCGTTATGTTGCAGTTTCTGTCAGGATGAAAATACCTTATTTCACTGCTACAAATGCAACTGTACCCATACTTGTCATCGGTATCGCAGTAATACTGCAGAACCACTCCTGAGAAGAAATTATTTCTGACCCTACCATAAGATTTGCACTGTGTGCAGTACTTAAGATGTAGTCACAGAAAAAGCAAATGCACCAAGGCAGCTGTGGGAAATTACAGCAGTATGTGAACATGTTACTAAGCAGTATCATAATACAGAACAGAGCAAGTGGCTAAAGGTTTAACCAAAGCAGTTTTAGAACAAGTGCAACACTTCATATTCTTTTAATGTAGTCTAGATATACGCAGAATTTCTGACACGTATCAGCGGACCAAAACAATAGCCATCTTAGAATACAAAAATATTGGCTGGCATAGCTAAGTGCTTGATTTTTTTTTTTTTTTTCCAAGTACTGTAGGAAAAGAAAAGAATGATAAAAGGGAGAGGAGAATGATGAGAAGGTAGCATAGGTTCTACACAAACAAACCTCTCCACTCTTTGTACAGAGATTTCAGTAGAAAAATATTTTTTAAATATTTAAATAACCAGATGATAAAACTGTGAGCAAAAAGCAGCTCTGAGTTCACAAGCATTAAATGTCACAAAGTCTTGCCGACTTTCTTTTGGTAAAATTACTGCACTAAGTGAATGAAAGTGATCTGACAGATGAAGTTTTCAACAACTACAGGTCAAATGCATCTAATACTCTGAATTAGCAATGTCTGAAGTACATCTTTTTGTCCCTTATCCCTCACAGATACTACATTCTCATTTGCCTAACTTGTGTCAGGACACATCTTTTCAGCAGTAATAGCAGAGACCAACACTGAAAACCACATGAGAAAATGGGTGCTGCACTCAACTGGCTGGCATTTAGACTTACAAGTATTTCACCCCAGAGGAGCCTATCTAATTTCTGTCCTATGGAACACTGCTGTCTTTCACACAAAAGCAATACTCTGAGAGGCAACACACAGCTGTTTCAATACTATTTAATTTACCTGAGAGATGAAGAGCATAAAAAATCTGAATCAGAGACAGGGCCAGGACTGCAAAACATGATAGATGTAAAATAAATTCAAGGCTGTGCACTGTAAGTTTTTCTTCTTGTGAAATGGATTATTAAGAATACAATGGGGCTGTCAGCAACATATTCATCTAGTATGTGCCCTTTTTAAAACATTCTCTTCTCAGTGTTTTTGCTCTATCTTTTGAGCATGCCCTTTCAAGGAAAACATCAGGACTGACAAAGCTGAGTTGTCATCTACAAACAAACACAGCAAGAAGGGTCTATATCCTTCTCATTTCTTCTCTTGCGAAATCTATAGAAAACCCTTACACATAGTATATCATAGATATTTTTATATGAGCGTATTTTAGCACTCACAAAGGCAAGCTCATACACTAAAAGTGCAGCAGAGAGAAGGCAGATGCTGTTAAAACCTTCAGACAGAGCCCCGATGACATGCCTCAGCTCTGACCTGCAGTCCAGACAGCTACTGCAGTTCTGACCCCTTGTGTTAAATTTATCTCTGTGTCAGTTTCTCTTATTCCTGGACTCGAAGAAACTGTTGTAGGCCAGTTCTAGTCCACTACTCCACCACTCCTCTGACACTGTACATCACACCTAATTCGCAAGCTCCTCAATTCTGTTATTCCTCTCCTGAGACTCATTTCAGCAGACTGATGTTGTGCTGCACGATGTACTACCTAGCAACACAGAGTATGTTGTGAACCAAAAGCAATTAAGATCTCATCTAGAACCACCAATCTCATTTCAGCTGAAAAAAAAAAAATGCATTTCATATTGGATGCTGCACTTCCAACACATTACTAAGAAAACAGCTATGAGAAACAGAAAATTTGAGGGTGGGATCGAAGCATGCATTAACTGAACCTAAATTCAGAGTTTGGGTTTTGCATTTCTCCTGCTACTACAGGAACACAGTTTCAGGAAAACGGTGAAGAAATACTGTAGGTGTGAACTTTTCAGACCCACACTATTCTTATTGCCACTAAATCCATGGCCAGCTGCACTGATCTTGCAGCTCGGTGTGAAATCTGTTGTCCTTTTTTCTTAGATGCCACAGATCATGGAGGCTTTGAGTAATGTATTCTTTTCATATCACTAGACCATCTTCTGCCCCAAACAAGCTGAAATGAGACAGTTAAAAACAATGAGCCATTCCAGCAGCTCTTCTGCAGGATCAAATATTGGACATAAAGACTGTATTACCCCTGGTTTCCACAGAGCAGCAGCCTGTCTGGTCTCACAAGAGACCTGATCTCTACCTGAATACTCACAATTCAACTCTTTAAATTAATTTTTTTATTATTATTATTATTTAAGCACTGAAACACAGGAGTTTTTCTGCAAACAAATTTCAAATTGCTAACTGCTATCAGTGTGTCATTACGGTGGGTTGACCAGCCACAACTGTTACCCTTTAAGCTTGGAAATAGCCACTGAAAGTTTATGGGTATTTCAAAAGTATCATGAATAGTCATTAATGCAGAGATCTTTTTCTTCTGACAGTCATTAGAAATTCAAATTCCAACAACTGCCAACCTCACTGCAGTCTCATCTTAAGGGAAAGCAGAGATAGAACTGACTGTCCCCAAAGAGTTATCCAGACAGCTCGCCTTAAAAGGTTGTGACATGAAAGTGACAGAGAGAATATTTTCTAATAAAAGGAACAGAAGGCTGAAATCATAAAATATAGTCAGTGTTTGGCACAATAATTTCCAAGGTAGAGGAAAACAATAGGATTTTGATTGCTGTATAAATCTGCTAGTCACAGAAGAAAAAGATAGGAAGCATATGCAAATAAAACATACAGTTTTAATTTTTAGCACCTAAACCAGGGATTGTGTTCATCAAAAAGGGCCGGTCCTGAAGCTTGAGAAGGAAGTCGTGACTAATCTCTTTGCAGTCTCAAGGATCCAAATTGCTGACATGCTCTACTGCCCTTTTACACAAGAAGTTAAGAGATTCTAACTGCAAGAGGAGACACTTAGTACAAGGACCAATAATTTAACTAGCCTCAGGAGGACTTCTCATCATTTTATATAGAACGTTATATGGCCCTGCCTGATAAAAACAAGGTACCAGACTTGCACATTATGACACAGGATGAAAATACAGGAAGCAAACTCATCCATATGCATTTTTAGGAAAAGCTAAAAGAAGACGGGTTTCTTCTGAAGGCTATTCACAGGCTTCAGATCATAAAAATACCAAGTCATTGATCAATTTTATGATTTTACAATGGAAATATTACAGATGAGTTAAAACAAAATGTCTGTATCAAACATTAGAACTACTGAAGTGACAGTTCATGGTTACAGTAGGCCAGCACCACTGCTTTCAACACTCTCTTTCCTGTTGCTTCCCTAAGGCAGACAGGCAATTAATCTGGAAGGTGAAAGCACAGATTTTCAGCTTTTCAAGTTAAAAAAAAAAATAAAAATCACTTGAGTCCTAGGCACTCATCAGTAGTCTACGTCTGTATGCTTGGTTAGAATCTCAAAATACTGCCGAATTCATCTACAGTCCAGGTGTTCGACAGAGCTTGTCAGCATTTAGCAGCTAGAAGGTCCCATGGCTGAACCTTTACTATCAGCTATTAAAAATACTAGGCAATGCCTAAATTGTAATGTTTAAACTTCAGAAAAAGAAGCTAAAACTGTTTTTCGTAAGTTTGGACTTTAAAAATGTCTGTTCTAGAAAAAGCCTTCCAGAGTCCTTAGAGTACAGGCTCTTTACAAAGCGGTCTGTTACCTACTTTTGACAGCTGAGGAGGCAATTTATGCAACTGAGGTGCAGAAACAAGCCAACAAAGTTGATTCTGACGCAAAAGGAATTAAAATGTAGAGACTTAAAGTCCTGATTGATACAGTGAATTGAAAACAGCAGCCAAGTTAGCTGACTCTGCAAGACACTCTGCTTAAACAACACTTCAAGTCATTTTAATAAACATCTCAAGGCATCACCACCACCAGTGAGCAGCAGGAGCCTGGCAAGTGACACGGAATCCGTTAAAACTCTATTTATATCCTACCTGCAGAGTGACAATATAATCACATTCTTGCTTTGTATTGATGCTCATTACAGAGATAGCATTACATTACCAAAGACCAACACTGGAATCCTGCATGCAGCTGGAATCTTAGAAAAGGTAAAAAAGATTTGTTCCCCTCAAAACTTTTATTTTAAACTGGGTTATTTAAACCTGGCATCTGCAAGAGTCCAGATTCTGCTCAATTTTGACAGAAATGTACCACCACTATTGGTAAGGTTGATTTTCAGATTAAGGCACAATTTGAATGTGTTTAGAAACTGAGCATATCATAGCTGAACATCAAGAGATCCTATGCAACAGAGACGCACAGAACAGGGAAAAGATGTACCCTGGAAAAAAAGATGTCCATAAACCTCTTAGGAACTTCAGCCTATAACAACAGACTGAAACCTCACATGTGTAGACTGTGACCTTTGAGCAACAGAAGACAATACCAAAACTACTTCTGATGTTATCAAGATCATCAAAAGTAAATCCCTCGTGTCACCATTTAGTTAAAAAGTGGCATAATTATGAAACCAACATTCTATGACTTTACTACCTCAAACTACATCTATAAACCTTGGTTAAAAATATTGGGAACTATTTATAAAGCATAATTGTAGGCTGTGGATCTGCAGCTGTACAATATCCCCATATAGTCAATACAAGGAGATGAAGAATCTTCAAGGAGATAATCCAGAACAGTTACATCAGGCTCTTGCTTTATTGTCCCCCTTGGGAAAATTTTTCTCTTTCCTTGCACTGATTGTGGAGAGTCAAGGGAAATACAGCAGTACAAAGATGAAAAAAATTATTCATTACTTAAAGACTAAGAAGTTTTATCTTAAAATCTCTTCCTTGCCAAATACCACAACCTCAGGACATGAGTACACTGGTAGCAAAACACATAAATTAGGGATGGCCACACCTTAACAAGAAGTCTTTGTTTTCCCATCTTGGCTTAATTTGTTAGTTTTTACCTGCATAACAGGTGCTCAGAACACATGGACTTTCCCTGGCAGGGATGATAACCCTGCATTTTGGCAGACAGAGACAATGCTGTCATGACAAGTCCCCAGAGAACAGCACGGGCACAGCACATGGCAACATCTAGCAGCTGTGAGAAGTCTGTATTGGCTGGCTTCTCAGGGTTCAGTGATTTGCTAGCTACAAACAAGCTGTGACTTTCAGGATTAAAGTTTATCATTGCATCTGGTATTTTCTGATGGGAGAGACTTGGAGGACCTCTTGGGTGAAAGGTCTTTCATGTCTGATTGCCAAGACACTATTCCTTTTTGTGGTTTGGCTGCCAGGATCAGTAACTTGAATTTGACTGGTAAACCAATGCTCAGAATTTGTAATTGGTGGATACTTATTTGTGGGGCTAATTTTAAAATTAATAAGCAATTCTCTGTATAGAAGTCAGGAGGAATATCATCAAGTGACTTATTATAATGGTTTTTCCTTCTCATTTCTAACAGCTGTCCCAACAGTACAGTATCTCTAAAATGGTAACATAATGTCTTTCAGTCCATCTACTCTAAGAAAAAAATCCAATATTCACATGAGCACAGACTGTGGGTAAGCAAAGTAGGACACACTTCACAGCAGAATGCAAAGACAGAAGCAGAGTGATGTTTGCTGAAGCTTATCTTCACAATCAGTGAGGGAAATAAGAATAATAGCAAGCAAGGAACAAATGACAAGTTATTAAAAAAGAAAAACCAACATAAAACCAATCATGAACTTTTACTGTTGATTTCTAACAATACATCAAAGCAGATCTGTAAGCCTATCTGCAGTACAAAAGCCAGTGCCACCTACTGTACTAGCTATTGGTACAACTCTAGTTTTCAGGACAACTGCAGGAAGTGTTGCTATAGGTAGTCACATGCACGTGATCGCTAGAACTCATCTATATAAACAGTTTTTAATAGATCCCTGTCAGGTGACTGCAGCCTTGTCCCTGTGGAGAGCTGGGACACAGGAAGCTAATCTGCTCTAGTTCAGCTCACAGGAGCTTTTGCTTCAAGGGAATTTTTAAAAGGGATGCAAATTAAAATTAATGTCTGCTCATCACTGAATCAGACTTCTGCACCAATATGTGCCAGAGACACCAAGAGACCCAAAAAGGCTATTTAGCAAAAGCATCAAAATCACATATTCTTGACTTTGAGGAACAGGACTTATCTTTAAAAAAGTAAAAGGAAAAAAATAGAAAAGAAAAAAAACCAAAGCTACTTTGTGAACAGTCTACACTAAAAAACTGCAACACAAAAAATACAGTAGTTTGACCGCAGTGTGCGTTCTGTGGGATTTAAGTGTCACCTGAAGCTCTCCATTACTTCATCCGCAAGCCAGAAGTCACTTGAATACAATGTCACCTGTGAACCGCCTTTACTTGTGGGTAAGAACTGCGAACAGTTGTGAGGCAGAATGTTGCATCCAGTGTATAGATTTTTTTAACATGAGCCTTACAGCTCACAGCAACAATGATCTGGCTGCCTCATGAACATAGATAATTCTATAAGTGAAACAGAGCTGCAGATTACGGAAGAAGAAAAGATTGCAAACTTTCCTTTGAAATCTGTCCCTAATTTGCTTGCTCATGGAGGACGAAAAATTAAAATTCACTACATTAAGTCAAAATCCTACAGATTATTTTTTCTAGAGCATTCTGAACTTGAAACATTTGTTGTTGAACTCTCTGCACCCTCCTCAGTATGCAACAGTACCACCTCTGATTATGCTGTATCCTTTAACTTCTTTACTTCAGATCTCTTTCAGCTTTTGGTAGTCTCCCCATCTGTATCATGGTAACAAGCATGAGGTGCAGACTCCAGTTGATCATACAATTGCTCAAGTTACTTCACTTATCTGGCCCTACACAGACCCGGAAAGTCAAGCTCGGATCCCTTAGTCAATATACATAAAGTTGTGCTATGAAGTAACTGCGTCTCAAGAGCAGATGCATCCTGAGTGATGCTCAAGCATCAGAAGCCACAGGATCTCAGGTTAATGGAATCTCTGTTTTCACACATGCTGTGTCTTTATCGCATTCCTCCTTCATCTTCCTATTAACATGCAATAGCAAACGGGGGCTTATTGTGATTCGTAAAGTAAGTCAGTCTTCAAATTCTTGACTCATTTGTGTAGACTTCACAAGTTTCAACTCCTGTCTCTGCAGGGAACTAAAGTCCTTCACTCACTTCTGTATTATTAAACACAAATATATAAATGCTGCCATTTGGTCTGAAAGTGATAATAGCACAGAAACTCAGTTATTTGTGTTGCTGCATAGCAAAGAGTTGTCTTAATAGGTAGACACAAGAGGCTTAGTCAAAGACTCTGCAGAAGTCTAAATTCTCCATTTCCTTCTTTTATAGATTTAAACACTTTAGAAAATGGTTTGTCTCACACTGTAATACATCCCCATCTCCCAGATGGAAGATTTCAGGTTAGACAAGCAAGATGATTGCCTCAAGCATCTGCCAAGACTTCTGCATACCCAGGCCCCCCACAGTTCTCCAAATACCCATGCCAAACAGCCGACGTCACAGTTGCTAGTTTTTGAGTAGGTCATTAGACTAGGAAATAGCTAGACAGACACTCAGTGACCAATTGCTTACAGGAAGACATTTTTGAAGAGCATTCAAAGAAGGAATAGGACAACTACTGTCCAGAGGCGAGTAAGAACAACAGCCTGAAGAAATCATGGGGGCTAAGATGTGTCATGAGGACATACATATTGAGAAGATAGAGACAACTCATATGACATCCCAAGATTAAATCAAAATCATATTTTTCCATTTTTATATCTGCCAGAACTAAACCAGAAGAATACAGAGAAAGGAGAACAGGGCAGAAACTAAAGCAAAAAAGTTACCTATCCAATTTATGCAGATCATAAATTTTCTTCTTTGGTCAAACTACTATGAAACACATTCCAACAATCTGGCTTCACCCTACAAGTACAGGAGCACTGACAGCAAAGGCTTTTCTTTCCCTGAAAGAAACTGGCATAATCATGTCAAGTATAAACAAAAGAGTGCATCCTCAATGTGATATGTTTCTTAGCATAAATGCAAGGCAAAGTTTAACTTTATTTTGCCTGACTGAAATATACACCTATGTACGTAACCCATTTAAAGAAGTTTTTGAAAGCAAAAGCTCGGAAGCTCTAAAGCACTGTATTCCCTACTTACAGTGGCATATAATTAGGTCATTTGTTACAAAATCTTAACGTGATTTATTATTTTATTAAGGCTACTTTTAGAAACCCAGATCAAGAGGTTAGCGCGATTAGTCAAGAGCCATACAAGTACATCGAAAAATCAGAGACTTACCACCACACAGATCTCTGGGAACAGTAAGATGATCTCAGATGGAAGAAACACAAAAACTAAACAACTCCTCGGCTGTTTTAAGGACACTTAATCTTAAAACAGGCTGGAATTTGTGACACTAGACTCTTGTTTTCCTAGCTCTGCAATCATGACCTTCTGTATGCCACTCTGCTCTTCTGTTTTCATATGTATGAAATTGATCTACTTATCCTTAGTATCAAGCCACTGATTTGACAGAAGAGCTGCAAGTATTAATTTAGTGTTTGGAAAAGTGCTTAAACACTTTCATCTGGAAAGTGCTGAAGGCAGACAGAAGATTACACGACATTCTCTCCAGCTAACCTGCTTTTAAGGGAATATTAGGGTGGGGATTGCTTCTAGGCAGAGAACTTCTACATTTAGTTTCAGCCTGAAAGCACTTCAAACATCTGAGCTTGAGGATAAGCCACTCACTGGGGAGATCTATAATGGAAAGGCTGAGCTGAAAGTACTGTATAGCAATCCTGCTGGTTGATACTACCATCTTCAGACAAAGTCTTCCATGAAGACTGTGAAGAAAAGACACAGTAAATTACATTGCAGATATACCTGTAACTACAAGGTTCAGCTTTCTCTCAAAAGCAACACATGAAAAGAACAGTTTAGCTTGCAAAGATCATTACTAAAGTTTAGAGAAAAAGTACAGCGCCCACAGTAAAGTCTTATGAGAAAAAGTACTTTCACCACAGCCAGAGTCACTTGAGAGCTTTAAATACCCTGCACTACCTTGCCTCTTAATAAAGAGTTCCCTTTCATCAGATGAAACAGCTACTTCAGTGTCCTTGCAGGAACAGAAAAAAACATTAAATAGCCCATTCCACAACAACAATCTCCAAAACAAACAGTAAATCAGATATCCTGTTTATTCTGAACAACAGTGGGAAAGTGCAGTTAAGAATACCTACGAAAAATCTGAGAATACAAATCCCACCATGACTGCACTGTGTTCCTTTCAAAGGAATTATTTTCTCCACCATTCCAAGCCTTCTTCAAAGTTTCACTATGAGATAAAGGCTGCTCTGAGCAGAAGGCAGAGCGGTGTAACTCAGCTTGAGCACCTAACTCAGAGTGTACTGGAACTGCACAACTGACATGATGGCTCACTGGGAAATAACCAAGGCCACTAACAACAATGCTTTACAACCCTTGTTTGGTCTAATCTAGGGAACTAGGGAGCTTGCTCCTTCATGCAGGAACAGAATGCATGCTTCTGGAACATTTCAGACTGCGTCACAATTTTAAGGTTATAAATGCTGCTTTGGCCATTCAGACTAAGTTGTCAGAGTAGGGGGGTAGAATATTAATAATATAATGATATTATTCCCTGCCTTCATCACTCTCTTGCTATGTAGTTTCAGACAACTCAGTGAGCTTCTTTTTTATTCAGTCTTCTCACCCATGAAGTAGGATTACCTGTGTTTCCTTTCTCAAAAGTCACGGGAATCAACACTCGGAGAAGACTTGCAACAACGCTTTAAGCAAAGCATACGCAGAAATGGCCACATCTTTCTTCTTCTAAAGACATCTACTCCTGCAGTTTGTGTGCTTTGGACTAGGAAGAAAGGGGGGTGGGACATAAGGGCTGTGACAGCCATATTCTCCATAGCTCTGCTGCACACAGGAAGAAGTGAACACCTCAGCCTCTTTCCATCTGAAGTGTCAGCTTTACTACGCACAGAGCATTTACAGAATTCTCCCCAGGAAGTTTACTGCCAGGAGAGAAAATGAATTTAACTCTACCCTTAAGAGTTTGCAAATTCAGAGTTTATTAAAAACAAACAATTAATATGCAAATACCAAAGCAACTTTGCTCCCAATCTGCTGTGGCTGATAAGACAATCTACAGGGCACCTTGTCACTAACAAAGGTTCATCTTTATACTGGGAACACTTCCTTTGTATCAGTCTTAAGATCTCTATGCAGTCTGGTAAATTCAGAGAAGATGCCAAAGGAAGGAAAATTAGACAATTACATGAGAATTACTCAACCAACTAGTTTCTCCCTCCACTTTGCTTATGTCATTAGGGACTTTGCTGTTCTAAACATCTTTAGCCAAACTAAGGCAGCTTCTCTGCCTATATGCAACTCATTATCTACTACAGATTTCTATGGCTATATTAATACTGGTTATGTGTTCAAATGCTACTTTAGAAAGATTAACAAAAAAAAATCCAATAGAATCCTTCAGTGACAATGACACAGTGGAGGTGACTGACATATCAGAAAGTTATTCAGGTTAGAAAACGAGATGAATGATGGGCCTTGAAGGACATGCCCTTTTTTAGGCAGTGTATACTTGAAGAGATTAAGTTACCTGACACAAGGAAGAATCACAATAATTTCATCCAAGTAAAGGATTTTACAAGTTTCTCTCACTTAGCTGAAGTTCATCCTTCACATGAGTAATAGCAAGTAATCAGTCTTACTTGTAGAAGAAAAATATAGCCATCTTTCACTGAGGAGGAAAGGGTGTCATGAAGGAGAGAGATAATAGAACAGTATAGCTATGCAAGAAAATAGTCTGCTAATCCTGATGAACAGTGCAATGCTTTAAGAGAACTCAAAACAATTATGCTGGATTGGCTGCCATTGTTCTGCCTGAGCCCCTGCTAAAACACAATAAACATGAGGACAGCAGCCAAACTCTACCATGCAATATCAGTGAGATATGTTGTACCCTGGGTTATGCAGATTTAATGTCCACCAAGTAGGTAAAATTAATACATTCCCCATAGCCCTGTTTTGTCTGAACAGGCACACAACTCTTCTTCTGATGGCACAACCTTACACACTCACACAAGTTTTGCTGCTCTGTTATTCTGGATTGAGTGGTCATTCCAAGCATGAGCATGGATTTAAGACTGCCCTCGAGCCTAGCTAGTCAGGAAATTAATTTCTACTGTGTGTGGTCTGAAGAACTGGAAACAAGCATCAATTCACTTGCTAAACTTGCTATATTGGAGAAGCCATGATTTAGTTTAAGACTGTGAGCTAAGATTGGGAAGTAAGATAAAAAAAAAGATAACTAATACATGAGACTTCTTTCAACTTCAACTTCTGTTTTCTAGACTATTTTAAGAAAGTCTTCCAAGGCCTTTATTTATTTTCTCCTAGTGGTAGAAGTCATTCAATGCCCAAAGGCATAATCATATAGTTTGAAGAAGTAAAAAAAAAGAAGAGAAGCCTGTCTTTGGGCAAGCATGTCTCTTATTTTATTTCTGATATTGGGAACATATACACATACAACATGATCATAAACATACATTCATTTCAAGGCGGAAAAAATCCATCTGTGTGTGTATTCATCAAGCTTTATTATTCTAATGAACACATTCATTCCATTTTGCAAAGATGCAAAGTTACCAATTGTAACACATTTTAATTTTTTCACTGAATAGCAACAATTTAAATGATTGTTCTCCTTATACCTATGGCTCAAGGACCAGAGCCATCAGCTCAAAGGAGACAGAACATTAGCACAACACAGTGAAGAAACTTGTTCTCTCATCTTGAGCTTTTTTCATTGATCTAACACCCTGTGCAAAGTAGTAAGAGTGAATTTATTAAAGACAATAATGTAGTTCATGGGATAATGGCAATGCTTTAGTGCTACAACTCAATGATTAAGGCAACAATCAGCAGGCAGATCAGATTTTCCACACAGCGCTAACTAATTAATAGGAGAAAGATAGGAAGGAAAGAAAACCTACACACAAAATACAAAACAAAAAACATCTGAGACACTGCACCATCTCTGAGACGCTATTTTGGTCATGGCTTACTCTAAAAAGGTCTATACAGAAGAAACACAAGACAAAGGAGGTGTGGCAAAGGAGGAATTTCACATAGTTCTCCCCAGACCCATTCCTGTTTCTACAGGGTATCAACAAATAGGGAAGCTCTCAACTGGGAGGAAGCAACCTCTCTGCTAGTTGGCAGGCACATTTTTATTTCACTTTTTCTTCCTGAAGAAGCACTCAAAAAGCCTCTAAATGTCGACCAAAATAGCCATGCTTCCTATCTCAAGGAACACAGAAAACATTTACAGATATGATACAGCAAAAAAGCAATAAAGACACAGACAGAAAGACAACCAAGCGCAGCAGCAACAATACCTGCTGAATTTTCAGCAAAGGTTAATATATAGAGTGCCAGAGTACTTTTCTTTTTGTTTCCTTAAGCGATAAACTGAGTGAATAAACACCAACCCCAAAATTAAGTGGCTGTGTTCTGGTAGCCATCCTGAAGAAGAATTATGAATAGCTCAGCTTCCCCACTTCACTATTCATACGACTCCCCAAATCTACAATATCTGTCATAACAGATGCATTGCAATATCTGAACACGGCACATTGTGTGACAGGAAATGGTACAGATCAAATCACTTTGAACAAATCTGTAAATTCAAGGTTTCCTATGAGAAAAGGCCTGGCCCCGCAAAAGCTACTCATCTATTTCTATGCATTAGATAGCCTGGCATAGCATCTGCACTCTGCTTCATCTCCCCCTTTTTCTCCCTCCCTAATACTTTACTGCGCACAGAAATGAGTCAGTATGATATTGCAGCCTATGGCTATGACAAACATCTTTGGACTATTTTTGTTCTTTGATGCTACGAATGTATTTGATATCCCCAACCAAAGCTGTAATTGAATTTGAGGGGGGAGGAAAAGGCCTATTTTCTTTGCCTGCTGCAATGGTAGCTGAAACCAACAACAGTGATCTGCCAGCACAAAACACAAGAATGACAATCATATCTGACACCATTTTCCAAGCCAAGATGATGATGGGTGGATGAACAAATCAGTCTGGACAATCTCATGCTGCAGCATTAACAAACACCACAAGGGTCTAATGCTTCATGACCCAAGCATCAGCTGAGGGATAGACAGGATGACTTCTAAGTCTTTTCCACCTTTAACCCTATTTCATTAAAATTACAAAATCAAACACCTGCCTTGGACCTGCAAACTAACTCTGCGAGGTTGCCACTTGCATTAAATCTGTCAGAGAGTTACGTAGTCCTTTCACATGGGGACTGTTTGCCTTACCAAGCATTTACTCAGTCATAGAAAGAGCCACAGGAAGAAACAATGTCATGAGGTGAGGTGGCAAAGAAAATATGTTGGTTGTGCTCCATTAGTATACAACTTATTTCTCAACAGTAGATTTAAGAATTCCTTTCTCAAAATTAAAATACAGTGAGAACTCATCTGAATCATACTACTGCATCTCTGCTGCAACTCTGTTTAAGTCAAATTTGACATCATCCTAAAGTTCGTGAAGTGTCACCCACCAAAAAAGGGTTAGAAATGGATTTCTAACAAAGCAATATGGGAAGCACCAATCTGACAGCTGGTAGAGCCAGTCTTTATTTAAGAAACACTGGACCATTTTAAGATTCAGAAGTTAGCAAAGTTTGTCTTGAAGGTGTACAGTGACTTCCCGCTGTGCAGCGTGACATCTTGTACTAAGGCCAGGATTTCACTTCATTCAAGACCGGAGTTACACCATTTTACTTTTTTTCCTTGATCCGAGACCGCCAACATTCATATTGCTACTCTGAACACAAACACAATACCCAAAACATTAGGAATCAATACAAGTACACTCTCACAATATTCCTGATTTCTGTGCTTCTTTGCAGCCTGCTGGCCTTGTCCATTGGCCCTTATGCAGCCTATCTACTTCAGCACCGGCTGATGCCAAGTTCTTCCTCACCAAATGTCAGATCGAAGCAGTTACTTGTTGAGGTTTTGGGTTAGGTTTTTGTTTGTTTGTTTGTTTGGGGGGTAAGGGAATGGGAAGTGGCAACATCTGTTGATACTGAAAATGCATGAGAAAATCACACCAATGTAATGGGTTTCCCTGCCTCAAGAAGATAAGATGCAGGGAAAGGGTCCCACCATCACTTTGTACTGCTGCTTCTAGCCTAGGATGAAGTCCCCCAAAGAACGTTTCTGGTTCCCAGGTAGATCAAAATCTATGGAGAGCTGGATAATTAATGAAGTGGAAACAGAAAGAATTCCCTGCCTCCAACACAGGCTACAACCACTGCCCTCCTGCACTAGTATTCTCCTAAAACTTGACGTAATGATAAACTGAATGAACAATAGTACAACCAGCCTCCATTACTGATCAAAGTTTTCCTCTCCCAAGATTATTTCCAGTTGTTCTCATTTTAAGTATCTCACTTCACTTGCAACTTTGAGCTCCTGTTTAAACTATACTAAGCTTAATTACTGCATGTGTGCTACCAGAATACGCTCTAATTTTCTTACATTTGTTCTTACTGTGTGGGCAAAAGTACACTTCTCCAGAGACATAGGGAACTTGTAGAAGTAGAAAAATAACTCCTATTTCTCCACCCACACCTGCATAGCTGCCTACAAGTAAAAGGCTTAACATCACAGACATACTGTTTCTGTACACATAACATTTTGAGGAAGTACCAATATCTTCAATATTAGGATGAAAGAGAGCAAAAATAGTAAAATTATATGCTGCCTATAGTACCTAACAATATAGCCTAAAGGAAAAGAGTAGAGACCAGGGTCATTTATGGTTATTGAACTCCAAGATATGGTTTATCCTGCAGATATTTCTAGAGTTTCACTACAAATGATCCCTGGAACAAAGACCCAAATACACCAATGCTTCTTGCTGTAGTGAAAGCAACAGCAAAAGCTGCCAACCCTTTGGAGGCCTTCTGTCTAGTTGTGTTCACTGACCATAGTGTACAGAACCGCATGGTCTCCCTTTGTGCATAGCAGATCCACAGTGTACCTATCTTATCAGCATTAAAGATAACCAAAAAGTATGAAGAAAAATGCTGTTCTGACTCACCATTTCTCAGAATTGGAGGGGGAATTGAGACTGGAGAAAGAAAAAAAATTAGAATGTCATCTCACAAAACAGGGAGCACAGACTCAGTATCTGCACTGCTGAATCAGCATGAGCTACGATAAAGTACTCTTATCAGAGTGAAGACTTCAGCTTGGCTGCCTTGTAATACAGAAAAACAGCCCAAGCCTCTGCTCTCACTGTGGGGCAAGATTACACTATCCATAGGCTTCTGAGCTTCCTGTGTAAAGAACCACTACTCTAGCCTATATAGAGTCAAACAAAATACAATACAACAAGGTCTCACAGTGCTAGATTCAACTCAGAAAAACTTCAGAATCACAAAACCTGCCAGGTAACAGACGTTAGGAACAAACTGAATGACAGGAGCATCATAGCTCTCACACTGCTTTGTTACAAGTGCCTCTTCTTTCCACCGTTTGGATTTAAATGCAAGGTTGGCAGGCTGGATTTATTTTCATGTTATTTGAAGTTAAGAAGTTAGTACAGCTGGCAAAATAGCAGAGCCCTAGCACAACAGCTGGCTGAGCACAAGCTACAAACAGAATTGAAGCAAGACAATTTGACTGTATAGTTTATATAAATAAATATAATTTATAAATAATAAGTTTGTTATCTTTTACCTTCCAGAAACCTTGTGAAGAAAGAGGGTGCCAAACTACAGTGTAATGTACAGCTCCATGACCACATGGTAATGTTCTGAGAACTGCAAAGATGAACATTCAGGACAGGGCAAACCATTTGACACTGTCTCTCATGACATCCTTGTCTCAGATTGGAGACGCATGGATTCGACGGATGACTCAGTGGACAAGGAACTGCGAGGATGGTCACACTCAAAGAGTTGTGGCCCATGGCTCAATGTCCAGCTGGAGACCAGTGATGAGTGGTGTTCCCCAGGGGTTGGTGTTGGGACCGCCTCTGTTTAACACCTTTGTCGGTGACACAGACAGTGGGACTGAGCGCACCCTCAGCAAGGCTGCTGACAACACCAGGCTGTGTGCTGTGATTGCCACTCTGGACGGAAGGGATGACTTCCAGAGGGACCTTGGCAGCCTTGAGAGCTGGGTCTGTGTGAACCTTATGGAGTCCAATACGGCCAAGTGCAAGGTCCTGCACATGGGCTGGGGCAATCCCAAGTACAAATACACGCTAGGCAGAAAATGGATTGCTAACAGCCCTGAGGAGAAGAACTGGGGGGGACTGGTGGATGAGAGGCTCAACATGACCTGGCAACGTGCTCCTGCAGCCCAGAAAGCCAGCCATGTCCTGAGCTGCCCCAAAAGCAGTGTGGACAGCAGGTTGAGGGAGATGACTGCTTCTCCACTCCACTTTGGTGAGACCCCTCCTGAAGTGCTGCATTCAGCTCTGGGGTCTCCAACATAAGAAGGGCGTAGACCTGTTGGAGCAAGTCCAGAGGAGGGCAAGAAAGAGGACCAAAAGGGCTGGAGCACTTCTCCTGTGAAGACAGGCTGAGAGAGCTGGGGTTATTCAGCCTGGAGGAGAGAAGGCTCTGAGGGATCCTACAGCAACCTTCCAGCACATTAAAGGAGGTCTTGAAGAAAGCTGGAGAGGAACTTCTACAAAGGCGTGTAGTTATAAGGACAAGGGGAATGTCTTTAAACTGAAAGAGGGTAGGCTTATTTTAGATATTAAGAAGAAATTTTTCACTATGTGGGTGGTGAGGCACTGAGACATCCCAGACAAGTTGTGGATGCCCCATCCTTGGAAGTGTTCAAAGCCAGGCTGGATGGAGCTTTGAGCAGCCTGGTCTAGTGGAAGAACCATCACACATATGCCAACTTACTGGGGCCAAGTAGCCAATGATCCTGCTTATCTACATAAATAGAAGCCTCACCACTAAAGAATAACATCATCTGAAAGGTTTCAAAAGTGTTAACAGTGATGAAAAGCAAGGGGTTTGATATGCCACATTCCCACAGCTATGCATCTTCAAGAGTATTATTTTGAGAACATACTGGATTGCCAACATCCTTCTGTCTTCAGGCTACTAAAACTGACAATTTGGCTCCATGACCCAAAGCCACACTACAAATGAGGTGACTTATGAAAGCAATGCTGTATCTTCAAAAAAAAGTCACCAGGAAAATAGATGTGGGAATGTTATCACTTTCAGAGGTCACAACCTCCATTACAAAGCCCAGTCAATGTGTATGTGCCTGTACCTTATATCACAGTCCAGCTCAAACCTACCTTTTTCAGCAGCTTAAGACAGTGAAGTAGACTGGTCTGAAGCAGCTAAAAAAAGGGCTGCACTTCCCATTATTTTCTACCATAGTGATAGTCACAGCAAAACAAAATGGCTGTAGTTGTTGTTCCTAAATGCATCAGATCCTAACCTTTACTTAAGGTCTAAGCACACTGCTTAAGATCGCAGTTTAACAGCTGTCTGTTTTGATTTGAAAGAGAGTTGCTCTACAAGCAGAACTGGGAAAGCTAATGGGAAGGAAGAAATGAAAGTTATATTTTTAAACTATATTTATATACACTAAACAAAATAACTTCAGATGACTTTCAGAAGAACACTATTACAGCATTCGCTGCCTAAGTTATCCTCCAACACATCTAAGACATGGTGAGGTTTTACTTTTAAATTAAGAGAAGCCATCTCACATGTCCAAGGTACACTATGGCCTAGCAATGCTTGACCTGTTGCAATAGCATATTGGTTTATTATTCTGAAATCGACATGGTATGTTAACACCAAATAGACACTGTGAGATGAATCCTCTTGTTACATGGAGTGACCAAAGGAGCTATCAAACAAGCTCTCCAAAAGGAAATTTAATTCAGCCAACAATACAAGTGGGAGAAATGCACCAACTTGGAACCATGTGGATTCACTTTTGGAACCTGGCATCAGAGTTAATCACACAAAAGAATCATTGTTCTGGATTGTTATTGTGTGAGAGAAGGAAAGGTTTTCCCTTCTCCTTTCTGCCAAACACACATAATACAGTTTTATGCAATAGAATAATTTGCTTCCTTTTGCCTATGCAGTGGTCACTACCCTTTATTTTTGTGCATATTCAATATAATATGTTTGCTCTAAGATAATTTTTTCTTTAACCTAACAAAGCCTTTATTTCCACCATTCTGTATGTGCATTTTTAACATATATGTACTTGTAGTTAGAAGTGCACACAGAGTGTTGTTTTACAAGCTCTACACACTACCAGTAAAGCAGAAAGGCAGCTGCTTGTAGAGAAGAGACTTATTCACAAATGACATTTCTTTACTGCTGCTCTCAACATCATCTTTCAGAACAACCAAATTCATAAAACTAAAGGAGGGATACTCATCACAGCAAGAGAGTTCACAAGTTAGCTACATGTCTCTCATAATTACCAATTCAGAGTCTTCCTGACCGTGTCCAGCTTCAGCAGTTTAGAGGCTGTCTTTCTACTTTAAGAGACAGAAATACATTTACTTTGTTCATGACCCCGAAATTCTAGGTTTTTTCAAACCACTGGTTAGTTTACCCTAAGCATTAAACACCTGCCAGACTACCAGAATTCAGCTGCAAGGCAATACCCACTTCCTTTGCTGTGGCTAGTGTTTCATTTCTTTTTGGCATTTTATTCACCAGGGAGTTTCTCCTTTGTTTTTTCCCTTCTACCGATTTATGTAGGTTTCAGCAAACAGAGGAGTTAGGCATTCTGCAAAGGACAAATTAGGAACCTGATGACCAGTTACTGACAATTTGCCTTGAATTTGAGTGGACACAGTTTAAGGAGTCAGGCAGGCAAACACACCTGATGAACAAACAAAAGAGTTCCTCACCATCTTTTCTCATACAAAAGCAAGGGGCAAGGTACACCAGCAGATACAAGACATATAAATGTACCATTGTTTGATAAGTGTGCACTGTTTCAATATTCCCTTGATGTCAATTTATCCAAGCTCAGTATGACAAACTCAAAATCAAAATGGAAGTACAAACATTCTGCATATTTATTTCCTGCAACAGAACACTAGTTGTCTAAAACTGCCAGAGGAACTCAGAGGAGCTACGTGGCATTCTCCAAGCATGCAAAAAATACCTAAAATTTGAGAGTGCTGTTCCTAAGTACCACTAGCATTTTAAAAGACACAGCCAGAAGAGCTACAATGGTTGGCAGTGACAAGTAGGTGTCATTCCCTTTGCTGGAATACAGGGATTGGATATTTTTTTCCTCCAAAAAGTCCTTGGGAAGCTAAGGAGAAATGACAGACACTGGCTTTGCACTCTTGGGTGTGCTACTCTTCATGCAGGGGAGGGAAAGGTGTCGAGTGATAAAGGGCTTCAGAAAAAATCCCTGTTCCATATCAAGGGAAAGCAGATGAGCCCCATGCCAGAAAAGCCAGATTGTAAGAGACAGAGCTGCACTCTGGGACCACTTGCAAACAAAGCTGGTGGCAACTGTGATTCACACTAGCACATATGCTTGTTTTGCTGCTGAAATCTCAGTCAAGGACTCCGTAATCCTAAAGAAGGAACTCTAAAAGGAGTAAGACAAACAATAAAATAAAAATACCATTTTCATCTGTAAAAAGCAAAACATTACATATGTTAAAGGGCTACATAAACAGACATCATCTAACAGAATGGTGAGCAACCAAGCAGGAAAATTAACTTCTAGTACCTGGTGCATCAAAGTTTTGTAAAGACCTTGAAAGATCTGCTTTCTACATCTACACCTACAAGCTGTTAGCTTCAGAGATGAAACCCTTATTCATGTTTTAAGAAAAAAGGTTTAAGAGATTTTTGAGCTATAGGATTAAATTATTTAAGCATGTTTCATCAGATTTCTCATTGCAAGATAAATTGAAATCTGTTAATAGAAAAAAATATTAGGACATTCTCTACAACCTATGTTGAAAACAACAGATCACAGTGATAAAAAACATTAGCAGAAAACAACTTTCTCCAAATGTTACTGTTCTTGTATTTCTTGCAATTGGCAACATAACAAGGTGAATTAAGGACACAGTAGCAGTTCCTCTGTTTCACTCATGGGAAACATAACTTCAAACCATCATTTTAAATGCAGTTTTCAAATATATATTATTTAATACAGCAGCAACACACTGCACCTTACAACAGTGCTGCTCTTATTAATGAAGTTTGCAGTGCTTTAGGAAAAATGTGAAGAGAAGTGCTTTCAGCGGAATCATTACACATTAAAAATTAAGGAATCAAAAAGGAAGCACAGCTCAGCACACGTGTGATAAACATATTTCTCATTTAAACAGATCCGAAACAGCATCCTACCCTTAAAGCTGGTAACAGATGACTACAATGTGTGAACAGCATCACTCGTCAGTGTTTAGCCACCTTCTCTTTTTGCACTCATGATGTCCAAACAAAAAGGTACGGGGGGAGGGGAGCAGGGGAAGGTAAGCATTAATAATTTATGGATCAGCCACAACTGATTTAATCCAAATGGCTTTTGAACAAAGATGGCATTAGAAAATCCAAAAATTCAAATAACATATTAAAGAAAGCTTCTTCCTTCCCTTCTCTAACAAACTACTGTCATCTCTTTACCTCTCTCCAGCTGGACTGCAGACCTCATGAGAAGCCATAACAAATTAGTTCATGGCTGTGTAAGCTTCTGCTTCATTACACAGCATAATGATAATTCAGCGAAGAAACTCCAGCCCTGCTCTCTTTACATCCCCTCTAACTCCCTATAGGAAGCACTGTCTTCTAGTGATTTTGTTAATGGGTAGCAAGTTTATCTGATATTCAGTCTTTTATTAAAACTTCCTAATTGCTTTTAATTTTTAAAATCAATTGAAAGAAAGATTGATGGCTAAAAGGGTAAAAAAGTCAGGGAAATAAGTCTATCTTGTTCCAAGGGCAACATATGCAATTAGGAATACTGCCTCAAAAAAAACCTTAGTACATCTGTGTGTATTCAGACAGGGCACAGACCTAATGACGGTGAGCAGAGCTCCTAACGTGTCAGTGTGGAGGAGAAGCCTAGATACTGAACAAAACCACAGTTTTGTTGCAGAGTTAAGACTGCAATTCTGGCTTACACCGTAGAGATCTAAGAAAGGCCATGAGTGTATCTCTCAGGCTGGTGCAACTGTATGCTACTATCCTTCTGCACCAGTTGGTATCACTGCCTGCCAGGCTGTAATTAAGTTCTGATTCAAAACTGTGTTTTTAAAATGACAGATTTCAAACCACTGCCCCCTAAAACGTAACAAGGTGCAGAAGCCATCACCAAGGTATCAACAGTCAGGGTGCTACTGATGTCTCAAATGCTGCACCATCTCAGAAGGACCAGTCTGCAATGGCAGGAGAGGCGGCTAACACACTATGCCCTTATTCAGGATTTTTGAATCAGTGATAAACACACACCGTTCCCCAATGAGTACTGCAAGTGTATATAACATGTGACTAAACATCTGGAACAGAGATTGCAACTCTTCAACTGAGGAATGTCAAGAGTTTCACAGTCAGAAGGAGATCTCATACAGCTTCATCCTTGTTTGGTAAGTAACACTCTTGGTTCTCAGCTGCTGTGGCAGAGAGCTGTTTCCCAAGCTTTCCTTTTCAATATCTCTACAGGGAAATAACTTAGTTTGAGAACTAATATTTATATCACCTTCCTCATTTTTAAAGAACCACAGCCATTGCTCTGCAAGCCTTTTGAGACTACATGCAAAGCTGCCTTACAATGCATCCATTGGACCCTCTAAGTTGCTTTGGCCTCAGCTTCTTTCTCAACTGGAGGAAGAAAGAGACCTGCAACCAACATGACCATCTCTAAGCTTCCTTGAAAATCTGCTACTCACTCAACATTTTCTAATATATCTTTTTATTTCCACTTGTAAATAGTTGAGTTTACAGTTCTCAGTCCCACCAATGAGAAAACAATTTTAGTTGTTCATACACACAAGAGAATTTGCAAAACACTGCACATCTGACTTGAGTCAAACAAAAATCCCAGAGCTCTCACAGATGTTTGACTAGTCATGACAGAAAATATTTTCTCATTTCCGAATCTGACCTAAAACTTCCTTTTTGTAATATTCCATATTCAATAGCTGCAGATACCTTTTACCTTACAGATCTTTGAGAAACACATCAAGGTGGTCAATCTTTTGTAACTTTCAGACCATGTGATGTTGCATCAAAAAGCAGCTTTAGAACAGACCCTGGTTTGGTCACCTTATAGTCACATGGTTATGGCACCAGCTACGCTGCTCTGCATTGCTTCTGCCAGGAAGGAAAACAGGGAATGGAGAGGAGGCAGGATGGTAAGTGCCATGTGTTTTTTGTCTAGTACTTTTTGAAGGTTCTCAATTTAGATAATAAATAATTAATAAATTTAATTTATTAAAGCACTATTTATTTAAGAAAAAATGAGCTTAAAATGTCTCCAGATCTCTATTAGTACAACACTATTTTCCCCATATAGATGGAAATCATGGAACCACTTTTGGTACAACATATTTAAATATCACAGTTTCTGTTTGCTTTAATTTTTAAACTAGAGCAACCACATCTACTTTACTTTTCAACCAAGAAGTGGACAAATGAACACAGCCACCTACTGTATGAATTTCTGGGGCTAGACTTGCAACATGGGATGTTAAACTACTCTGATAAAATCAGAAAACATGACACAAACCAGGAAAACTTAAGAAACAAGAACATCCTGTTTTCTTTGGTAAAACAATGCTCAGAGTTCCTCTAAGTTCTCTGACCCTTATTCATGCATACAGACTTCATTCTTTCCCAGTAATTGCTCTTTGAGATTACACGAAAAGTCCATGAAGCCAGAGAAAAAGTGATAGGACACCAGTAAATGAAGCATGACTCATTACTGTCTGCCATCACTCAAGCACATGAATGCGAATGCTGGCACAAGCCTAGACATTAAATGCACTGATGACACTGACTCATAGGGTGCAGCAGTTAACTATCAATGTAGTCATCATCCTCTCTGTACTTCAAGCTTCAAGTGCACTCTGTAATAATGAGATTCTTCATGCTCTAGACAAATTCAGCAGTGGAAGGCCTGAGGCTTCACATCAATTCAGTTTGTGTCAATGGCTTAAAGAAAAAAAGAGACCTACCAAGCTTCAAAATCTTTTAAGTGTGAAAGAAAAAAAAAATGCAGTTTCTTGTATCTTTTACCCTTCCAAACCCATTACGGAAGTAGAACCAAACAAAGCAAGGAGAGGAGGAGGGGGGGAGAGGAAATGTTAAAACCAGCTCCTTCTCTGGGAAAAAGCCAGTAAAACACAACCAACCAAAAAACCCAAAACAACCACCTCTTCCTAAATATTACCTCATCCTGAAATGAAGCACAGGAGAGATTCAATTCTAAAACAGATCAAGACAAGTGAGGTTGTAATAATAAATGAAAGTGAGGTTGTGGGAAACCAATATGGGTATATGGCTGCATGTATGTAATGAATGTACAGTAATTTCAAAAACACACTTTTGCCTGATGCAATAGCTAAAGGGAAAATAATATTTTTCTAAGATGGGAAAGAGGAAACAAAGTGTAAAATACTGATGCTTTTCAAGTCAGCAGAATTTTTGAAATCAACTTCAAATGGATTGACTATTTAACCTGAAGAGAAGCTAAAATTAATATTTAAACTCATCAGCATGAAAAACGCTGTAACTGTTTCTCTGGAAAACTGTGGTAACAAATTCTGGCTCAATGAAAATTGCTACAATCTCCTCTATCACAACTCATTAAAGATCGAAGTGTCTGTAATTAAACCATAAATCTCCTTTGTTCTTAGAGAGACTAACCGAATAAAACAAAACCGTAGATATTTACAGTGATATACTTAGCAGTAGCAAAACAAAATATTATTTCAAAGTAATATTATAATGATCTCTTATTAAAATCCACATCAGGAAAAAGATGGAAAGAAAGTATGAAGAACAAAGAGGAACGGCTCTAAAACTTGGAGTCCTTGTGTCCCAGTCACAAGTTCTTGAGGATAACATTGATACAATTAATAATCAATGAATTAATAACCTTTGGGAAAGAGAGATTATAGTCTCTACTTGGACAGTACCCACGACATTCTGAAGACTACTTTAATCTAAATTAACACAAGCTTCCCAAGAAACTCTCTGAGGATCATCTTCTAATTCTGAGTCACTGAGGTTACCCAGTGAATCAGAACTAAAATAAGAAGACAGAAAGATGAGTTCTGTGGAACAACACACAATAGTAATGGCTGGGGAGGGCTCTGGGAGACAGTCTCTAACTAATCATTTTTATGAAACTGAGTGAAATTCCTGGTAACTCTTTGAAAATAATAATACAAAATTTTTCATCTCTTTCTACACTTGGAATCAAGTTCCTGACCTTTGGCCTTGCAACAGTAAGCACAGGTTACTCTTTGCCTTCTGAATTTGTCCTGAAACAAGCAGGAGGTTTCAAATCAATGGCAGGCACATGGCACTGCATGCTCCAAACATGAGTTCATTTATACTGACAAGCAAATTTCCTTCCACCTCACGCTGATAAGTAGTTGAAGGATCTACTGACTCCTATCAACATGTGTCAGGTAGGGGAGCAGCTCAGACAACAGCCAGAAGACAAACCTTTCCAAGGCAAATGCAACTCATGCTTTTGTCAAGAGCATGCAAGTGGAGTACAGTGGGACACAGAAGCACACAAGATGACAGGGACTGGGAAAAACAACAATTACTTTGCAAATTGGCAAATATATAACTTTTGCCTAACTTCATAGCACTGAGCCCCTGAATGAGACCAAGAAACACCAACTAATGCACTATAGCATTGATAACTTTTGCTCTTTGCTTGAACAAGCAGAAAGCACAATGAGAAAACTTCTCATGCCACTCACCATTATAAAGTTCTGCTGACATAGAGAGGCCAGAGTAGGTAGAGCTGCTCTCATGCAGCTCCATTTTTAGTTTTCTGATTAAACACAAAGGGTGGTTGTGCCAATTGTTCCTTTGCCCTGAAGCATCTCTCCTGAAGATAGAGAAGGATCTCACTGTGGTTGAGCACTGCTGGGAAAGTTCATGAAGAGACTGGGGTTGTGGCATGATCAGCATGCTGATGTCCTCAAGATCTGTACTGCCACTTCCATGAGGATTGAAATTCAGGAACAGAGTTGTCTTTTCTGGGAGGACATGGAACTTGAAGGACTTACTAGTGGCACTAGATGAGCTAGATGAGGATGCTAGAAGGGCAGATATAACATACTCCTGATCGAAGGCTGACTGCTTTACGTAACATAGGCAAGCGTTTTGGGGGAGAGTCCTGAACAAAGGCTATGCGTATCTTACAAAAAGTTTTATACACAAGGTACCTCCCCCAAAAACAATTAGCTCTGTGGTTTAGGTTTCAAACATTCTCACCTCTGACACCTAAAACAAAGATTTCACTTCTTGTATGCAACAACTCCCACATGACACATACAGTGAAACAAATTAAAGGTACAACTCAACTAAGTTGCTACATGCCAATGGCCCCAAACTTTACTGCAGCATTTGTGATAGGCAAAATATCGATTTCCTCCTGTCAACAGAGATGGGCAAAAAGCCCTTCCACAGATATTCCCTATTATTTCTGTAAAGACTATCTTTGCTCTCCTTATAGTGAGAGAGTCATAGCCTCCCTGTGGAGATGCCTTTACGGTCTGTGTAAAATTGAAACAGCAAGCCTAATGGGTCTCGTTAGAGATTAAGCAGGCACCCTGATACCTAGTTGAAATTGAACCTAACACCTCAGGTTGCTCACATCAATTTTCTGAAACATGGTGAAAAAAGATAATTGTCAATTAATGAACCATTGACTTGGGGTTGGTAGAAATCAATAACATGAAACAATATGAAACTATACAATCTTAATCAGTATTCCGTAACAAAACGGCTTTTAGACAGACACAGAGTAATTGGCTGTTCCTTTGTGGCCCATCCTCTAAGCTATACAGTTGTCCAATTAAAATATAACATCAGTAGCAACACAGTTGTTTGTTTTGTGGTTTGGGTGTTTTTTTTTTTTTTTATGTGCACTAGGTTACATTTGTTAAATCAAAAGTTGCAGACACTGAAAGAGCATGCACAGAAGAGTAAAACATGAATCAAATCCAAGGGATCAAATTCAGGTCAGATACCACAGTTATGAACCTTAGCCTCCCAATCCACTATCCTTCTAATTATATGTAGAGGCTTTACGATAGAATTCACATCTCTTGGGTTCCACCAGAAACATAACATTGCTCAAGTAGAAATTTCTGTTGTAAAATCCTCTCAGGACAATCTCACATCTTTCACAGAAAAACAAGATCAGTTTCAGTTTAAACTCATTTCCATCAAACAGTAAGCATCCACATAGACTTCTAAAACCAAGAAAAAATACCAATAATTTTTGAAGAGGATCAGCAAAGTTGGATGTGCACTAGAGAAAGTATGCTCGGGAAAACTTCTCCAGCCCCTTTCCCCTCCTCATGATTTATGGTAAAATGAAAGGATTGTATCAAAATGGTCCCACTATGTTGCAAGAGCAACAGAAGTTCCAGAATGAAAGTTAAAGACCTGCTGCAAACAGTGTGCCCAGAGGTATTAGAATAAAGGTCAACATTTCGTTACCTAGACCTACCCTTTTGAGTTCATTATTGACTAATGTGTTCTTAGACGAGTTTTGCCTACTTGAAAATTTTATAATACAAGGTAAGATAAAAAATTTATTACATCCTTGCACTGCATACTGGCCACTAATAATAGACCAAATTATTGGTTGGGTTTTAAATGATAAATGATTACACTGCTATCTCTAGGACTGGGCAGGATGCCCACGATAGAAATAATTAACATTGGAAAAGACCTCCACGATCATCAAGCCCAGTCTACCATGTCAACCAAACCACAGCACTAAATGCCACATTTCTTGTACACTTCCAGGGATGGGGACTCCATCACCTCTCCAGCCCATTTCAATGCTTAAACACCTTTCCAGTGAAGAAATTTTTCCTGATGTTTAACCTGAACCTCTCCTGGCACAGCTTGAAGCCATTTTCTCTTGTCCTATGACTAGTTGCCTGGGAGAAAAGGTTGACACCTCCCCTAAAATATTATCTTTTAGATCATAATAAACATGCACCTGTTTTAACAGCTTGAGGGAAAACAAAGAGTCATTTAAAACAACAAAGAAGTAATTTATTTCTTTGACAACTTAAAAATTAAGCTAGATGGTTCTTTTTTATCATACGTCATTTGAGACTGTCAGGCATAGTACCATAAGGAGGTGGTCATTCAGACCCAAAGAGGTAGCTTGGTACTTGAAGAATGAATGGCAGAACTGAAAATTAAGCTGTCTGTCCCGTGACACAAACATAAGAGACCCCAAAAACTGCAGTTGTAATCCAGGCCATTATATTCCAGTAAAAATTCCTACTGATCAGCGCAAGAAGGAATCCTTCACTTCTCAGAGACTACTCTTCAGCAATCCTGCGTGCTTTATAGGTGTTACACAACAGAATGTATTTCAGATTTCCTTAAATATGGCGGGTAGGTTGGAAACTAATAGCACATGGACAAGCAGTCCTTACAACGCTACATTTTCAGACAGTCTTACACAAAACATTTAGGCTACAGAAGACAGCAGATTAAGTGTATTCATTTTAAGAGAAGAAAAAAAGAAAAAACAGAAAAATTCTTTTTAGTTATCTTTGGGAGCTAGGTCCCGTATGTACATTTAGACAGTGCCATGCCAGTGCTAAAGGGTTTTTTGGTAGAAACCCACAAACAGGATTTTCTTTTCTCTTTTAATGAGAAACAATACCAGGTTATCACTTTCAGGCATCTAAATGTTATCTTTGATGCAGCACTTGCAAGGAAATACTGTAGGGCTAGCAGAAAGAGGCAAACCAAAGAAAAAATGTTGTACTTAGTAAGGATTTAAATTCCCAAGGTTATTTCAAAAGATTATTTAAGCCCTCTGAGAAGGAAAAGCATGGAAGAGGTGTCAGCATTCCATTAACAATGCACTTATTATCCACCATCAGCTGGAAATACTAGAGAACTTGGCATCTTGTTAACACCACAATCACTCATTTGATTACACATAGATTCTCACCCTCCAAACTGAAATGAATCCTAAGCTTTGGGAATATCACAGCACGTTGGACGCTGTCACACAGGCCATTATGGTTTTAATGCACAAGCTAAGCAGCAGCATTGCTACATTTCACAGACAGACTGGAAAGCTGTATTTGAACAGCAGCATGAAATTGTTTAATTAAGGACATTTTTTTTTAAGAATTATTGAACTTATTAAATTTAATGTCAGGCTTGAAATTAAATACCCAAACACATTAAACATTAAAAAAAAACCCCAAGAGTGCTACCTTAGTGTCTCACAGTATGTCTCAGCTTTATCATGATTTCCATATAGACACAAATAAGGAAAAGGTGAAGAGTTTGGGGAGAGCAATCAGCACAAACTGTATCTATGGTTCTGGGGCTAAAGCTGGTGGAAACAATTCAGGGTGCCACAGTTGTTGTTCTAGTGCCAACGCTTTATGGGGAAAAGGAGAAATGCAAAGTAGAACTGGTATTCTAGGGAAACACTATTAAAGAGGCAACAGCCCTTTGGGAAAGGACATTTCTGTAATGGTTATTCCTTTTGTCCCTTTAGAGCCATTCTTTTTGGGGTTTACACAATTAAAATGCTTCACTGATACTGGAACATTTACCAGCTCTATAACTTCCTTATTTGTTAAAAAGTGTACAAATCCTACAACCTGGTTTAACATTTACAGGGCTTGTTAAAGGTCACCAGCAAACAGTCATGAAAGCAAAGGCAGTGGTAGATTGTCTTTTCAAAGTGAAAGAAGGAAAGAATCACTAAAGATAAAGGGGAGAAAAAAAAGTCTGATGTCCAGTAGCAGCAAGGAGAGTGAAGAAATTAAATCATTCTATCCTGGCAAGCATCCTCATTCTTCTGCAAATACCAAGGCATTTATCATGCAGCTGTCAAATACCAAGACACTGTTTATCATGTAATAGGCAAGTGCAAAATTCAGTGGTAGAATTTTCATATTCTGCAAAGGCTTATTTAGACAGATAAAAGGAAGCTCTCTTATAATTATAGATGAATTACAAAAAAAAAAAAAAATCACACAGGACCTCCATTAATTTCAATAGGAAGTCCAGTATGTTTGACGTCATTTCTATATTCATTTCCTAGTACGGCAAAGGTTTCTATTTTTAATAGTAGCACAGCAGACGTTGATAAGGAGCAGGCAACCTCAGAAGATGAAGTTGAGACTTAGAGGGTCCTCTGAAATTAACATATAACAAGCTTTGATTTGGTGAGATAAATAGAATAAGATGGGACTTTTTCAGAGATTATTAGTTACATTTAATGTACGCGTCATTAGAGAAAAATCCCTAGAAATGAGGAAGGTAACATGAAGATTTTGTTTCAAGCTGACAACTTGACGTGTTTGCCCATACTGTGACTTAACATTAAGTCAGTTCATGGAAGTGTCCTCTGCAACTAACCAGGCCAGAGTAACCTTGGAAAAAGATTAAAGGGAAAAAATATCAACCTATTATTTGTTTCAGCTTCTTAAATCACCATAAACATTCCTCTACTTCGAGAACCTTCCAGAAAAAGCAGGCTAACTTCGTCAGATACCATGGGTTTTGTGTAACAGTTTCACACCTGCCTGTTTTAAAGACTTCTGAACGAAGAAGCTGAGATCCCAAGCAAATCCCAAATGAGCCAGCAACAGAACTCCAAACTTATCAGTGAAACAGTGACTTGCTGCCCAGCTATGCAAACCTTTTTAAAACCCCTCAAGTCCTGCAGGTTTCTGCCTCACAGTACTCTCTCTGAATGACATGCCGGCTGGGCTCCTGAATCTCCTAAAGCAAACTGGTGTCACAGGCAATACCCCTGCATGTCTGCTTTGGTCTGCAGTGCACCACCATTTAGTATCAACTAAAATCTCCAGCAGACCAGGTCTAGAAAGAGACTCAGTAACAGACTTCAAGCTTTTAGTAAATAAAGCTAGGGAAAAACTACACCAGGATGTAGAGTCCACCTCAGCAGAGCCAGTAGTTCTCCGGAAAGCCTACAAGAATGTTAATCCAGCAGAAGAAACCATGGTTTAGAGATGCCTTCCATTTACTGGGAATTTCAGAAGGATTCTCTGAAAAACACTATAGCATGTAATAGGGGCTACCCACCTTTACATGGGCTTCACCTACTTGCAGGAAGAAATGCTTGAACAGCAAGATTGCATTGGCAGAAATGGTTTGTTCAACAGCTTTCAAAGCATTTGCACGCTGGAACCACCGGCCAGGAGATAAACTGGTAAGGTCAGAACGGAAAAATACAGCGCTCTACTGATGCCAGGATCCTCACACTTGTCTTTCTCACCCTCTCTTCTCCTGTATTCATGGATGCTCAGCCATCATTATATCTGACATATAATTTGGTTATTTCCTGAATACGTTTTTGGTCAGTAGCAAAGAACTGCAGAATAGAAGCACTATCACCACCTGTCCTGACATGAAACCTGCCTATATGGTCCAACAGGCAGCACAACTTGTAAGGGATGACCCCGGAATAGTCTGGACTGTTTAGCCACCAGAGCCAATGAAAAACCCTTAGGGCTTATAAGCCCTCTTACAATTTTTTACTACAGTTGCTCTCCTCTTACCCACCATCAGAATTATAGGGTTTTGTGTTTTGGTGGAGTTTTCTGTTCTGTTGCTCACTGACACAAGACCTCATTATGTTTGCATATTTTGAAGTACAATAAGCTGACAGTGTCAATTTTATATCCTTTAGCATTGGTTCAACTATCTCATTCTTCCCTTCTTGTATTTCCCACTCTCGCCCCAATGCCATCCACAAGAAAAAGTAGTGAAAACTGATCTGCCCACAGTATTCTGAAACAAAAGATATAACTGTCCCTTCTAAAGGACTGGCCACTACTACTTTCAAAAACATCCATATAACAAGATAGCCATACAAACCAAATTCAGCATATGGGGATCATGGTGATTAAAGAATCTATAGATAGAAGAAGCATATTTGCAACCAAAAGATACATAAAATTATGTTACAGGAGAAAGAGCATGAGTTGGATTGGGGGTGTGTGTGAAATTTTCTTCACTGCTTTTTTTTCAACTGAAGCCACAGATACTCCTTTTCCTTGTGACCTGGGAAGATCTCAGACAGCAGTTTCATACAATTCAGTAGCCTTCCCGTCATCCTACCATTACACATACATTAGGCACACATTAAGAGTGAAAGACTGAAAACGAAAGTATTTCTTAAGCCAACTCTGTGGCTGATGGCATTCTGCTCCTGTCAGTGTGGCAAATGGAGTCTACCACAGAGTACTCTCCTGTATTGAGAGAAAAATTACTCCTGCCCATCTGTCACAGAGTGGATGAGGTACAAAATCCATTCACATGATGAATAAATCAGAGTTAAAAAAGGTCAGGATGTCTTCAGTGTCTGCTGGGGACAAATCTCATTTAAGATTATTACATTCTTGTCAAGACCTTCACCAGAGTCAGTTTACCTACTTCTTTCTTCCCTTCCTGTATTTCCTCCCTCCTTTTCCTAAAGTCACTCAGCTGTGCACATATTTATTGCTTTACTTTTTAACATCACATTGTTTTCTCTAGCAAAGTAGGATGTCTTGTCCTGTGACAATGAAGACAGCTTCAAGCTCAAATAGTGTCCATTCCAAACTCAGCACTGGAAATGGGAAAATATGGGGTGAGGCTTACATCCTTCAAACCCACCCTTTAAAGACTGCGAAACTCCTAGTTGTCCAACAAGAGATGGATTTCTAAATCCGAAAGGCTGGACGTCTGAAAGGAAACTTCTGACAAGCTTTAGCAACAAGACCTAAATCTGCAGTTAAAAGTTGCTGTGCAATTCAAAGACTACCCTTTCCCTATTTATCAGTTGCAGTGGCCCAAAAATATCCTAGGTACTCCAAGAAAGGTTGAAGATTTGCTTTGCTGCCAGCTCATTACTCACAGTTCCATTTTCCAGTGTGGCAGAGAGAAGCAATGTAGCTCAAGTGATCATCTGAGAACAAGAGCTTGTTCGGGACAAACTGAGGGCAGGGGATGGTTGGCATCTCTGAACTAAAAGCTTTCTCATGATCTCAAATCAAACCTATGACTACTAATGGACTCCAACCAGGTCTTTCTAAGAGGTTGTCAGAATATTTTTTTCCAAGCTGTCCTTGCAAAACCCTCCTTATCTCCATCTGAAATCTTCAATTTTTTTGTGCTGCAAGAAGAAGTCAAGTGAAAAAACACTCTGCTTTTGTACTCCAAAAATAGTTTTCAGCCAGAAGCTACTATAAAATCACAGGACATTTAAAAGAACTGCTGGTATGTCATGGAGACTTCAACTATTTGGAAACACTTATTTGTTCCACACTTTAAGTGTCTTTACAGATTTCTGGTTTTGGCTGTGATTCATGACAGCAGCAGGAAAATGTGTGTGTGTGTGTGTGTGTGTGTGTGTGTGTGTGTGTGTTCCCTCCCAGGAGTTCACTTGCTGCTGCTGTTTTCCCTCTAATCTAGTCAGTCCTTGATCTGCAAGCATAAAATTTGTTCCTCTGGGGAAAAAAAAAAAAACATTACAAACAAAAGGCTTAAAATCTCAACTTGGGAATTAGCAGGTATATTTAAAGGTATTTTTTCCCCTGGTATTTGCCTCAAATGAAAAGAAAGCAGATACTGAAATTGAAGAAGAATGAGATAGCATTATACAAGGTCTGCTTAGCCCTTCACCAAAATACTTTCTAACAGAGTCAATAATCAATTAAGGAACTACTCTACTTCAGGAACAATTCTACACACAACCTGGAAGAAAAGCATTCAGCTACAGAGCTGACAAGTACAGCCTGCCACAGCCACAGGAGCCATGTGCTGAAGCAAGCTCAGTCCACACACCCGGCCAGGTATAGGCGTGCCCTCCTTCCCCCACCTCTCCCAGTCCAGTCCCTTCCAGGAGGAGCTAACAGGGGCCCTCCCAGGCCACCCAACACCACATGATCGTAGGTCAGCAGTTCCAGTCGAGGATTTGTGAGTTTCCACAAGCATTGTACATCTGCGCACAGGTCAGAGGGCACATTGTGCTTTAAGTGGAAGTGAATGTGCCCACTGATTCAGCAGAAGGGGTTTTTTAACACTGTGAAAGCGTATTTCGGGTCTGAAAATAAAGCTCAGGGTTACCAAGACTTCAACAGCTATTGTACGTACCATAGTTTTCACTTCTTTGGATGCTTAGTACTCACACACCCAGCTCCGTCTGGGTAACACTACCTTTAAAAACACCCTGCTGCTGACTGAGAAACGAGGAATTGTTTCCACAGCAAGGACCCTAACAAGAGAGGGGAAGTTAAAAACCTTATAATAAAGAAGGGAATGAGAAGGAAAAATAAGCTCTGCTAACTCTCCAAGTCTTATTTGTGAAATTAATTAGTGAATTCTAAAATAAGCCCAGACACATTCTTGCTGTCCCGGAATCTGAGCTGCGGAAAACCGCAAATGCAATCCTGTGGTGGGACAAAAGCGGCAGCGGGCGGAGGCGCCGGCCGGCGCTCGGCAGCCCCCTGCTGGGCTGCGGCAGCTCCTGGGACCGGGAATGCGAAACCCCGCGGCCGCAGAGCGTTCCCGCTCCGGGCGCCAGCAACGCCGCGCTGCCCGGAGGTGCCCGTAACCCCTAAGAACAGCGGCCATCAGCCAGGGCGGTCTGCTTGAACAACGCGGCTCTAAGCTGCCATCTGCCATTCCCAGATTTTGTCAGGAGCGTTTTAACTGCGCAAGACAGCTGAATAAAATGTTTAAAACCAAATATCGGCAATACAGGAGAGAACTGGGAAGGTGACGACGCGAGCTCCGGAGAGCAGCGAGTGACGCCTGTCCCAGTGGAGTCGTGCAGGGCGGGCGGCTCCAGCCCCTCCCAGCGGCACGCTTGGCAGCCGGCTCCTCAGTTTAGTTTTAAGTGTTTGTTTTTAATCGCACATGTCGGCATGCCGGGTGGTTAACTTACAATGTGTCACACAAAACAAGAACAAGCCTCCCAGTTAATCAAATACCAAAAAAAGTCTCATGTCATATTAATGATACTTGGATCAGAGCCAGGAGGAGTAAGTTTGAAAGCCAAGATCCCTCTGCTTTCCTCACTATCTTAATCACTGTGCAATACACTGAAGTTGCTAGAAACATGAACATCAAGAGCTGACCTCCTGTATGCTATCACAAAAGAGGTTTTCAGTGATGCCTGTGGCTGCATCTCTCTTCCTCGCTAGAACAAGGAGGAAGCCAGGCGAGCTCTGCAGCACACATGGGACCCCAAGCCTGTCCTTACATTCCATACAAGCTCACACGCATGCTATGGGTACTACTCAGCTGGACAACCCATCCTTCAGCCTCTGGATCGTGAGAATGACGTGAAGGTTCACTCACTCCGGTTGCACCCACCCTTTCTCCAGACACAGGCATTATGTCTCCACGGGCAGCTTTTGTGCTGGCACCCAAGCACACGTGGGCATGCAGTGGCGTGAAACTGGTAACATGCAACCAGAGTTGAATGAAGAAACATCTCTTTCAGGAGTTATGTGGGCATATGTTAAGCTTAAACCAGTGACCAAACTGTATTTTAATTAGAGCTGGGTTCAGCTAATCACAATCTTTTAAACATCTGCAGATATCACAGGAAACAGATTTCTCTATAGAATGTAAAGTAGATTCCTAGGCGAAATTTTAACTTAGTAAAGGTGGGTTTTTTGCTTTTTCAATGCAAAAGTACAAGATCCATAGACTGGAAGAATTTACCCACTTCCCTGATCAATTAAGTCTAATATTTAGAGCAAAAAAACAACCCTCAAGACGCTAGGAACAAAATACTGCAACAACAGTAACATCCTCCAGCTACAAAAAACACTAAACTAAACTTGAACTCTGAATTTGCACTTCCCAAAGTGAGCCCTAACTTTGACATATTGTAATAACATTGTATTAAATCTTGGGGGTTTGTTCTTTGGCTTTTGGAGGGGTGAGTGAGAGGTTCTGGGTCCTTTACACAATCACACTTTCCAGTACTAGATACATACAAAGAGCTGGCTCAGTCAAAGAGGATGACTTCACATAACTAACTAGAATTACCTGACTTTTGTATCCGAGAGATACAGGGGAAACCTTTCCCCTTTTTAGGGGAAAACAAACTAATTAAAAAAAAAAAAAGAAAAAAAGAAAAAACCCAAAAACAAAACCAAAAAACCCACAAACAAACAAAAAAGACCCAAAAAACCCCCCAGAACACATCACTACCACACACAAAGCTCTGGAGAAATTAGGAGGATGGGGAAAGAGGAAGGAAACAACCAACAATTTTTGCTTTGAACTTCTGCACAGGACAGAACCTTTATTATTTTGATTGTACCTTTACAGTAAAATTCGAGTTTTGTAAAGGTAAAAACAGTAGAGGTCAACAACATTACCAGTTCCTTAGAATCTTAAATGGATGAACAAGTATTTAGGTGAATGCCTCACTTATTCAAAAAATGAGGTCTCATTTGCTAAGAAATAAAATTAGTTATAGTTCAATACTATAAATCTGTTCTTTCTACTGTAACAATATTCCAATACACTCATTTAACAATCCCATATGCTAAGACCCTCTCACAATTCACAGAAATGTCACGGCCAAATTTTTAGCGTTATTTGCAAAATAGATGTAATATTTTATATAAAAAATACTTACTTCCTTTTGGATGCTATCCGGAAAAATACATTCATTTTTCATACTACAAGATCCAAAAATATAAAGCCACCTAAACTTTGCAGAGCAGGTATATCCTACTGAATATTACATACTTTGGGCAAAACCTGAAACGAGTAGTATGTTACTGGTAGAGAAGGGGCAAAACAAAGGAGACATAAACGTAATGCGTAGCCTGAGAAAAATTCTTTCTCACCACACAGATATCAGATATATAGAAAGAGGACAGATTCCCCATAATATGCCAAAGAAATGTATCACAATAATTTAATAATCCTACATATTAATAAGGAACATGCATTGGTCTTCAATGTGTTCAGAAAATAAAAAAGAGATAGAATTACACATGCCCATACTAGTGCAAGACCATTCTCTGTAAAAATTGCTCTAGAATTCCACCCAGTTTCAAATTAGATGAAGATTTTCTCCTAGAATACTATCCTAGAGGGCAAGCAAATTGACACAAACCCCTCACTTTACAGCTCATTCATAAGTTCAAAAACAGCCTTGAAAAAAAACTATTCTTCACAATCAGATTGGTTTTTGTGATCCAAAATGATCAGTTCAGAAGAGGCCAGATTGATGCAATTGTGCAATCATACTGGTAACCAAAGTAGCGGCTCAAATTGTTCACAAACTGCTGAAATCAAGGCAGGCAGCCAGGCTAAGACTACAGATGTTTATGAAATGTTAACTGGGCATTTCACTCAGTTCTGAGGCAGAATTAACAGCCTCATGTACCGATCTTATGATTTAATTGCCTGCTGTAATACTCTGATAGTTTAGCAGTTCAAGATCTCATCATTGTTAACACACTAATATATTGATTCAATTTCACTCCTGACCTGGATTTACTGCATTGCTCATTCTTATTTAGTACTTCAGACTGTAGCTATATGTAAAAGCGAGGCTTACTTGACTCTTTTTTTAGTCCATTAGGAACAAGTAAGAACTGCTTCCTTTTTCAGCTTTCAAACAGGACTGATAACTACAAGCTTGAAAGATTGATTGTGCTGCTTTTGACTGGGGTAGAGTTAATTTTCTTCACAGCAGCTGGTATGGGGCTATGTTTTGGATTTGTGCTGAACATAGCAATGATAATATAGTGATGTTTTTATTCTTGCTGAGCAGGGCTTGCACAGAAAAGCTGAAGCCTTTTCTGCTTTTCATACTGCCACAGTGGTGAGGGGACTGGGGGTGCATGGGAGGTTGGGAGGAGATACAGCCAGGACAGGTGACCCCAGCTGACTAAAAGGATATTCCAGACCATATGGCATCATGCTTAGCATATAAAATGTGGGGAAGAAGAAGGAAGAGGAGGATGTTTGGAGTGATGGTGTTTGTCTTCCCAAGTAAGCCTTACATGTGATGAGGCCCTGCTCTCCTGGAGATGGGTGAGCACCTGTCTGCCTATGGGAAGCAGTAAATTAATTCCTTTTTTTGCTTTGCTAGTGTGCACAGCTTTTGTTTTCCCTATTAAACTGTCTTTATCTCAACACATGAGTTTTCTAACTTTTATCCTTCCAGTTCTCTCTGCAACACCACTGGTGGGGGAGTGAGTGAGCAGCTGTGTGGGCTTGGTGGCCGGCTGGGGTTAAACCATGACATTTACTTAAGAACAATTATCTGAATCTTCATGTTAATGTATTTGCCCCCTAAAATAAAAAATACATACTATAAGAATATACATTCTTTTATACAATTTCATATATCTCTAACTAGTATAAAAACAGTGACTAATGTCTACCACTTCAGCCAGGTAATGAGATACACAGTACAAACCTCTATTGCTAGAATAAAACACATTCACTAGTAATTGACCAAGATATATCTTCTGACAAAGGCTTCCCACTGACCTTTCACACTGAAATATCTTTGTATTTGGATCCCACACTTTTCTTACAGTTACTGTGCCCAGGCAAATGGTAAAACTATTGTTGCCCCAGCCTATGGGCAAAGACCCCTAGGGAAAACCAGATGGTTACTCACACACTTCAAACGTTATTATATTAACAAGATCCACTGATAAGAGTTTTCCCACACTTAAGTTATGAGAATCTTTTTCCTGGAATCCACCAGGCACTTGGAGGCTATTTATGCTGCCATTAACAGCTTAATGCTGTGCACACATACAAGACTTAGTGACAGAATGATTTGCAGGGCATGGAGTAGGCTAGAAAAAAGGGATGCTGAGCTGTCAAAGGAACATCTCATTAAATCACATGAAAATAGTGGAGAGGAAAGAATAGGATACAGGGAGAAGTGGAATAAAAACAATTTAAATAGCTTTCATGGTATATCTAGGAGACAGTGTAACAGACCTGCTGAATGGAAGATGCCTGTTGTCAGCAACAAACATACAGCAACAGGAATACAGAAGGGTGGGGGGGCTGAGAGAGGGAGAAAGGGGTACACACACACACTGTTTACTAACCACATTTCAGACTGTCAATTTCCCCCAGAGAACTAAATTAAATAAAGCATGAGTAAGCCAATATAGCCAATGGAGAATTTAAATAAAGAAGAGCCTCAGCTTTTCTAAAGCAATGATGATGATAAATTTAATAGAAACACATTAGAACTTTTGATGGATGTGAAAGTGTTTTATAATCTACCAGAAATACTAAGCTAGACTTTGTGCACAAGACTGAGTTGACACTACAGGTCATTTCTTTTGCAGAAACAAGAACTGGTTTGACCAACAGAAGAGCACGGCTGCAAGGAATCCGTGCCTTAGAGACAGATGATACTGAAATGTTGTTCTTCAGCCTCAGGGCATTTACAGAAGTAGCTCAGGAAATGTTTTTACAGATGAGAGGACATGGCAGGTACATAAAGTCCCAGTTCCAAAGAACAGACAGCCTCACTGCTAATTTCTTTTTCTGCTTTTTAAGAAACCTGTCTTTCTATTTAAGGTTATCTGACAAGTCCAATCGCCTTTTTGATGACTCAAAAAGACACAAAAAACCCCCCAAAAAAACCCCCCCAAAAAACCAAGACAAGTTATGTATCAGGCAAAGTTTTGTATTATTTATACATTACGATCACAATTTCTCTTTCAATTTTCAAGTATCTTCCACCTCTAAAAGCCCAAAAAGTTAGTTTGCTTTTTCACCCTCCGCATTTATAAGTAAGAACAGTAATTTCTGTTTCATACAGAAATAATACTGTGGTTCAAGGAAGGCCAAACTACTTGACTAGAACCACAGAATAAGTCAACAGTAGAGCTAGAAATCATAAGATATCCTGAGGTGGAAGAGACCCAAAGGATCATCAAAGTCTAACTCCTGGCCCTGCAAAGGACAACCCCAAGAATCACACTATGTGCCTGAGAGCATTGTTCAGACACTACTTGAACTCTGTCAGACTTGGTTCTGTGACCAGTTCTCTGGGGAGCCTGTTCCAGTGCCCAACCACCCTCTGGGTGAAAAACCTTTTCCTAGTATCCAACGCAAACTTCCCCTGACTCAGTGTCTGCCCTTCCTCTTCCCCTCATGAGGAAGTTGCAGACTGCAATGAGGTCTCCCCTCAGTCTCTTCTCCAGGGTGAAGGAACCAAGTTACCTCAGCCGCTCCTCATATGGCTTCCCCTTTAGGGAGACCTTTTTCGCGTCACCATCCTCATGGCCCTCCTTTAGATGCTCTCTAATAGTTTAATATCTTTCTTACATTGTGGTGCCCAAAACCGCACACAGGACTTGGGTTGTGTGAGAACAGAGCGGGACAATCCCCTCCCTTGCCTGGCTGGCGATGCTGTCCCTGATGCACCCCAGGATATGGCTGGCTCTCCTGGCTACCAGGGCACACTGCTGGGAGAGATTATAGCTGTCCCTTTTCCCAGTATTTTGCATTTGTTACACGACCACAGAACTGCAGAGGTCAATCGAGGCTGAGAACATCTAACTGGCCATTAGACAAAAAAAGCAGATCATTTAAAGAGGTCCCCTGTAGAAGGATTTGAGGTTGGACCTTATGAGGTAGCACACTGAGGAGAGTGGTTTGACTCAGGAAAGTAGAGGGCTCAGCAGATACCACAGTTTTGCATCTGCCAGCTTCACAGAACTTCAAGATACTGATTTGGTAGACTACATACACACATACTTACCTAAGTATGTAGTAGATGACACTAAGTGCCACAGGCAACTTTGTTAAGTTACTTTACACTACAAAAGGCAACAGAATTTAGCAGTAAGCTTTATACTGAAAGAAAATTTAATTGCTATTAACTGCATTGTTTTCCAAGGTCATTTCTTTGAGGTTATTTGGATACAGGCAGTTTGGAGACAGACACACTACACATTACTTGCAATAAGAGGATGCAAAATTGTACAGAAAATGTTTGCATCGTTTAAATCTTGGTATGGCAATTGTTGCAGCAGACATTTGGCCCAACAATAATTGGAAAAGAGCCACCCATTCATCAAAAGTGAATCTGTTTATAGGCATATACCTTTTTAACATTAAACACCTGTATCATGAACTTCAACTGAAGGTCCCATTGTAGATGAGATGCCTGAAAAGGCATGTTCTTCTGGCATCTGCTGGTTTCAATAAATTGTCATGTTCTTATAAGAGAATACACCAACATGAAGTTAACAGTCTAATTAATTTCAGACATTTCAAATGCATGGTAGTACCTCAATTGAAACACAACTGTACTTTATTTTAGTTAGATCCATACAGATAATACATCCAGGTAAAATGCTGGTATCAAAGCTCAATCCTGAATGAGCAATCCACAAAACTCCCAGATTCTTTGGATTGGAGATTCTCAAACTGTGGCTAAGGAGTCCTAAAGCTTCTTACAGAAGCATGCAATATAGTTTTATCCTGCAGAAGATATAAAACAGCAGAAAAGGCTACATGCCTCCATGGAGGCAGATTACAAGGCTCACACAAGATACTATGTTCTAAACTCCTGCAAATCATCTGATTTACAGTAACTATCTCTGTGTATTCTTTACCCACAGCAAGTGTAAAACAATTTGAATTAAGAACACCACAGTTATTTGGAAAGTAAATTTCCCAAGATCTGTTATATACTGCAGAGCTGCTAAGACCCATTGCTTTTAATAAAGCTTTACTCCACATGGCCCAATCTGTCTGCAACAAAGAAGGAACATCTCTGCAAACTACAGAAGAGGTAGCAGACGGTTCAGACACAAGACTCAGGCTTATTGCCAAACTGATCATAGTAGGTTGGCTGATAAAATCTTCATGCTTAGTACTTAAAGACCGTGGAAGAAAACACTGTTTTGTAAACTCCCAAGAGGGACTACCACTGTTAACCAGTGGCATAGCTTTGCAACCAGACCATACCACCTTGAAATGAGCTTTAGTATATGCAATACTACTTTGCAATGTAAGGCCAAAACAAACTACAGCCATGCCCCACTATCAACAAAGTAGATGCTCCTGAAATGCATAGTTTTTAGCAGTTTGACAGAGTAAAGCTACTTTTCCCACAAAGATTAGTGTAATAAATGGGGGATATAAGCAGAAACTTCAGAAAGAGACTTTAAATACACAGAGATAGTACATATCAGGTAAAGAATCACATGATGGTTGAGGTTGAGAGGGACATCTGGAGATCATCTGGTCCAATCTCCCTATTCAAGCAGGGTCACTTAGAACAGGTTACTGAGGACCATGTTCAGACTACATATAAGGAAGAATGTTTTTACAATGTTAGTGGTGAGACAGTCTAACAGGCTGCTTAGAGAAGTGATGGATGCCCCGTCTCTGGAAACATTCAAAGTCAGGTTGGATGGGGCTGTGATCAATCCGGTCTAGTTGAAGATGTCATGCTCATGGCTCAGCTCATCAAAGGAAGTTGGACTAGATGACTTTTAAAAGTCCTTTGCAACCCAAACTACTCTAGGATTCCATGTCCACATGACTTCTGAATGTCTCCATGGTAAAAGACTCCACAAACTCTCTGGGAAACCCATTCCAGTGCCTGATCACCCTCACAGTGGAAAAATGCTCCCTTACGTTTAATTGTGTTTCCATTTTTGTCACTGCCTCCTGTCCTGTTACCAAGCACTACTGAAAAGAGTCTGGACCCATCTTCTTTACATGCTCCCCTCTGACACTTACACACATTAAGATTGCCCAGTCCTTCTCTTCTCCAGGCTGGACAGCCCTAGCTTTCTCAGCCTTTCCTCATAGGAGAGATGCACCAGTCCCTTAATTATCAAGCAAGATAAGGGTTACTGATTCATCCAATAGAAGAGATCAGATCTGAGTCATCCAACAAAGCAGGTGCTGACATTTCATAATGGAGAACGTCACAGAAGATTTAATCACCACCAGATTTCATTGCTATCACTTTTCTTGATTAATTCAGTGGAAAAGGACAGAAAAGCAAAGTGATCACATCAATTAACAATGCACTGTATTAAATGATCAGCAACAGAACTCTGACGGGGAGAATAAAGAAGTAACAGGTAGAGCAAGGTGTTGCTGCACTTGAGTAACTAAATCTAGTTCTCTCACTGCGATCACACTTCCATTTAACATTCAAGATCACACAGAATCTACACAAAAGTAGCTCAGATATGTGGCAACACAGATCAGCCATGCTGAATTTCTTGCAAAGAAGGAAGCCGTTCATACCATTTAGAGCAGTGTGCTCCTCTGCAGAGCTCACTGCCCTTCACTGGTTGGTGATGGTAAACCTGCCCTACACAGCCTGCTCTGTGAAGTGCTAAGCACACCAGCACTCCAGATGCTAATTGCTACTGCTCCCCTGCATTTCAAATGTGGAGAGAAAAAAAGTATGTTAAAAGGATCGTAGAGATACTAAAGATGAAGGGGGAATTTAAAAAAAAAAAGTGAATTTGGCAGACGGATCACGATGTCAAGAGGTAAAGTATCATTAGGGCATAAACAGCCTTCCTGAGGCAGAGTGTGTAAAGCTTCCCTTGCAATATGACAAAGTAGCTTACGGGAGAGGAGTTAATAGGTTTAAACACTTTCTCCTGCTCGCAGGGATGTGCGCGAGCGCTGCCTGGAACGCGGGCTCGCGCCGGCCGCGGCATGGCCGGGCCTGCAGCGCCCCCGCGCGGCCGCCTCCGCACCGCTGCCGCTCCCCACGGCGGGCACCGCGCAGCGACGCCGCCCTGACACCGCATCCTCCTCAGAGCAAAAAGCCCCTTGTGGTATCTAATACCACGTACGGGATCCGGCAGGAGCTGTACTTTTAACTCATTTACTCTGTTGACTTAGTTAAACGCAAAAAAAAGTTAAATTTAACAGCAGATAAAATAAACAGATTCAGGTTACACACAGATACCAGCCTCTGTCTCGGCTACGTCTCATTTGGTATTTCTCTTGCCTCAAACGCTGCCAGGCTGCCACACTGCACTTGGGACCAACGTTTGCTATTCCATACCAGTTGTTAACCACACGTACACCTACTCCATTTAGTTATGCACATGATGGACATGTAAAATCGTCCCATTATTTGTAGAAGGTCATGGTGCAGCACTGCTTAGAAATATGACAATCCATGAAGGGCAGACTTATTTTACTGCAATATTTACATAGAACAGTGCTTCCAACTCCCCTCCTTTCACAAGGGCAGTAGATATGCTGTGCAACATAGGAAATGAAGTTACTGTGATGCAATCTGGTGAAATAATGGACTACGCTTGACAGAGAGACTCTGGAGAGCCTTCCATCCCTTATGCACTCATTACCAGAAGGCAAGCAGACATGGTCTCCAATTCATAGATCCCAGGAAACAAGACTGCAGTAGTCACAACAACATTGTTTTATGTATTGCAAAGCATCTGATTTAACTAGGGAAGTGCTGTCAGAAGAAACCAGAAATCTGAAGAGCAGCAAAGATAAGAAGATAGCACTCTGAATGGTATTTCAGTCAAAGAGCTTCAGAGTTCTTTTTCTTTCATGAGGTATTTTCAATCATTCCTGTCACTACATGTTCTTTATAGTAATTCTGGTGGGTCTACGTTGGTAGACAGCAGCTTCTAAGGAACACTTTTGCTACTCAACTCCACCAATACCCAAAATCAGCTATAAATTCAGCATAATCCTGATTGCTCCCCTTCGGGACAAATTTTTCCACTTCTCCCAAGCAGACTCTAGTTTCAGTTCTGCTGTTGGCTACTCTTGACGTCATTGTAAATTCAAAAGGTACACACTGAGCTCAGACTTTATCTACTGTATCATTGCTTAACCAAATCAGCTCAGCCGCTACAGTTCTTTCTCCTCACACCAGCAAAGTGAGTGTATCCAGACCACATACTTCTCCCAGACCATCCGATAAGTCACAGAAGTAGAATATTAACACTGACATATTTCGTTGTCATTCAAACCAGCAGGGTTGCAGGCAGAAGCATTTACTTCCATTTTAAACAGTTAGTTTGCAAAAATACTGAGCCACATTGAAAAAAATCCCTTCTGATTACACAAGTCAAAGCCACAGTCCAAAAATATAAGCCTGATAAACTGATGAGACAAGATGGGTTTTACATTCCAGGATATAGTATCCAGGCTCATGTAATCATCAGCTCAGGCTAGTGACCAGAATTCTTATTTCAACAATGAACTGTCATTACATGCTGACTTGGCATTACTTACAAAGAAAGGAGGGAGAGGGAATATTAATATATTATCCTCCATGTACATATAGAATAATCACAACATCCTCCACATTTATTTCCTTCTGGCTTTTTAAGAGTTGCAAAAGAAACCTACCTTTCACTTACCTCTATATACTGTAATTGTCAACACAAAATATATGAAATGGCAGAACAAGCAATTACAACTTAATAAGAAAACTTTAACAGAATGCTCAACAAGAAGGGATGGGAGAAGCAACTTCCTAAAACCATCCACTTGGTTCATATTCCCTTTAAGAATGGCTGTCAGTATAAATGCTGTATCAGCATCTTGTTCTCTTAAAGAAAAAATATAAAACACACTTATGTTTCCCAGAGACACGTCATGGTATTTTAACAGTAAGTTGCTAATAAGAATCTCAGCACTCTCTGGGTTGTTTAAGCCATCCACAGTGATTATGAGTGATTGGGTTTTAGAAGCCACTGAACTGAAGACAAAGCTCAGGATGTATCATCACTTGCGGCAATGTCAGCAGCTTCTATTTAAAAGAAAGCAACACCTATTTTGTTGCATATATACAATGTCTGTGACTTTTTCACAGTAGGAAAAAATCTGTTCCCTGTATAAATCCAGGGCATGTCACTGCAAACAAGGTTTTTAATTAAAATTGGCATTTTTGAGCCTCCTGCTGACGGACAGCATCTCATTGCCTTCTCCTCAGATGGCTAAACTGGCTTCCAAGAGAGACAGTGAAAAGAAACAAAATCACTAGAATACCTAACTTTGACAAGTCTCTGCTGGGGACAATTTCAATAGCAGGATGCTGCAGAGAGAGGTAAAGAGAGAAAAGAGGACTACTTAGGAAGTCTCCCCTAATGAAGACTCAAAACATCACAAACAAGACAGTAGAGGAAGCATTTTATTCCTAAGCCTGCAGACAGGATGATCAAGCAGGACAATTTTAATCAGATGCCATATTGTTAAAGAGAATGCAGAACTATGTCTGCACCTCAGTGGGTAAAGCCTTTTGAATGCAAAAGAAGGCTTAGGGGCTGGCTAGACCTCTGGCTGGGAGGCTGGCTAAACTGTCAGCTCTGACCAAGCTTTATCCCTCTCAGAAAACAGGCAGATATAGGTTCAAATCAGACAGATAAATCAGACTTCTTGGCCAGAACATTTTCCTCAATTTATTGCAAAGAGTTTATATTGATTGCCAGCACTGTACCTTCGGGAGGCTCTTCCTGCAGATGAGGAGGCAATTCTTCATTTGTAGTCTCAGTTTCATCATCCACCATCTGTGTTTCTAAGCTAGGGCCCTGCAGAACAAAACAGCAAGAGGGGGTAAATTGGCGAAAGTTCAGACAGGAACCACAAAAATGGTTACAGGACTAGAGAATATGCCAGACAGCAAGGACACAAGGAGCTCACTTTAGCTGACAAGAAAGAAAACTGCTAGGAGATTTGTTTGCAGTCAAATCACAAAAAGGGGAAAGTAAAAAAAAAAAAAAAGTTTTCAAGATAGCACGCAAAATTACAAGGATCTTAATTGACTGAAAACCAGAAAATGAACAGTGAAGCAAAATTTCTAAATTACTATTTCCAAAACACATAATGCAATAATAACCAGAAAATTTTCATTTATCAAGGGTACCAGCAGATTCACCACCAACTGGAATTTTCAGGAAAAAAGCCCTCATCTCTGTCTTATCAAGACTAGATTCTGAAATGCCACTTTTTTCAAAGGAAAACAAAGCAAACTGGTTTACAGTCTTCTAACCCATGCAGGTCCACTGACCATGGAGTTTTCCCCTACAAGCACAATACATCCATTTGTGCCTCCAAGTGTAATATGCCAAACTATGCAAAAATCTACTGGACTACCCTCCCAGGTTTTGCATTTCCACATTCCAGCCTTCATGATCCTGTAAAGAGCCTGCAATGTTACTGCTGAAAGGACATGAGCAGAGTTTAAAAGATTTGCAGCTGAACTCACTTTACACACACAACATTTTCATGACATGTGGAGCTATAAAAGTATAGTTGCTTTTTCAGTTTCAAACCATCATAGGAAAAAAAGCCCTATCATCTGCTTCCCCCCAACTTCCCTTTTTTCGTAAGTATCAGCAGAGTAAACACTAGGCATAGCAAGAGGACTCCTTAAAAAAAACCTAACTGATTTTCTTTGCAATGTTAGTACAGTGAAGAGTGAAATGACAAACTTAGCAGCCATTAGGAAATGAAGCTTTTGTGCACTTTGAAAACATGACTGGGTTTGTAGTCTGAACTATCTGAAAATGTGTACTAACATACGCAGCTGGAATGTTACAGAAATACAGCTGGTACATCAACAGCTTGCAAAATGTTATTATTTGAACTCAGGAAGAAAGGGGGCTCATAGCCCTAAAGCTGCAGTATTTATTTTCATTCTTTCCAAACCCTGTGACTGCGAGGTTACCCCCAACAGCATTGGCTACTTTCTCTCTTTTCTCAATTTGCACTTTATGAAGAGTAACACACTTTTCAAATTCCATCCTTTGCACAAGTAGTTTTCAACATTTTCATCCATTCCCCATTTTTCAACAAAATGGACATGAGAACAAAAGTACCACCACACTTTTCAGATGTTTTACAGCAGGAAAAAAGAGACCACCCAGGTGAAGTGTACAGGTCTACTGTGATGGTGCCAGGGTCACAATCTGGATTTCTGCCATCCATGACTATGCAAGTTTTACCTAGTCTATTTACCCATTTCTTCTCACTTAAAAACACTTGGTATCAACATCGCCCAGCTTTGGTCATGAACAGTTCAAACATTAAGTCATGCCTTGTAGTAGCTATCATGGAAAGGGAAAAAAGTGTTTACCACATGATACAGATGGGAAAGTAGTAAGCTTCCTGACTTAGTCCAATGGAAAAAAAAAATTAAACTCAGGAGTCAGTAATCAACATCACGATCTAACCATCTCCTCACTTCACCTAAATAATGGGATCCAGATTTTAAGAACATGTAAACAACTCTGGATAAGAGCAATAAATTGAATATAAAGTATGTATTTGAGTAAGTTTCTACATCAATCACACGCAATATTTGAATTTACTCTGCTTTACTACCCATTGGTGCCACAGAGAAAAAAGAAAAAGGGAAGATGAGGCTACAGCAGTATACCGGATCAGAACATTTATTTTTCATATAGAACATGTCTACACGTAGGACATGAAGCACCAATATTTGCCTTGGAAAGATTCCGAACCACAACTATGGAACTCCTAAACTAGAAGGGATCTTGAATGTGAATCCTGTGTCTGTACCTTCTGCTTTACAACACCAAAATTATTTTAATTTTTTAAAACAACTAAGAGCCATCTGCACATACTAACTATATGCTGCCCAAGGAGAAAATCCAACTTCCAGGGACTATGGAAAAGCCAGCAAGAAAAGCATTATCTTTCCTTCTTCAAAATAGTCTGTATTCTCAATTTCCATCGAGACAAACCTGCTCAGTAGCTTCTCCCAATGACAGCCCATGATAAGTGATGCTCCTTTGGGTTACAGTTGTCATCTACATAAATACAAAGAGGATGCAAAGTGAGTGGTGGTATTATGGTTTTTTCTTCCTCATGCACAAACTACTTACTGCTTGGTGTTCACTAGCAATACAACACTCCAGTATGGTGGTCATCACTGACAACATTCGCTCCAAAACAAAGGTTTATCTTAGTTGAAGGTCAGCCTTGTACCTAAGGTAGTATTAATAAAGCCAGCTGTGAGAAAAACAGAGCCCATTACAGACCACCGTGAAGTCCATGGCTGAGATGCTGTTTGACACTACCCATATCCCTCCAATTCAAAACTTTTAACACTTGCTGCTGGAATACTATAAAAGAAAAATACTCAATCCAAGACTACTGCTTCTATAGAACATTCTGAATATCTAACAGAAATGACCAGAATTTTCGAGGATTTTTTTTTCACTACTCAAAAACACTTAATCGTAACACAGCATATTTTAACTGTGTTTGGTATACATTTCTTGTATGGTTTTGAGAATTCTTCCCAAAAAAACCTATTTACAATTTTTTTTTTCAATTTAATGTTAAAAAGGAAAACAGTCTAAGCTGAAGCACGGACATGTCACATAATCACCAATTTTAAGTTTTTCAAGAATTGTTTTGCAAAAAACTTTGAAATCTTGAGATTTCCTAGTTCCTAAAATAAAGTTAGAAATGTTTTCTACAGAATAACTCCAGTTCTTAGCTGACTGATATCACAATATATATACACCTATGATACAGGGAGCTTCTAAAAGTAGTCTTGTAAACATCAGAGTTTATCACACTTCAGCATGTCTGTCTAATCACTGAGGCCAGTGGGCATAGTTTGGGACTGAGATTCACTAATGAAAATGTAAAATAGTTAAAAGTAGATGAAATTCTAGGTTCTCATATACATATCTAGAAGTAATATTTAAGGCTAAAACAGACAGGTGTTATTAACAAGATTACAAAGTCTCTTTACAATAGCTTTTTTTTGTTGTGTTAGCATGTCCATTGCTTTTTTAGTTATATCTGCTGAGTTCAATTCACTGGGCCTGCTGCAAGCTTGGTAATCAATATTTAACATATCTACAGTTCTGGCAGCACAGTCATATACAGCAATCAAAAAAAAAATCCAGGAAATTATCTTCTAAAAAAATTTATAACTATGCTAAGGTTGAGTCCAGTAACTTTGTCTCAACCTTTCTTTTTACACTATCATTTCAAGAATGAGGCATCAGTTACATCTTCTTTTTTCATTCTTAAGGATCCATGACAGACAAGCAGGGGAATGGGATGCACACAACTGTGTAAGTTACTGGCTTGCAGGTTCTACAATAATCCTCTAGAGCTGCAGCTGTGGCAAAAGGAATGTATACAGATTGCTTCCGCTTTGACGCTCCCTCAGGAGCGTCTAGGATGCAGGAAGATGTATCAACAGTTCAGAAACATCAGCAGATATTACTGTACAATATTCTTTCAATTATTTAGGGTTTGTATAGCCTCTTAAATTGGGAATGAGGTTCCATTCCTCTCTAGAACCACTGGAGAAGCACAAACTTAAACACGTATTATTACAGAAAGTTAGGTTATGGCGCAGAGCCTAAGAACATAAAACTAAGAAAAACCTCTTGGCTCTTCAAAGACAGTCCCTGCCCTCAACAAGCAAGCACTTCATACAATTCCTTGATGAATTTCTGACTATGAGCGCTATTAAGACTTAAGTGTGGCAATTTTTCTATGTCATAGTTTAACACAATCTCCAAGCTGAACAAGTAAACTCAAGCAGAAGCAACACCCGCCCTTCCAAAATGAAGTTATAGATGTGCGATTTCAAGGTAGCTCACTCTGTCCCTCCCAGCAGTTTCAATGAACTCTTAAGGAAGCTGAAAAGCTTTGTATGAACTCAGCAAATTATAAAGATCAAGAGAAAAATCCTATAGGAATTCTCACAGAAACTGCCTGAGAAACATACAATCCCCTGTTCTGATCACACTGCATGACTACTGACCTTACAATGCAGTTTAACCCAAACGCTATGGACTGCTGTGACCTGGCAAATTAGTGTTTGTGGATTTATAATGTGTTTCATAGAAGGCCATGTATTTATGGATAGAGAGGACTGCCAGTACCGAACTAAACAAGTGTGACAAACCGTATACAAGCATTTCAGAGTATACCTCATGCTCTTCCACAGGATACAGTACTTTGAGAATAATTCTGACCAGAACTTTAGCTGTGTGCTCAGATTTTCAGTGTATTTAAAGACTGTGTATTTTACAAGTGCTGTGGTAAATCCATGCATGACAGAAAGCAAGTTCCTATCCAGTCAGGGTCAGCATTTTCCATAAGGCACAGAGTTATGTTTATGACACTGAAACCAAGAGCTCCATTTATCACCACATTTGTACCAACAAATGATATCAGCATGGTCAATCACAAAAAGAGCCATACTATCTTGATCTCAGCAGAGTAATAAGTACTCAAAATACCCATACAGTACAGGAGCAATCCCAACACCAAGTGATCAGTGTCAGCTCATTTTGCTCGTAAATCAATACCAACATGAGACTGTCACTGCAAATGCCCCAAATATGGCTCATCTTTCTAAGGAGTCCCTACAGGCCACCTCGAAGCAACCAAAAAATCCTACCTGCACCACCACCACTTTAGGCCTTTTAGACTCTACTTTTGTACTTAGCATTACATTACCTTAAATTGAAGTCTGTCAATTGACTGTTCACTGAATCAGGAATTCATTTTGCTAATGAGTAGCAAAATACAAAACTCCAAAACAAAGTCCAAGAAGGGCAACAGTGAGGGAGGGCAATCAAAAATTTAAAAAAAAAATACATCCTGTGAAAAATTATTAATGAAATTGAATGACTTTGGGGCAAATAACTTCAAATTTTCTTCAGAGAACCATGTATGTTACAATTCTGTTCCTTCTCACCATTCCTACTCAACTCACAAACGACAAAAAAAAAATTTTTAAATCCCTTACCATAAGCAAAACCAGAAGGAAATACACTATGTAAATACTCTTCTCCATTATTCTCAAACTTATAAGTAATCTTTTCCCCCTTTCAGAACAGAAGTTGGAGGAATCTAAAGCTCATAGTCATGTATTCAGCAGCAGCTTACTGTCTCAGTTCTGAGCCTACACTTTGGAAATAATTCTAAAATCTGCAGCTTTAGCGATTACTTTCCCTGTGCATTTTTAAGCAAAAATTGTATTTATTTCCTGATTTAAACCTTCATATTCCCATTCTTGATTCCAAACACTTTACTCCAGTTTCTCCTTTCTGACATTATTTTTCATTCATTTACATTCTGGACTTGAGCCTAGAATCTCACTTCTTCCACTCTAAGAAACTGCCTCATTCCTCCTAAAGCCTCTCCTTAAGAGCCCAGAAGGTCAGACTTGCTTCTTTCTATGCAAATCCTCAATTGCCCGCATAAATCACATGTCCTCTGTTCTGCCTAACAGTGACTTTCAGACCTGGTATTCTATGTAGGCACAATTCCAATAAAGCAATTAAGCAGAGGAAAATTAGTGGCAGCCTGGGCTTCACGCCTCCACATCTGTGGTTTCACTTGTAAGCTTCCCATCACAGGTCCAACACCTTTTTTATACAGTATCAAATATATGTCAACCGATAATCATAAAGATTAGACACACCCCTAAAGAATGACAACACTCAGTGGGTCTGTGTGAAGAAACAAGTGAAGTAATCCCCAAACACAGGACAGTTTGTTAAGTGCTTCGGGATGCTAAAGTATCACAGTGAAAGCATCGGCTATTTTTGTATCAGGTTTAAAGAATACTTATTTCACATCCACAAGACTAAAACCTACAGTTTCCTGCACATTTACATACTTTGCCCCTTCCTAACACTACAAAAACAAAACCCCAGCTCTTTTCATCCCAACTTTACTTTCTCCAGATGGGTGAGAGATGATATATATTATGACTGGGCTGAATGTTTGCAGATGCCAAAGGGCTTGTCACATCCAGTAACAATGAAGCTGACCTTCATCAGGCTTTCCTACAATGACATCATTAATGACACTGTTAATTTGGGATCTCTCCTCTATCTAGTCCCTGTTACAAAGTTTCTCAGAACTTATCTTTGATATTTCATGTTTAAACAAATTAATATGTTCCATCTTCCTTATCTGAAAATGGCTTGTGGTTCACAATGCCCTTTCTGCTTTTTACACAATTACATAAGGTCTTGATTCGTGCAGAAAAAAAAGGGAGCTGTTGTTTAAAGAAAAATAAAAATTAAACAGCCAACTACTGGGGAGGTAGTTCAACATGATGACACCCTTTTCCAGGGAGCTGAGGACCTAGAGGTACTCTAGCTGAAGCACATAACTACCCAACCATCTCCTTATTCTCTGCTACTCAGATAACCATGCCCAGACACTGGAAACAAGTTTAAAACTATCACTGTACCTTTCTTAGGCAGTTTGCAGCTGCAGCTTTTACTTCAGCAATGAATTTTCAGCACGTTAAGGAATTAGGAGTTTAATTTAAAGTTTTCTAAATGCAATAGGAACATTCCATTGAATCTGCCATCATTATTGACTGCACACCCACACCTTTGGGATTTCCAAAGTCAGTTATATTTTTCCTGTAGAGGGAATAAAATTGATCTGCAACCATAAACATTTTTCTTTTGCTTTCCTCTATGTTTAAGAAAGCCTCTTGATGGATGCTTTGCTTTTAATTTTGCAAAACAAAGTTCACTTATAATGAGAGCTTCTGTGCCAGGTTTCAGCCCAAGGGGAATTTGAGTTGCAGTTATAAATCCCCTGGAACACTAAAGGAAAGTACAGAAATAGAAATGCTGATGATGACAGTAGTGTAAGATTGTAGCACTTTGTTCAAAGTACGCTGTAACAAAGAATAGAAAAGTCGCTTAGATTACTTGCTCTTTTCTGAATTTGGACAAACACATTAGGGAGGCTACAATTTTAACAACACTTAATTTTGTCTTGACAAGAAGACTGGTGGAGAGAGGCTATGAGAGCAAGATTTAATGTTGCAAATGCCAAGTCGAGATTGAGTTCTATTGTTCTCAGCAGAACAGTCAAATCCTATTTTTACAGCAATAAAACAACTCTGTACTGCCAGTAATCCAAATTAGGGTTTATTCGTCATAAATAAATTTTCAAGAGTACTAATGACACCCCGGTCTATTCTCCATTCAGCAAGCCAGTAAACTGATGGTTTACCCTTTTTATGTTCATGTTTTATGTGGGGTAGATAACACCATTTATACAACAAACATCCAATACAGTCTGCTCAGTGTTAGATCAGACAGTTCTGGATTTTGAATTAATTATTGTATTGAATTTTGTCTTGATCGACCATTTATTTTCCATCTGAATTTTACCTACTAAATCAATGTTAGCACAGAAAGAATGTAAGAGTGGTTTTCAAAAACCAAACCCAGCAAACCACATTTCATTTGATCATGTACTGACCTGGCCCAAAGAGAACACTCCTCACTCCAAGCAGGTTAACCAGTGCAATTATCAAAAGGATGCCAGCAGCAGGGTGAAGCAGTGTGAAGTTACCCTGAAAGGGACTGAACAGTTTGTCATCAATTCTCCTTTACACTACTACCTCCACAAGGAAGTGTATGCCTTCTCCACGACATTGTTTCTATTCAGAAATTGGCCATGCTGAATAGTATTTGTTTGGGAAACAGAAGGTACATGAAGGCAAAGTGTTAGGGGCAGGCTAATACATAGAAAAAACAGTTATTACAGAAACACCTACAGACTCTTCTGAAACACACGATGATGCAGGACCAAAGCATGACCTTGCATCAAGCAAGCCAATCTGAGAGCAATTAAATATCAAGAACAAAATCTCAAAATATCAATTAACTCATAACTGACTGTTCACTGATTTAGATAACTTCAGTGGGAAGAAGCCTTCCTAAATCCTGCCAGTCATTCACTGTCAAAGATTTTTGGCAGGGAGAAAGTAAAACAAAAAACCAAAACACTCAGACAACTGAGCTGGTGAACCAAAGACAAGCAATAATAAGAGTTGATGACCTGAAGTTTTATTGCACTTTCTACATAACTACACTTAGCAAATATACTATAAATGTGTCCAGCCTGGTCCTTGACAGATGGATTTAATGATTAATGCCAGTTTTACTCTGACTAAAGAAATGAGATAATGCACTCTACAGAAAGAATATTCTCCATTTTCCTAACAAGATGTGGAAGTACCACTCTAGAAAGCTCCAGACAGTATGAGAAATTTGTCTGAAAAATGAGAAGTCCTTTGCCTAATAATACAGGCATATATGACAGAGGTCATTAAGATTGTCTCAACCATGCTAGAGACTTATAATGTAATACACTTTTCACTATCCTCACTAGGATCACCATAAAAAAAAAGAAAAAAAAAACCATGGAAAGATGCATTAAGCAGTACTCTATAACTGTGGTTTCATATGACCTGATTTCCATGCATGTGTTTCCTTAAAAGTGCACTACTACTGTTTTAGCTTCAACGAGCTGAAATTTCAGGAATTTTTGAGAGCTTTTACAGCTAGAACATGAGAATTTTTACAATAAGACTTGAATTCAAAGTACATAAGTATACACACAGCTTGAAAAATGTGAGCATTCTCCCCTAAAAGAGTCACAAGAGACATCACTTGAAGAGTTTGAAACACAAGTCATCTTGCCAAAATCTTAATTTCCTTTTTAAAAATTCCATTAAAGAAAAAAAAAAGCTGCAAATCCATTTGAAGTTAAAAAGTTGTTTCAAAACCCTTAAAAGAAATTTTAGATGCTAGAAATTGAGGATAAATATAAAATATTTTATTCAGGACAGAATTTATTCTTGTGTCCTTATTTCACTAGGAATTTCAAAATGCATTTTCTGCATTTGGGAATTAGCTAGGAGACTGCAGTATGATGTATTTATCACACAACTTTTAAATTTATTTTGCTGATGGCTAGGTAGTTAAATATTTCCTTCCTTACAAATGAGTTTTGAACTCATATCAGAGCTCTTTAAGATCAGTGTTGCTTGTCATTCCATGCACTTATTGTAGTGCTTTAAAGAATAAACATTTCAGATAAAATATTTACTAACTCTACAGAACAAAAGCTACATCTTCTGGTACTGTTAAGCCCTCCAATTTCACACCTAGCCTGCACATCAAAATTTGACTGCCAGAAGCACTGCCAGCAGTAACACCCCTTTTATTTCAGCCTTCATAGACACCTCATTTTCTCCCAAACTCACTCCAAGAAGCAGTAAGAAAGATCACAACTTGCTGCGTACAAGATTCCAACCAGCGTTACTACACTCAGCAACCAAACAGCCATTGGACAGAGAAAACACGTGATCACTATAAACGCAAGCAACATAAAACTAAGAATTCATTTGAGAAGCAACAGCTTTTGGTAACTGCTGCCTTTTACTTTTGAAGATCTGTGAGGTGCACAGGTTCTCCCTTCAAAATGTTTTTAGAATGAATGAAAGCCCAAGAATTGCACTAGACCTTGAGCAGCTCTGCAGAGGTATTAAGACTCTAAGATTTGGTAACACCATCACAAACCACTTCTGTGACGCCCACTAAGTTCAATCAGAACATTTCTTTTGAAGAAACTTAAGAGCTCTACTATTTGCCACATCTATGTAAGAATATACCTTGCGCAGAACTTTGAAGGTATGTAACCTCTTCCCATTGCTCTGAAATTCAGCTAAAATATTGGAAAAGAAAACCACTACAAAGGTGGTAAGGCAGTTCAGCAAAGAAAAACAGATGTGACCAATCACAGGCAAATATTTAAATCAAAATGATCTACAGAATATGTACTCCGTGTTCCCTTTTACTCTATCATTTACATTCATGCTCCTCCTGACTCCTAGACCACATTTAGGACTACATGCTAGGAAAACAAAATATTACTATATACTCCATAGAAAGCAATGCCTCTTGTCTCTTATTTTATAAACTGTTCCTTCCCCAAGTACTTCTCACTTAAACTATCAAGAGCCCTGCTAAACAGGATTGGACACATGTAAAAAAAAAAAGGTTACATATACATAATTTTGACAGGACACTCCATGACATCCTTAAGGTACAGAGTTGTCTGTAAATACAAGCAAGAAAAATATTTGCTTGAGCTTTCCATAAATTTTGATGCTGCATCTTCAAAATATCTTGCCTTATTCTGATCTCTAAAATTCATCTGTCAACACTCACTATCACAGGCAGTCAGAGAAAGGGAACTCCAGGCAGTAAGTTCAATTTCTTTCTCTTAAATATAGCTTTAAGTTTCTCAAAGTAAAATGTCACCTTTATGACACTTGTCGTATCCCAAATTATGTAACTTAACTGTGAGCACATGCCAAAGCACCACAAGCTCTCATTCTACTTCGAAGAGTCATTTCAATAAAGAGGGGACCAGCTACTTAACTGAAATCACATCTTGGGCTTGCTTTCATAAGTAAGAACTTCAATATAACCTGCCACTCTCAGTGCCTTTCATTTCTCTGATTTTGGATTTAGGTTAGACCAGTGACAGAAGCAGTGTTAGAAGCAGTCACCACAACAGAACCACACCAGGAACTATCCTAATGCCTAAATTCATCCACCCGTTGAAGATACAGCATGAAGAGGTTCTGTTAGCAAGGGCACAAAAACCTTCTCCAGTGCTGCCTAAGACCTGAGAAATCCAGCATTCAGCCACAAGAGATTAATACTGGAGAGATACTATATTGTGGGACAGTAATTAGCAGCTGACTGTGACAGACAGGTGGGGATTTGGTTATCTCCCCACTGCCCTAATAAATGGAACTGCCCTCCCCACATGACAGACATGTTACCCAGGCTCCAATGCAGCCTGAAAAGGTGTATTTCCTTGTCATCAGCATCATCTGCCCTTGAAAGAAAGCAAATTTTATTGACATATTCAAAAGTTGTCACTTATTACTACGTACAGAAAAGGTCCACTTCCTGACACAGTGTGAGCTGCTTGCCTCTCACTCCTGTCCTATAAAGCAGGAGAAGGGACTTTAACCAGTTTTGTATTTTGCATAGCCTGGACGGGCCCAGAGATACCATCCTTCAGCATGGACACAGCTCAAAAGACATGGGAACAGAAATAAAGTACACATAAAGACTATCTCGAATCCAGTCCAGCTTCAACACCAAGTTTTAAAGCATTGCTTTGCCATACTGCTTTAGTTCGCTCTGCCTTTTCAACAGGATACTTATATGATTGTCTTAAAAATAAAATACACCAAGCTTCAGTTTCTTCAGCAATGACCCGCATCAGTAATGCATCCTGAAAGGATCACTTCTACAGCAGAACTTCCCTGATGTCACCACTTACTTCCCTTCGCCTGCTTCTTCCCTTCCCTAAGCAGGGAGACTATTTTGATACACACTAGCATTAACCTGTTTTCTTTCGACTGCTCTGCCTTCTCAGCAACACGCTAACCACCATCAACGAGCACAGCATCAAAACCAATGCTGCTAGAAACACACAAACTCAAATGTATTTCCCAAGATATAACCATAATCAGGGGAGAAATAGACACAATGACTTTTGAAAAGCTTAGTTTTGATGTACTCCCTGTAATGATCAAGAACTTAAACTTATTTGTTTTAAAGTCACACTGAACTACTCATGAGCAGGCCCATAAAAGGGATTCAGATCCAACTCACACCACACACACACCTCTTACTTCCCTTCACTTCTCCTTTCCTCACCCTTTTAAAGGGGTGAAAATACTGCACATTTCAATGCATTCCACTTGTTACATGAAAAGGTAATTATCCCCACCCCCAGCTTAAGACTTTAAATCATGCATCTGCAATGATCTTACCTAGAAGAAACTTGAAGCAATTCCTACAGCAAAAGGTGGCACACATGGAAAGAAACGTGCACTGAAAGAAATTACCCACTCAGAGAAAAAAACGCGAATCCTTTTATACTGAAAAGGTCTACACAGTGCTTATATCTGAAAAATGATTGGGTAAAAACAAATAAACAAACAAACAACTTTCCCCCCCAAACACACTCATTTTCCTTGCAGTCAGAACACGATTCCATTCACATCTTGTTGTATTTTGAACGAGCTCATCTTAAATAGCCATGAGCTTTCCCCATTCTAGTGGGGCAAAAAAGGAATTCAGCAGAAGTAATGGGCTTAGCAAGAGTAAGCAGCTGTTTACTCTGCATGCAATAAAACAGAAGCTGACAGAAATCTTTTCAGTTTTGACCTCAAGCTGGATGTGCTGTTCAGACAGCATTTTGAGGTTTTTGTTTTACGGTGTAAATCAACAAATCACCCAAAGCCATAGCGCTGTTTATCAATAACGTTCTCAATACATACTTTTTATTATCCAACGCTATTGGAACTAACAAACACTCAGAGAGAAAGAAAAAATTACACTTTTTACTATAAGGCTTTGTACAAATGCACAACAAAATATAATACTGCATAGAAGGAGACATTCTTTTTACCTATATTTATTGCATGTACTTAGAAGCTGCCCCTTTTCTTTCATCCACCAGCTATGCAGATATTTACGGTTAAGAGCCCCTGGTGCCCAGAGACAATTGTGAACCTCAGTGACTGCCACACATGCACCTCCCAGAACCCAACACCTGCACAAGCTGATGAACTTCTAACACACGCTTACTCAACTCATAGGCTTGGAGGAAGGCCTGAGCCAAATTTCTCCATCGGGATTGGTACAGACCTATACAGTTTCTGCTTCAAAGAGCTTACAACCTAGCAAATCCATTTTTTGTTTTACTGCTAGACAAATTCAGGAGATAGGGAATGCTTGGTGTGGATCAAGTTTCAGACTGATTAATGAGAGAAAACCCCTTCAAAAGTCATACACTTGAAAATTAAAGAGATATGACAACATAAAGTGAAGAAAAAGCAATACCACAGCACTGCTGACTCCTAACCAACACAACTGAAGATACAGCCTCGCATCTGAGTGTTATATATTACTACTTCTATAGTCCAGCCAGCCTCGGCACCCACACCAATAGCTGGCTCAGGTTCGACACTCTCTATCCTAATAGTTTTCCACAGCAAACTACAGAGAAAGGCGGCGATCTCCCCCAGGCTCAGGGAAGGGCCTGTGAGAAGAGCAGCACAGGTGAGCGCCGGAGCAGCCCCGGCCGCACACCAAGGCACGAACCCCGCGGCTGTCGGGGAGGGAAACCGCCCACGAGATGCTGTGGATGCGGGAAGATGCCCGGGGAAGGAGGGCAATTTCTCTGTGGAGACACCAGCCTAGAAGGCCAGCAGGTGCAGGCAGCCCTCCCCGGCTCCCTTCCCGTCTCACTGCCGCAGGAAACGGTCCGGGTTTTAATGGAGAGAAGGGGGGATTCTTTCTCGGGAGACGGATCCAAGAAGCGACACCACATCCCCCGCGAAGTTGGAAGCTTCTGGAAGTTGTGTACTTCGTTAAGAAGCGCGCACGACCACGGCCGCGACCACCTCCCGCCACCGGTTACCACCAGGGCCCGGCCCCCGCCCCTCGCCCCCCCGCAGCCGCCGGGAGGCGCCGCGGCCCAGCCGAACCCCCCGCCCCGGGGACAGCCGCCAGCATCACCTTCATGCCGCGTCTCCCGGAGCACCGCCCGGCGGGGATGGAGGGAGGGGGAGCTGCCGGCGGCTGGGTGCCCGTCTCCCCCGGCGCTCGGTCTCCGGCTCCTCCTGCCCGATGTAAACACACACCGGCGGGCGGGGGGAGGCTGGGCCGGGGGGCAGCGCCATGGCAACCCGGCCGGAAGAGGAAGCGCGGGGGTTAGGGGCGCCATGTTGGCGGGGGTGCGGGACTCGTAGTGATGCTGCGGGAGGCTCGGAGCCGGCGCCTTCCGACGAAGCCAGGGCTCCGCGCAGCCTTCACCGAGACACCCTGCCAGCCAAAACCGCTGCCTGACATGGCAGGTGAAGTGCTTCACCCCTGGTAACATACTGGCCTCTTCCAATTTCCAGTGTAAACTGCTGGGAATGCAGCGAAGGGAGATGGATTGACTCAGCCGTAAGTCAAACATGGAAGCAGTGTTTGGCCAAGATGAGGAGCCATCTCTGCCCTCGCTGCAGGCTTGCCGGCGTTCACAGAATCAAATAGAATCAATTAGGTTGGAAAAGATCTATGAGATCATTGAGTGTAACGTAAACACCCCCATGACAGCTAGACCATGGCAGTAAATGCTACATCCAGTCTTAGAAGAACTCCAAGGACGGTGACTCCACCACCTCCCTGGTCAGTCCATCCCAGTGTCTAACCACTCTTATTGTGAAGAAATTCCTCCTAATGTCCAGCTTAAACCTCCCGTGGTGCAGCTTGAGACTATGTCCTCTCATCTTGTCACTTGTTACCTGGGAGAAGGGACCGATACTCAGCTGGCTACAGCCTCCTGTCAGGGAGTTGTAGAGAGAGGTCACCCCTGAGCCTCCTTTTTTCCAGGCTAAACATCCCCATCTTCCTCAGCCGCTCCTCACAGGACGCGCGCTCCAAACCCCTCACCAGCTGGACAATCGAGCCTAGTCACAAGCTGAGTGACCAGGACGGCCTGGGGCTTTCGAGCCCTCTCCTCCCTCTATCCTCAGCCAATGGAGCACAGCTGCAGCCTGCAGGATGGGGCCTTCACCCATGCTGCTGCTTCACACGAGGGAGTACAGTTTAGTGGCAAAGATCAAAGAATTTGGAAATAATCTTTGGCGTCTAAAGTTTTCCTTCTCATTGTATTGCTTTAAAACTATCACTGAGCACAATCACACACATGGATAGAAGCGTGTTCTGCTAGTGGATGGTTTGGTGCAATGAGGGAAGCCAGACAAAACAAAACAAAACAAAACAATACAATAAGAAGAGTGGTTTGAAGCAATGATTCCTGAAATAGGGAGAGAAAACAATATTAAGTGAATGACAGTGATTAAGGGTTCATTTTTCTCTGATTTAGTATTATTCTACATATGAAACTGAGTTAATATGTAGAGAACATAACTAACTCAACAAGTGGTTGAATCCAAAAGAGGAGAGCCTGCTTTTGTTCCTTTTTTTAACTTCTTGATTAAGAAATGTTGTGATTTCTTCTCTAAAGAAGTGCCCCTGGCACCCATATATCTCTTCTAAAGCATTTTGGAATACAGTGGACCCTATTTAGTCAGAAACTATAAAAGGAACAATTACATTGCCTAAAGTCTAGGAATACCTTCTCTCAGTGCACAGTTAATTTTTTGTTTGTTCCATAGTGTCATTTCTAATTGCAGAACCTCCTTGGAGTGGTACCATAAGACTGGTTTCCATTTTTCAGTTAAAAAGGAAACTCTTGAAAGACACCAAACAAAGTGATTCCCTCACCTCACATGGGCTCACATGGGACAATTAAAAAGATTCCTTTCCTTTGCTTTTCACAACACATCCATGCCCTACATAATTATCTGCATCACTTCTTAGAGGAAGTATTCTGCAGCCCTGTCCTGGCACAGACTCTCATAGCAGAATTTATAACTTCTTACGCACATACAAGCATACTTCATGCATGTAAATCTTCTGAGAAGAGCAGTAGTGGAAGCCAGTGAATTCAGCATACCACACTAATTTCTACAGATCTGCACATATATATGTGTGCATATATAAGCACACCTACAGCGTGTGTGTAAGATACTACGCTATATATTAGATATATAAAACTAACTGTAATAATATACCAAAGTGTAAGTCCTTCCTTCAAAGCAAATACAATTTATATCAAATAATCTTGTCAATAGTATTAGTAGAATTATATTAAATTTTTAATTGTGGAATGCAAATCCATATTTTGGTGGGTAGAAAGAAGGTCATATAAAGTTTGTGTTAACATGTAAATTATAGCCTGATTAACAATAAAATAATATTGCCTAAAGTATAAAGGGTTAAAGAGAAAAATATCTTTTCTCTCATCCAGGTTAAATGATTCACTCTAGGGAAGTTTAAAATGCAACTTTCTCCATTTAAAATATAGAATTTCAGATGAACATAAAATAATTTTTTCTGCAAGTTCCTAAGCCCATAAAATAAAATAGATTGAAGTGCAATCTTTTAAATAAGTTAACTTTAGGTTGCAATGTTTGCAATGTCTGCAGAACATTTAAAGAATGTTCCAGCTGAAAAATCAGAATATTCTGGATGATAGACAAATAGGGGGTGAGGAGGGGGGCAAAGAATGAGAAAGCAATTTATTTACTTTGTGCTAAGTACAGAAAGTACTTTATTCCTGAAACTATTTCAGCAGCACTAGAATTATTACTTAGTTTCATCCAAAACTATTTAGTCCATTTAATGCACTCCAGTCTTGGTCTGGTGAGATTCACTTCAAAATTGTGTCTGGAAGCAAAACGGCTAATGTATATGCTTCCATAAACTCCACTGTTTGTAAATTAAAAGTGATGGCTTTTCATGGAGAAATTCCCCTTCCAGTCTTCACAAAGTATGGACTAACTGGGGAGATTTGCCTACCTAGAATTTTCAGTGAAGGCTGGGGTCTCAAACATCTTAACTAAAGCATTGTTCATTTGTAATTTTCTTCAAGGTGTTGAAGTCAGTGAAACAAATATTTTCACCTTCAGATTTGGTCACAGTACATTCCCAAACTACTTATAACAAAAAGACAGTTTTATAAAAGTTACCATGTTTTGTGTAGGGGTGAATGTGTGTGAAAGAGTGATATTTAGGTATGTTTTTTTCTGTGTAGACTAGAAAGTCCACTCCTCAGGTGCAAAATGACGTAACAGCTTCTCCCTGTCACGTTTACTAACTTTAGGAGATGAGACTTCAGCACTTTTTACCTATGCTGATAACCACACGCTGGCTCAGAGATAACCTGATCAACAGCTGAAGTCCCAAATTACACCCCTACAATGATAGAGCTTTCCCTTAGACGTATTCAAACATACTGAGATAACTAATGATCCTTTTAAAGCACTCCGGTGGACAGAAACATTAAAACTGAGATAATTGATACTAGATTAGACTGCTGCAAGGTTCAGTTTCACCTGAGTGCAGGTGACTGGCATCATCAAGCAGAATGGCCCTGCTTTGTTATCCCTGTTTACCTCCATTTTTTCATCCCTAGTTTCTTAAGTCACATTCTTGCCCTGTGTGACATTTGAGCAGCCTTCACATTGCCTGCTGTTAAAAAGCATAATGCAGCAAAAAGAAATGCAAGTGCCAGGTGGTGTAAGACAGGAAAATAACACACAGTAATAATTTATTGGAACAGGTGGTCACAGTATGGTGGCAGTAGTTGGCTCATGTGTTAAAGGGTCCTTCTAGAAAGGAAATTATTTCCAGACAATGAAGCTGCTGGTTAGTAATGACTGGAGCTTTTACAACTCCTCCAGACATCTCTGTTCCAGATGAAAAATATTTCCCTTACCTTGAGAAAATAAATTTGCCATTGGCCTTTTCAAGCATTCCAAGAACATCCAACAAACAAACTAGCCACAACTTTGCGAAAACGAGTAGTAGTTTTCCTCATGCTCCATCTTGGTGAAGGACTCATCTATTGAGAGACCTACCCTTACTTTGTACGCCTTACAGGCTTCTATAGCTGTCAGTACAGCAGCATTTGATTCTCTCTTTCCTAACTTTACAACATCCCTGCACGGTAGGGAGGTACTTGCTGCACTGGGTAGCCAGATATTGGAAAACATTCCAATTCCAGCAGAGAATTAGTAAAATTCTCTCTGGGCATGGAGTTCAGCTGAAGGCACAAAGGTAACTAAACCAAGGAAAGCTATACACCTACAGCAGTCAGTTGCCTAAACACCACTCTACACTGGAATCTGAACAAGGTGTCAGCTACCACAGAAAATATTTGTGGCAGAGCAAGGAGCATCACTTAGCCTCCTACACCCTGGACTGGTAACAGCCTAATTCAGGAACTGACTCCTTTTAAGGAGTTCCTATTCATTTTAAAACACCCTTAAATCCTAATGATATAACAAGAAAAGCATAGGCAGTCTTGTGATTTGGCTGTATCATTGGATTCATAGTTGTAGAAAGGAGCATTTAGAGGTCCACAGGTTTCCACCTGCCCTCTCCTGTGAAGGGCCCATGGTAGTCAAGCTGAAGAATTTGGCATGCCAAAAGCTCATGTGCAACAGGGGTTTTTTCCCCTGTGCAGATTTCAGCGTTTCACACGGCATTTTAGCATGAGGTGCAAAGTGTACAGGTATGTTTAAAACCAAAAGACTGGCTCGGTGTTGCATGAAATAAAGATAAGCCACGGTTCCCCCTGGGCAGTGGGGAGTCTTTTTTATCAGGAAATAGAAGAGGTATCAAGAAAAGGAATGGAATCAAGTGTAGACAAGTAGACAGCATATTCCTGAATGCCTTGTTAGGCGATGGTAACAATAGGAGATTTATTAATAGTTTCTGAAATTAGTTATAACTGGATTTGACATATTGCTTTGTGCATATAGCATCTGGGTCTTGCCCACGGAATGAAGAGATTTTGATGTTTCTGTGATAAAATAATAATGTGTTATACTCCTCATGTATCAAGCACATTTTGTGACCATATATCCCTCTTATTGGGAAAGTTCTTATCTAAAATCCATTTCAAATGTCTATTAAAGATCCTTCTGCACAGAGATAGAGCACTTACCCATTACCTTGTAGAGCTGTAATCGGTCTGCCCACTTCTCTGAATGCAAATGCTTTTTGCTCAATTGTGTAAAATCCTGAACTCCAAATATCAGTGTGGCTTATTGTGTCATTATTTTTGGTTCTTTGTTGTGTTTCTTTATAGTTTTTTGAAAGAGCATTGTTAAACGAGGCAAGCTGTTGAATGCCTGTGACAGAGCCTCTCACAACCTGTTACATGACAAGAAAATAAATACATTGAAGATGATATGAGGAGCCATTGAACTATCGACATGGTCTGCTTGTTCTCAGAGCACCAAGAAAAAATGGATTGCTATTACATTATGGCAGGAGGTGTTTCATGAGGCTTATATTAAATGGACAAAGCACTTCCACCAACAGATGATGGCATTTTCTAGTGAGATTTTGTACAAAATGGGTTGTATAAAAAAAGGGCACATTGTTGGCAACCAAGCATTCTCACAGCCTGATTTTTCACCTACATCTCATATCATGCACATCCCTGCAAACACTAGGTAGAAAATTCTACAACCTGCAAGGATGGCATAAATGATAAAGTAAGAAGAACCATTGTAGAAGCATAACTATAATGGTTGTACCTCCTGCTCATTAGATAATAGTTATAGGAGCATTCAGATATTAAATTTAGGACTTCATCATTGAAGTCATACAAAATTCTCACAAATTTCCATAAGATTTGTGTTTTGCTTCAGTATGATAGGAATACATCAGATACCCCATCTGTCTAATTCTCAAACTGGTCAAGAATTTTATTTTGTCTGAAGATGAAATTCTTTTTAATTAGAATTCATGTTCTTTGAGAATGAAAAAGATACTAATTTTAGTTTAGCTTTAAAATATAATAAAGGTAGACAGCTTGTTCATGTAGTATATGGTTAACTTTGAATCACTGAGAAAAATAAACTAACAAGATTTGAAATTACTTTATACCAAATAAACTGTAAAAGCATCTATGCTTATAGGTTTCCAAAATTAAAATTCAAATGAGATTAATTACAAAATCCAGCCTAAAAAGTGACTGAAAGCTGCATTTCATCAAAAGCCATGTGTTTGGCAATAAAAGCAGTTTTTGATAATTTTAATGAGGGAAAAAACCTGAAAATAAGCAAGTTTGAACTTTTGGCTTCACTTAAACAAAGCTGCTGTATTTCATATGCCTTTAGTTATAGAGCACGAAGGCAATTTAATTTTTACGTAGGCTTCAAAGTCTTGCAATAGAAAACTGTTTCTGCCAAAATGCCAGGATACATAATTGGATTCACATATGGGCTTCCCAGATTTCAGGAATTTTCAGATTCATTTTTACTTTGAACTCATGCCAAAGATTCAGAACTGTACAGACAGCAAAGCTCTGCTGGTAGATTCTGCTGACATTTGGAATCACCAGTGATTTGTTCTCAGGATGTCAGAACAAGGCTCTAGATAATAATTCACCCCTATCATGAACAATAAAATTCATATGATGATTTCTGTCTTTACAGGGTATTTTGACCTGTTTAAGTTTTGGTTTTTTTCCACCTACACAGACAGTAAATTCTTTTACAGGAAGGAGACACTGACATGATGATGCTTGCAGAGTTATGGTGTTTCCTACAACCTGTGCTTCTGGCCAACATCCTCTAATGAATTTATCATCCATTGTGTGATCTCTCCTCTCTAGGGTAAAGTTTCTTTTCAATGCTGATAACAACAGGGATGAAAAATCAACTACCTGCCTTCAAGCCTAGAATCTGTGGTCCAGAAAGAATACTAGTGGCACTGAACCAAGATACACTTTTATTCCAGCATAAATTGTACCTCACAGTGTTAAGACGTAATGAAATATTGACTCGAGTAACCTTCTGCTAAGTTTCTGTGTTCCTTTTGAGTAAGTGGAATTTTCCTTTCCCTTGTTCTTTTAGAGATGAGAGATTAACATCAGTGGCTTGTTTCTCTCTGTGTGAATTTTCGTAAGATCTACAGGTGTACTTTGGGCTGTAACTAAGTCCAGATCTGCTTGTCCACTGCAGCTTTAGCCAAGTGTCTCTGTCCTGCCCTCTTACTCCCTCTCCCAGGTCATTTTTCCAACCTGACCACTAATCCACAAAGCATCCACTGCCTTGCATTAGATCCATATTAATGTTCCAAGACACCCTCTGGAATAGTGACAGTGTTGTTGAACTGCCTAGTGAAACAGGCAGAGCCCATCCACCTGGGAATATATAGCAAAAAGAAAAATGGCTGTCAGTGTCACCACATTGACACAGTAACTGCCAGAGTTGCTTCACTTCTCACATGGGCATACTTTGTGTAGCTTTTAAAACTACCCACATTCAACAGCTTCTGCTCAAAACAGGTTTCCACCAAGAGTGGCTGACAATACACATTAATATTGATGGGAAAGTCCAATCACTAGGCAAAAAAGATTTCTAAAAAGCCCCCAGACAGCATCCACAGAGGCAGGTCTGTGTTCAAGCTGCCTATCATGTCAGGCTAGTGCAGATGTCAGCACCTGGAATGGTGTCTAGGGTGTTGAACACTTCAAACCAACTATTTGTAATCCTAGAATGACTAGTGGTAAACAGAGAATACACGTTCCCTTATTTGGTGTAATATGCAATCCATGTGTAGTTTTTGCAGTTTACAGTCGATATAGATATTGCAAGCTGCCACAGGTGACTGACTCTCTTCTTACAGATTAGGGTTAGAGCAAGTCCCAGTCTTCAGATGATAAATGAACTCTAGAGGACTGTCTTTCATTCTGTAGGCACTGGTCTCACTTTAGTAAGAACAGAGGCTCCCAGATAATTGCTTGAAGCAAAAGCTGCATGAAAGAGGGAATTAATTAATTTACCATGAATTAAACTGTGCACTGGGGATGCTGTATGAACAGGAATGATGGGGGCACACATATAAAAAAAAATGCCTGGCAGTACATTAGTCAAAGGATGCACTCTCATGTATTTCTGAATATTTAACTGGAGTTGCAGACAAAGTGGGTGACAACAATGCTTCAGAGCTGATGATATAATACATAACCATCATTTTGACAGGAATCCAGTTCCATCTCAGACCCAGCTCACAGGAGTGGATTAGAGAGGGTGGGGGAGGGAGATTCATACCTTGGCTTCACCACAAAACCACACGAGAAGTATTTTGCACAGACTGTTTAAATGTTCGTTACAGATTTCATACACTCTTAAAAAACGTCTTGCAGAGCAAATATTTGTTAGTGTTTGTATGCTTAGGTGCTTGCAAGAGACACTGCCCCTATGCAAAACTCTGTGCTTCTGCATTTATGCATTTATGCTTTTATGCCTGCATATGGGGATTAGCATGTACAGTTAATCCCTTTTCTGAGCCTAGTGAAATGTGGTGGGACCATTACTGCCAAGAAAGGGAACTTTCATCTCCTTCATACTATTCTCCACTAATGGGCTGTGCCTTGATAGTTACAGCTCTAAAAGGAAAAAAAATTGAGCTCGGTTTGCCTACTGTAGAGCTACCATGGAGATAGGATACTAGCATGGCCCTGGAGATAAAAGCACAGGCAAGTTATATGGATTCTAGTAACTGTTGAAAAATATATGAGCTATTTAAAAAGCAAAATGCTAAAGGTCTCAGTTCTCCACTGCAGCCAGGGAAAGTGCTAAGTTTGCAAAGCAGAACTGCACAAAATGCTGTGGCAATCCCACTGCTGTCAGAAAGCACAGGTTCAGACACAACAGACTCAGATTCTGTCCCCTTATTTTTCTCTTCCTTCTTTTCTTGTTTTAATTTTACTGTTCATGAGGTATCCGGTTCTTCAGCTGATAGAGACAGCAATGTACCCTTATACAGGAGTTTCAGCTCCTTTTAAGTCTTCAGGAGAAAGACAGTGACTGATTGAATTGTAATTTTTTTTTCTTGTAGAACATTGAGATCTAAAATATCTGACTTAAATATTGACCAGCACTAAGATACTACAGCAGGTTCTCAGATTTCCCTGTTCCAGGTTTGACCTTAATTTCTGTGTAGAAATGACATAATAGCACCCAGATGCTTTGTAAGTGCTTACAAGAGAATGCTTGAAAACACAAGGCTCTGTTCCTTTGCCGAATATTGCTTGTCAGGAATGTGTGGCAATCTGCATAGAGAGTGAGGACATGGGACTCTTAGTTCTCATTCTACTACTGAGAGTTCCTGGATATGCTTTTTCAGAAGTCACCATCTGAATTTCTTTATTGATGAAATGCAGCTACTAATCCCATTTTTCAGTGTAATATTTTAATATATTTTCATAATAATTTGAATGAGACATGCTAAGGAAGTTCTGAACATTATTATCCGCTTGTACATTTTTCCTGACGTTTTTTAGCCTAGCAGTGTAGTACCAAAACATGTGCTGTCCCTGCAAATACTCAGAGAAACTGAACCTATTCAATTTCCGAAGTATCATCCTGACAGATTTATGAAAGAAATGTTTGTTTTCTCACAGGTGCTCAATGCTTACCTAGTAAGAAATTTCATCTGAAAGTAATCTCTTGTGTATGGAACCAGTTTTCTTTCTTGCCCTGAAAGCTGCTGTGGAAATGCATAGGTACATGTACATATGTTTCTATGTTTTTATAAAGTCCAAGTTCTGGTTGCAGAGAAAGACCTGAAAAATACACACTTGTAATATGAACCTTTAGAAGGATTCCCAAAACGCAAAGAAGTTAGACAAAAGGAGCAACTAAAAGAATAAAAACTTGAAAATGGCAAGAAAATATCATTATCTGAAATGGAAATAAGATGTGCATTAGACATTGTAAAAATACAACAATCATACTTAGACACAGGGAGCAGCAGAAATAAAGAATGGAAGATCTGAATGGTGAAAATAGAAAGCAGTGTAAATTCTGACAAATGGCAACATATAACATGGGTTAAAAGAGAATTTAAAAGGAAAAAAACAACAAAAATCTATCAAAGTTGATGGAATCAGTAGGTAAGCTAGTAGTAAAGGAGAAGATAAGGTTACTGCAGCAAAGTTGTGCATCCTTTAGGTTGATGTGCTACAGAGCAGAATAGGGATGTTCCTGATAAAACATTCCTTACAGGAGTTGATCTGAGGAAATCTCAGGTTTAGGAAGAATGTCTCAGAGAAAATATCACTGCTGACAAGAAAGGGTTTTAGCACAAATCAGTGCAGTAAACAGTAACAACTTGCTAGGAGCAGATGATGCTCACCTAGGAGTTCAGAGGTAGCTCACATATGAAACTGCTCAGCTGCTGAGCAAGCTCAGTAAGTGCTGCTTAAATCACCGCAGTGCCAGAGCTACAGGAAAGTGCAATCAAACTTTTAAAAGGATCCAGGATGAGCCATTGCATTTCTTCCATACCGTATCTTTGGTCTAGTCCTGGTCTCTTTCCTGGACCTTGGATCTATGTTGTGTCCTTGTCTTTAGTCTTGTCTCTGCCTTCAGTTTCTGGATGCAATTCAACATCACATCAAACAGGCTGTGCTGAGGTACCGAGACACTCCTGTAGCCACAGCTCCTAGGGAGCCCCCATTATGGAGTAGCCCCTTTTCTGGCTGTTCCTTTCTGGCCCATTTGTCTTGTTTCTCTTTCAGGGCAAACCAGGAAAGGGGTAATGACCTATGCTGTGTAGTTAAAGTGGAGCTAGGACAGAGTCAGAGGATTATTTGGGTTCCACAGCAAAAGCTCCTAGGAAGACTCATCGATAAAACAAATCTTGAGATTTAAGAATCTTTTAGAGAAAATGGTGCAGGTAAATGGCCCATTTTCGTAGTGGGCCATCAAAGCACCTCTGAAACATATTGTGGCATTTGTATGTATAATCTGCAAGTACCAGGACGAGGTGCGTACTGCAGTCACAAGCTGCAGAAGCTAAACCAAAGGTTTGAGATGGTTCAGGCTAAAACTGATGCATCACTTCTCAGCACAGCTTACAGGACAGACTCTTCATGCCTGTAAGCATTTTTTGTAGGAAGCAATTAGTGGTCCCTGCTGAGACAGGGATCAAAGGAGCAAACAGACTGTGAGTGGTGATGGGGCATTCCAGCTCTTTCTGGAAATGTGTCCCACTTGCACAAATGGCAAACCACTAGAGAGCAGCATTAAATCAGGACTTCTGTTATGTGTCTGAACAATGCTTTAGTGTGATGTTTGCAGTTGCAAGGGAAGCTATAGACCAGCCAGTCCCATCTGGCTCAGTCCTTGGGTACGTAGATACTCAAATACTGAAAACAACCTTTGTAGCTTGTCTCCAGGAACCCAACTTTCCCCATACATGAAGTTCAAAAGCTATAGTAAAGTTCTCTTCAGCCTACAACTACTGCAAATCAGAGAAAATCTACTTTGCTGTAAATGCTTCAGCTGATTCTTGTCTCTAGCCATCATCTGGGGTTAAGGCTCGCCGACCCCTGGAGTTATCTCCAGCGCAGAGTCTTTGGACTTGCACCTCTCCTTTCTAACATTATGGTATCATTCTGACACTGGAAAGGTAAAAGATAAGTGGTGGTAAAACAGCAGAGATAACACTGCTGTGGGAGGTCTGGGAGGAACAGAGTCTGCACACATGCTGGTTTTAAACTGATTTCAACATAATTCAGTATTGACACTGGCAATTTTTTTCTTTTAAAGAATAAATCTTTTAAATAAAAACATACCTAAACTGTGGAAATATGTCAATATATGCAGCGGACTAAAATGCTGTAACATACACCTCAATTGACTAATTTTATTAAAACTAGCATTCAAAGGTTTTTGTATCAAATGTATGCATTGCTCAATAGTAACCTTTTCAATGAAAGGTTTGCTTTTGCTGCCTGGTAACTGGGACAAAGTAAGGACCAGGGACCAGATTTACAAAATCTTATTTTTGTGATTTTGACCTTTTCTGCAAAAGCCAAAACACTTTTGCACTTGATCAAGGTCAATGATTTAATTATTCTAAACTGATTAACTGACTGGCAACTCAAAAGCAGGAAAGCTCATTTTCTTCTCTCAATCAGTTAATGAGGCATGAATTGCATGCTTTCACTAATCCCAGCATCCTGAAAGACACAATATCTGTAAACAGTTAACTCTTAATTTTAAACACAAAGGAAGTTTTGTGTATGTTTTTATTGTTTAACTCTTTTCAGCCTGTTATAGTGTCGTATAATAGCTTCATTTAATGGCTACAAAGTTATTTTAAAATGCTCTTCCGCAGAATCTGACTTCTGCCTAAATGCAGAGTTGCTCAAAACAGCCTTAGAAAGAATTGTCATGTAATAAGTGCAATACTTTCTATAATTGTTACTTTAAAAATTAGGATTTTTAATGTAGTAAGAACCAAAACAATCTTTAAACATGTAGAGATACCTGTGATTCCTTCTGTGATTCCTTCTTAAAACTAATAAGCTTCCTGAGGTGAATACACAGTTGAGTTATGCCAACAGTTTGTTCACTAGAAATTGCCTGCATAACCTTTGAATAGCTGAGGAACTGAGCTTTAACATGATATTCCACTGGATCCTTAGACAATCACATGGCCATTCACTCTCCCGAATTTTGTTTCCCGTCACAGGAAGGGAACCCTTCATAGGTTCATTCACTCTAATGCTTTAGCCAGGGAAAATGCCTCTGCACTTTCTCACTATGGAAAAAACATGGGACATACTATACTTAATGCTTGTAATGATACCTGTTACTGATACAGTACTAGGGAAAAACCCTATACTTAAACACCTACAGGTGTTTGTTTTTTCTATGTCATTTAACATTTTGCCAAGAGCGATTTGGATTACATGGTGAAAGAAGTGCCCATTCTCTGTTGTGGAATAAAGGTGAAACTAAGTAAGCATCACCAAAAATGTGATACACATCATATTAAAATTTCTAACAAATAGCAATGATGAAATATGTGGCAGATCAAGGACAGTGTGGCTAAGAACAAGAAATGTCAAATGCAATGTAAGAAGAGGCATATGGGAGACGTAAAGCAAGTTACAGCTGTGTAGTCAAATTATTTGGATAGATAATGAAACCAAGACCTGAACAGTATTCTGGTAGAATATCAAAGCAGATAATGTAGACAAGCAACATCAAAAAGGAAATTTGCATCTATGAGACAACTCCTGATAATGTGTTATCAAGTGATACGAGACTTTGGTCTATAAATTAGCCTTGAAAAATACCCAGTTGTTTCTGGCAGTCAGGAAAACTAATTAAACCATGGGATAAATCTCTTGATTTGAGGGGTTTTTTTTCCCATGGAATGAATATGCAAAACTGTATGGCAGAACTTCAAAGGGCTCTCCCATCCCTGCTTGCTGCACACCTGGAGTGACCCAGCTTCAGGCTCTCCACAGTGATCTGGTCTTGTTCTCTTGCATTTATTGCCTAATAACTTCTGCTCTCTCCTCTATCATTTTGTGATGCGTAGCAGCAGAAATATGCTCCTGTGACTCCTTCTGTCTCTCTTTTGAGCCTGATCTTGAATAGACACAGAGGTTGCTTGGAACTGTACTGGAGGAGCTCTGGTTAACCAAATAACAAACTAATGAGGACTTCTGAACTTCATCCTCTGATTACCCAAAGAAAAAAGGGTCCTTTTTATCTGCACCTCATTATTGCAGTATAATCTACATGGAAATGATAACTGCAGATAAATTGTGGAAGTCACAGAAATGTGGAATGTTTTACAAAGTTGAGGAGCAAACTATTAGTAGGGTAAAATGAAAATATTAGTAGCAAAGATTTACATAATATCAGCTAAAATTTTCCTAGCAAAGTACTTCTTAAAAACAAAGTACCAGCCCATATATCTCTCTGGAAAGGCACTTGCCATCTTGATTTGCTGTGAACCAATATTTTGTTCCTCAAAATATTGTCTTTGCAGGAAATGTCAAAGGTTTTCTTGCTTGTTTCTTAAAGATCTGATACAGTAAATCTTTAAGATTTTCTATAGCTCCTCAGTATTTGTGGAGGGGCTGAAGCTGGGAGAAGAAAGCAGGACCTGCCTGCCTATGTTGATGTTGGTGTGGCTTTAGCATGAATATTCTAATTCTGTGGCTTACTCTTACGGTGTGAGTTTTCTAGGATTCAGCCTGCTTTTCTAGTCTTGTTTCTATTCATGGACATCAAAGGAAGGAGAGCTTACCAGGAGCTGGGAAGCCAAAGCTCTGTGACCTGGTGGTTTTATGTATTTGCAGACTCCAGAAAGACACACAATTTCTGTCAGCAATGATTATGTTGCAAGATACCATGTTGGAAAAACAATTTCTGTCAACAATCAGATTCATCTCTGACTCCAACAGATTTCTAGAGCTCCTGGCCAGAAATGCTTGGCTGGGAGCTGTGCACAGAGTGGACAGGCAGATAGATGGGTTCTGCAGAGCAGGGTGTCTCCTGGCAGCAAGCTAAGGAGTTACTATTACAGGTAGTCAGTGTGGATGGATCAAAGAGCTCCTTGAGATGAAGTTTTGCCATAAACAGACTGCTGCTGGATATCCTGTCCCTTGGTCAGCAGTGAGGGGACCTGCAGCAGCTCATGGTTTCTTCTTAGAATTAAAGATGAGTCACTTTAAGGTTACTGAATTTTCTTTCCTATTGCTCCACTTCCTCTGTTTTCTAAAGATAAATAAGAAATGAGAGCCTGGAAATTCTCTAGAGAGGTCCTGCAGCTTGTTTGTTTTGTGAAAATACTTCTTGTTATCTAATTTTGTTACGCTTGTTAACAGCAGGAGCAGCTTTCCCATAAAACTTGCCCCAAGTAAACTAACCACAATTTTGAGAACTGAGCTGCAGAGCCGACATCATCTTGGAAATTTGAAGATGAAGTACTTTCTTCTGCCAACTCATTTAGCATTTCTCTGTAGCTTTGCACTAAGTAAACCTGTCCAGGTGTGTCCGTGCTCTGAGATGTTGAGAATTTACATTGCTGCTGCTGAGTTGCTCTATCTTAAAATTAATTAGAAACTCTTACTGCTGTGATTCTACTTGATAGAAGTTTTCTCCTATGGAGATGAGCATGTACTAAAATATATGCACTTTTTTTATTTCCAGATAGCTACAAGAAAGAATGCCTTAGGTGAGTTTGATTGTAATTATTATATAAATAATTACAGGTTTTGGTGGAGTGCATCTATATACCTTAATATGATTATTTGGTATATTTTTCTCCTTGAAAATGTTTTTTTTTCCAGCATCAGTGGAAGGCAATTCACAGAACTCAAATGTGTTTTAAAGTCACATTCAGTGTGATTTTTTATGCTGTTGTGATAAAGAAATTAAGAAGAATTATTGAACAATTGCTACATGAAATGTTCTTTTCCATATGTAGCCGTAGCAAATCAGAATATTTTTCACTTTGTTTTCTTTCTTATGTGATATATGGCACTTTCCTGTCTGCTATACCCAAGACTGTTGTAATTTTTTTTGCCTAATAACGGACAGCTTTTGTCTGTGAGAAATGTATTCCCAGCATTTTAGAGTCAGAACTGAGGAGCATGTCACAATGTCTTATGTCAAATTCACAGTTAACCTGGAAATTAATAGCTTGCATGCATTCAATATGCATGATAAAAATAGTAATTTCTTTTGTATGATTAATCCTATTTTTACAGAGGTCAGTTATGATTTTTCTTTAATTCCACAAGCTCTAATGAAGAGAACAATGACTTATAATACTTAGCATTCCCCTCTGAAAGCTCCCAAAGCTTCTTAAGCTAAAATTTATTTAGTCATGACTTTGATTACAGCTGCACTGTGACATTTATATTAACACTAAACTTTTCTATCCAGGAAGCAAGGCAGACCTAACCAGTCTTAGCATACTAATCCTTCATCACATTATTAGGAAATGAACTTCAGTGAAAGAAATTTCCAAAGATACAAAATCTTGGTTAGTGTGTACCTCTCATCTCCCTTTCTGCACACATATTTGCCTTCTCAGTGCCTTGTATGTTCTTTATTTTCTGCACCTGCCAGGTAGTGAAATAGCTGTGTATGAAGGAGACATCCTCTTGAGAAGAGGGCGACGCAGTGCAATTAACTGTGAGAGTTGTTTATGGCCCAAGTCACAAGATGGACTGGTCAAGGTTCCAGTTAACATCTCTTCTGATTTCTGTGAGTGTATGCAAATGGATGCTCTAAAGTTAGCCTTAATTTTCCAGTCCTATACTCCCTGTTGTTTTATGTTTCTGTGGCATGCACTAAAAGTAACCTTTGCACAAGTGAGAATTTATTGACAAGTCTCTTTTTCTATCCTGCTAGCCCTCTGGAAGTTTGGCTAAGACTCCAAACAGATCACACTAAAATATGTGGTTACTTGGGCCATAGTCAGGTAATTAATTGTAATATCAAATATTAGCTTGCTACAATGTACTTTGATATTGAGCAAGTATATTAGAAGAAGCATAATTTGTTCACATTATGAATGTATTTTTGTCGAAATTACCACTAGGAACATGTTTTTGAACTCTATAATTTTCTTTCAAATCTCTCACAGAAATATTCGCACACTAGCACCTCTGTAGAGGAAAAAATGGAAGAGAAATCCTTGGAGATATTTTTTCCTTTGTTGATTCCCTCTAGTCAGTCAATAGCTCTGTCCTGTGCAAAATGCTGCAGGAGTGGATTCCATACAGACCCTTCTTCAAAAATCTTACCTTGAGAGAAAAGGGCATGGAAGTGAAATATAGCCTGAGCCTGATTCCCATTCCTCAGGGAAAGGAACTGAGGAAAGCTCAATCTCTGTGTTATCTAGGCTGCTTCTCTGCCCATGTGCCTCCAGAACTGCAGTATATACTCTTGTGGATAGGTGAGGGTTATTCCCTCTGTCTCCCTCTCTCCAAAGTTTAAATATTAGGAAATTGAGATACACATCAGTTGTAGATGATTCATAACTGAGGAAGCCAAATTAGGCCAAAATGTTCCAAAGTAGATAAACATTCTGATCTTTATTTGATACCTGAATATAAACACCGTGATCTTCAGAGCCTTGGCTGTCTCAAGTGATTCCAAGGGGGCTGTGGCAGGCCCTTCGTTCTTTCTGATAAACAAAATAGGGTTTTGGTGCTTAGCTACAATCAGCTGGCTCATTTGGGATACTTTAATCCAACTGTTTGTATCTGAAACTGTCTCGTTTCTTCTGTTCTGTCTAATGGAAGGAACAATGCCAATCTTTTGCTTTCCATCAGCTGTCTCCTAAATAATATGCATATAAGATAGCTGTAATTGTTATACTTCCCTATAAAAGTCCAATCAGTTTGAAGATCTCTGAATGTTTTGTGCCCTTTTTCTACTATACTTGAATGATAAAAAGCTAATGAGTGCTGTGAAATTTTAAAGGAATGCACCCCATCAATGCACCTTGGTTTTCGATTAACCAAGAAAGATTTCTCCTAGCCCCCTTCTCTTTCTAGCAATAACAGAGAGGTCTTGGATTGCTGATGCTTTGCAAGAGATCTCGACACTGACCTGTGTGCAATTCGTAAATCGCACTACAGAAACAGACTACGTGTACGTTGAACGAGGCCAGAGGTAAGCTCCCTGTCTCCTGAGAGTGGCAGCACTCAAAAGGTCTTTCAGATTCTTTTCTGGTTTGTTTTGGATTTAAGGAATTGCTTTTTTTTTTCATCCTAGCAGTAAAGATTTAGAGAGTAGGTGCAATTTTTCATTTTTCCTTAGATATACTGGTAGTTACATCAGCTAATAGGTTGCAGGAATAAATGTATGTGTGGATTTAAAGATAATAGGGTGTATTTCAAAATAAGAAATTTTCCTTAATTGTTGTAAAAATTTAAATAAGTATAATTGTTTCAGGTTCTTTGCTTAACACCTTATACTGCTTCACCTTAGTTTGATATAGTCAATTTACTGGTTTAAAGTTTGCCATCCTCATCACAAAGGCTTTATTTCCCTCCCACCATGTCATTTGGCAGCTCTCAGAAGTCTAGATATCTCATGACAGTGACTATTTACATGTCCCCTTCTGTGGCTGCATATCTAGAGAACCTTGGTGACATAATCAATACATATATATATTTGTATTTGTTAAATGTGATCCTTTTGGTTATTGATTGCTTATTCTTAGCTGCTGGTCTTACTTTGGAAAGATTGGAGGACGTCAAGCAATAGGCCTGGTGAAAAATGGCTGCATGGATAAAGGAGCAATTCAGCATGAAATGAACCACGCGCTGGGTTTCATCCATGAACAGGCACGGAGTGATCGGGACAGGTTTGTCAAGATTATGTGGGAACACATAATGGCAGGTATGTCCACTAAATCTTAAGAGAAAAATATATACTTACAGTTAAAGGAGAATGTTTCTCCTGTGAACAACAAAGCAAATAAGAACCATGATTAATGCTGGCTGAATTGCAGCAGCAGCAGCACATTCAGTGTGATGGAATTTCGTGTTCAGTGTTTGTACTAAGGGAATTTCTGTGACTGCACCTATGGCAGTGTGGCAGATGCAGCCTAAAAGTAACTCTATATCCTTATTTTGATTGCCATCTTGAGCCCAGACCCCAGTATACCAGGATCATCAGGATTACAAAATGTTGTTGCAAAGACTCGGACAGGAGGCGAGACCATGGGACCCTTAACTGAGGGGGGGTGAAGTGTGACATTCGAGATCATGTTGGTGAATCACACAACTCTATCCCAGGAAAGCCATGGAAATAGGGGAAGGCAGCCAGTAGGCATCTTGGCAATGAGTGAAATGCACATATCCTAAAATGTGTATGAACAAGGGGCTCAATGTGGAGACACTGGAAACACATGAAAACATTAGCGTTTGCAAAATTCTGGGACCTAACTCGATGTGAAAGACTGCGATTATTTCCTCCTAGTGGACAGGATCGTATACACATGAAAAGAAGGAGCCATGGGGAGCAATTAAGACTGGTAATTCTGTAGAGGAAAAACAAGTGGATACTATTTACGGAAAGGAATGTAGAATGAATAGTTTGGGCATGTGCCCATGATCTGCCTGTTGAGAACAAGAGCTCCAGGCTCTGGGGAGGAAAGAGAGAATGGCAGGAGATCCAAGGGAAAGTGAGAAAGTGGTACATAGAAGGAAAATACCAGAAGGAAGTATGCAGGGAGTCACTTGTCTGACAGCTGTTAGAGAGCTGAGTAATCCATAACAATTGTAAAAATACAATCGTCTATTTAGTTCGTTATAGAAAATAATAGTAAATGAGGCTGGACAGTTGAATACCAAGTTCTATTAAGTCTCTTCAACAAACAAGATACTCAACTAGTCAATATCATGCACAGCTGAAAATATATCCATCATTTTCTCCAGATGGAACTTAATTGTTTTTATTGCAAATTCCTAACACGATGTTCTCCAAACTTTCTTCAGCTATTCCCATGATATCCTAAGTAAATTCCATTTGTGTTGTTCTTTACTGAGGTTTCAACTCTAGTGTTAAGGTGTAATTTTGCTGTGAGTTGTTTGCCATTGTACAACAAGGGTGTGCCATGTTTGAAATGTCAGCAAAGGATAGAGAAAGAGAAGTTGAAACACACATAATCTTACACTAAACACACATAATCTTATACTAGTTTTGCAAAGGGAATTCCGCAAGTTCAGATGTCATAATTCCTGAAGGATAAAGGTGTAACCAAGCTCTGATTCAGGCACAGTATCATGAAATGATAAATGAGGGGGAAGAGATAAAGGGGACAAGGCTATGCTAAAGGAGATGAGGTATATCATCAGTGTTTTAAGTGTTCGCCATTGGTGGAGAATGAGATGATTGGTGTGACAAGGGAGTTAGAATGCAGAGTGTGCAGCTCAAGCACTGTAGGGAAGAAATGCAAAGATATGCAGGGAAAAGGAAATGGACAAAGAGTTATGTTCATGAGGACTGTAATGTAAAAACATGCTGCTGTTAACAGTGCTGATGGCACAGCTCCTGCTGACCTTGGTGGTGCAGAACTAGACCTCAAGACCTTTTCCAGCGTCCCAGCTCTCTCACACAAGCTGTTTTTCTCCTGCTAGGACTTTCGTGTTGTGGATGATTTCTGGGTTTTGTTTTTATCCAGCAATTTACCTTGGAAGCCATCCTACTTCTTTGTTTTGACAAAATGCAGCCTGATCAGTGGCTGTCCACTTAGCTACTTGAAACTCAGCTTGTTTTTCCCAACCTTTTGGGAAAAAAAATATATTCAGAGTCTTCAGCCATAGTTTCCTTTTCAGCTCTTCTGAGTCATTGCACTAATATTCTGGCAGAGGTAGATTTTTTTATTTTTTTAGAGTGGAAAAGATGGGATAAGTCCCCAAACGCATGCAGGTCTAGACAGCCAGGTCTCTTTGGCATATGATGAGGTAGGTAGTAGATTGCTGGCAGCACCTCAGTCCAGCCAGGATGCTGTTACTTCTTCTTTATTTAGAAAACCAATTCAGCTAAGGACTTCTGTGCCAAACAGTAGCCATATGCTTCAATGTTTCACCATGTTTGAACTGTGTTCTCTGTTCATCACCTCAAAAATAAGCTGCACACTTGCTGATAATTCTTTCTGAAGTCAGTATAGCAGATAAGAGGGACTGAGATTAAAATAGAGTCAGGAAGGCCAATGCTGCTGAGAAACAGTTTAAGCCTTAACTGAGTTTTACAGCTATGAAAAGCTCCAAATTCATGGTTATCCCCAAATTTTCTATTAGTTAGGATTTCGAATCTTCTTTTTGCATCTCTTAGCCCTCAGCCCAGGACCAGTGCTGAAGGACATTACTGGCTGAAACTTGTTCTGGTTGCAAGCCTGCCAGCAGAGTTGTGTAGATCTCAAGGATGTCCAACTCTGAACTCTTGTCCAGATGGTCTGTGGTTTACAAACCACATTTGTACCTAATGAAGGTACAGAACTGGAAAGGAGTGCTCAGTGGGGAGGGCTTTAGCCTTAATGCCAGGCTGACTGCATTCAGCTCCCTCCTCTGACAGTGCTTGTTTGCCTGTCTCACCATGGACAAGAGATCCAGCATGTAATTTATAGACGAAACTCCCTCCAACTGTGTCTCTCTTTCTTTCCCTCTCCTCTTACTGTCCTGGAAGCCTCGAGGAATAGCTTCAGTGCTTGTCTTGGAGAAATAAAGCTAGGTGACATGAAATCCAGTCTCTGTTCCTGGGCCCCAGCCCTGTATCAGTGTAACTCTTTCTTATCTCACATTGGCTTTTTAAGGCTAAACAGATGAAAAGTGATGAAATGCTCAGCAGCTATTCTGATAGAATTTGTTTCTCTGCTTCATGCGAGTCACATAATTTCACTCTAGTCACTGCTGATGGGTTTGACCAGAGACAAAGCCAGAACATGGCTGGTAGCATGGGCTCTGGAGCAAGTAACAGGGAAAATTTATCCCTTTCTTTTCTGGCATTATAACCCTGTGGTGGAAGGATTCAGCAAGACATCACCCATGCATAGCTCTGAATTTTTGATCTAGGTGGTCAGCCAGATTTCCCTCTCAAGGTATGGATGCAGCTTTGGGGACATCGGTTGGATGCTTATAGTATTCAAGATAATGCACTGAAATGTATTTGGAGACACCCTAATGAAGATGGACAGAGGAATACTTTTGCTTGAAGAGTAGAATGTATTCATTGATTATATCAAAACTTATTCGATTAACTTTATATTCTGAAACCTACTAGTCTGTAAAAATGGGTTCCCATGGATTTCAAAAATCTCTGGTGGTTTTGATAAATCCAAGATCTCATGAGAACACATATTAGTACCCTATGTTACTCTCAGGATTATGACAGCAGGCAGTGTACTATTAGAGCAGTAATAATTGTTCTGACTGAAATTTTGCTTTCCTACCTTACAGGGGAACAAGGGAACTTTGGAAAAATGAATTCCAAAAACCTGGGCCTTCCCTATGACTACTCTTCAGTGATGCACTACGGCGCGTAAGTTGTTTGCGGAAATATCTTTTCAAAGGAGCAAACAGCTTTCAGATCTGCTCAGATCTAGGAAGAAGGAGTTGCTCTGTGCAGGGAATGACTTTCGCTGTTCATTTAAAATTGAGTGCATGGATATAATTAAGAGTGAGCGTACTTCCTTTGTCAGCAGGATTCCTGGAAAACAAGAGTTGATATGGACAGAAACAAAACATAGGACAACATTTTCTTCCACTGTACTCTTGCCTCTTGCTAAAGGCCTTTGACACGGCTGTGTCCCAAAGTCTAACTCTACTGAATCACTGATCTAAACCAGTTCTGAAGTTTAATTTATTCTGTAATCGTAGTAACAGCTGATCACAGACTACAACATTTAACTACAGAGGCAAGAAAGATGGAATTTTTTGATATCATTGATATGTTGTATGCTGCCTTACGTTAATCTGGGAAAACTGTCTAAGGCTGCATTTTAGTCCATAATGTACAAGCTTGTATCATGTACCTTCTCCTTTATTTCCACAAGCAAGTAACAATTTCTGAACAAAACAATGAAATAAAACTGGACTAGCAGAAGGCAGAAAATTGCAGATAGCAAATAGGCAATTAGTAACAGACAGAACTACTTCTGCTCCTCTGCCTCAGGAACCAAGAAGGCGGGATTCAGTCCATTTTGCTGGATATTGGTGAAAGGCCTTTTCACTCAGGACAGTGCAGCTTTTTCTGCTTGCTTGCTTTCAGCTGCTGAACACCAAATATCTGCCATGCTGGTCTTCTTCAGGGAAGGCTACCTGGTCTCTGAGAAGCTTCTTGCCCATTTCCATTAAAATTCTGTTTATGTAATACATGAAAAATGATTATGCAGTTAGAGAACTTCCCTGTTACGAAAAGCAATCTAGAAATGTGATTTCCTTATTTCTACAGGTATGATTTCTCCAGCACTCCAGGAAAACCAACTATTGTACCAGTTCCTGACCCCTCTATACCTATTGGGCAGAGAGAAGGGCTGAGTAACTTGGATGTAGCTAAAATCAACAAGCTCTACAAGTGCAGTAAGTGCTGTAGATAGAAGGCATGTGAATACAGCTGATGTCTGTAGGCACTGACAGACATCCTCCAAAGGAATGTAGCCCACAGTCCCTTCAATACATCTCTCTCTCACCCTACAACAGGAAACAGAACTGTCCCTGTGCCAAAATTCTGCCTTCTTGGAAAGGACAATTTACTTTCGATAATTCACTCTCATTTTGAGTTATCCTCACCTAATCCCTGCTCTTTGAGATAAGCAAAATCCATCAGAGAAATCATGGTTGCTACCTCTGTCAAATTCTCATTTCAGGAAAGCTCTGAAGGTTGCAAAGCATGTAAGCTCTCCTCAGCCATGAGTATAGCTTAGAGTCATGTGCATCAGTAGTGCCAGCAGACTTGTGATTTCTTTTAATTACAAAATGACTGCAGGGCTGTAAGGTGCCATTCAGCCTGATCAGAAGACCTCTGATGAGAAAACTATAGGCATTTTGTATAGATATCTACTTTCTTGCCACATTCATTTCTTAACTCATCCCTGTGGTATCTTAAAGTCTAGAAATACCTAGCATTCCTCTGTAAACAGGAACTCTTCAGCCAAGATGCACAAAGCAGGTATAACATCATGCTCCTGCAATGCACGGGTTTTGCCTTAATGCCTAGGACAAAGGCTAATTGATTTATGTGGTATTTGACTTTTCTGGGATGTTATTCACTTAGTTTCCATCAAAACAGCAAGAAACATTAATAAGACCTAAATATTAGTGTACTAAATTCTGCTCTTGTGTTAGAACTTAATTACATAATTAGAATTTAGAAGGAATCAGCATTCATTCTATTGGATAGTTAGGTACAGAAATCATTGCTGAGAGTGGTTCCTCCAAATTTGCAACTGAAGATAAGACAACTTTACAATTTAAGTGTCTCAAAGATAGTGATAACAAGTATTTAGTGATACTTATTCTTGACAGTGGGGCTGGGAATGAATCACACTTCAATACCATTACCATGTAATTTCATAATTAGATCTGTATGTTTTGGAAGAAAAGGACTAAATTTTAAAAAAAAGATAAAAACTCGGGGACTAAAAAAACCCACAAAAGGTCTGGTTGGCTCAGGAAAAGTAGAGAGCAAGAGAAAAATGTCATAAATTCCTATGAGCAGATGTCATATATTCATATTTTGTAATTTGGAGAGTTACATAAAGAGCAAAAAATGAAGATGTGGAAAGACAAAAGACGGATGAGATCACACTTTGTATACCAGTCACTACACTATGTCTGTAGGTTGACTTAAGTGCTCTTTGTTACAGTTTTTCCCCAGTGACTACCTCTCTTTGCTTTGACAAAATCTTGTTTTCAAACTTGATTTTTGCACACACTTATGAATATACACAGTTGCTGATGGAAATTGATGTACTGCTGTCATTGAAAGTACTTCTGTGATTGAAGTTAAGGAAGTTCACAAAAGATCCAGGCCTTTTTTAGTAAACTAAAATATGTGAATGAAGCCGTATTGTCTTTAAAAAAAACATTAGTAGCTGAAACAGGTAAGTACTTTAACTATCTTTATTTCACTTGCAGGTTTTCAATAACTTTTACACCAGGAACATCAATACAATTGTAAGCATTATAATTAATTTAGACAAGCTTGACTGCTGCAAATGGTTGGAGAGACTTGTCAGGCATTTTTGTACAGTTTTCATTCTCTTCAACACTGTTTGGTTCTTCCCTTCAGATTGCTGTAGCTCTGTGTTGCCTAAACCCAAAGGCTCGTTCTCCTCTGTCAATTACCCATCCCCATACCCGAACAATAGCAACTGTCTGTGGCTGATCCGCATCCGTCGAAGTAAGGTAATTTTTATTAGGAGAAAAAAGGTTTGAACCACAGTATCCAGGCTACACAGCATTGTTTCATTACCATGAGTAACCCCTGGGAGTCAGTTTCATGGATCAAGACATTTATTTTGTTATGCAGTGAATGAAAGTCTTAACAATTTTCATAAGACTTAAGACTATAATAGGGATTATTTAACTTGATTTTCATCCAGTTCAGACTGGATGGCTTTTCAAAGACAAGCAGTAGTGAAACATCAGTCTCTGGGATCTCAGTAGTAGGATAGCTAGGTGAAATTCTGTGCTCTTTTTTTTACTTTTTAAAGAAAGTAAAGTTTCAGTAATACATGGATAGTAAAATGAATATGAAGGTTCACTTCATATTCAAGTAGACAGTTTGAGACTTGCCCTGTGTATAACATTAAACTCAACTTCTGCTTTTTTGTTTCTCAAGATTTTCCTGCAGTTTGAGGCTTTTGATCTCCAACGCTCCTCAGACTGTTCTTCTGACTATATAAAAATTTACAACGGGAACAGCAAGAGCTCCCCTGTCTTGCTGGACAAGTACTGTGGGAAGGGTCCACTCCCCTCCTTAGTGGCATCTGGATCGACAATGCTGGTAGAGTTTGCAAGCGATGAGAGCATTACAGCCACAGGATTCAGAGCCTCCTACAACAGGGGTATGAACATTCCTTTACAAAGCTTGGAGAACAGCATTAGCAGTCTTTGTATGGAAGAACTGAAAATTTTTACCATACACTACAGAGTAGGTCTTTTCACTGTCATTCCTCACACTTTCACAGCAATTGGAAATGCAGAAGGTTAGGCAGTGATGGGTCTGAAGGTTCACAGGAAACAGAAAATGGGATCTTGCATGGGTCTCATGTTAGTAATCCTGAGATCTCACTCACATTCTTCTGAGAGCCTCTGTTAGGCTTCTTCATATCTCCAGAACAATGTCTTTAAATAAAAACAGTGCAATGGCTGAAATTAATAGGAGCAGTGCAGCCAAAGAGCACAAAGACTGCAGAACTCAACAAGAGATCTCAAACAATGAGATGCAAAGCCAGTATCTGGGCAAGAAGTTATTCGAGGTTTTGTGGGATTTTATGCAGTGGGAGAGGTACTGACCTTGGGTACCTTACACTTTCTGAATTAAGAGCTTTTGTTATGTACACGAAACACAGTGCTTCCTGTAGGCAATCGAGGGGTGTCTTTTTTGCAAACACACAAATGCATTATGGGCTGCCAGACCAAATTCTGTTGTGCTGTGACATGCTTTCAGCAAGAAGGCAGTAGCCCAAAGTTGCCTTATTTCAACTGAAAATCCAAACTTCTTTAAAGCATAAATTGAAGAAGTCTTAGAAATGTGTTATTTTTACTGTTTTTGCTTTATTCAATGGAGTAATTTCTAGAAAGCACTAGATCTAGCTTGAAAATGCAGTCTTGAATACTTGAGCTGATTCTTTTCTAAAGGGCAGTTAGTGCCATCAGAATGCTATGCTAATATGGTAACAGTCGATTGTAAAGTCAGATATAGCTTTAGATGCAGCTGTTTCCTGTCCTCCAAAGATTATTTATCAGACATGTTTCTAGTTCCTTCAGTACAGCTGCTAATACAAATACTAAGTGAAGAAATAAAGTACTTCAGCAGTAGATTTTCATGGTAGCACATTTTTTCTTCGTTTGAAGAAATAATACAATAGGGTGTAAGCAAACTCATTTCTACTGACAAAACGCTCTTGTTAATATATCTGGTTCTCTCCTTTACTCCTCAGTGAACTGTGGAGCCACTTTCAGAGATTCAAAGGGAGTCATCACCTCTCCAAACTACCCCAATAAATACCCCAAAAACCGAGCATGTTTCTGGGTCATCACTTCTCCAGTAGGATACAAGGTAAGGCACAGATGAATTCATTTGTGGATTCATCACTGTTCTCTGATGAAACCTCTGTTTTCCTTGAAGAATAAGAGCTGTTATGTCACTTTTTCAGCAGACATTCTCACAGTAAAAATCTGAAAGCAAAAATTCATTTTAAGAATTTATGCTGAATCTTGGTATCTGAGGTGCTCAGCAAGGGAAAACCTTTTCACATGCGTATGTACTCTTATGAATCTAGCCTGTACCAGCAGGCTTTGTTCAAAATAATCCCTAGGTAAGAGTTCCCATAGAAAACTGAAACATCACACAGGTGCTGTTTTCATATTTCTCTAGAGGAAAGAATGTGAAGTGTAGAAGATCAATCTTGTCCCTGGCTTCTCCTTCCAAACCAAATACTCATGAACTAAGCAAATAATTTGCTACTAATTTGCATTGCCATATGGGATCAGGATGTGGTACACACACAGAATAAAAAACGGTGCCTGCACACAAGGAATTTAGACTATTTGTCGTTAAAAAATGGGTAAGAGAAAAGGCTGTAACCTGGAAGCAAAGTGCTTTGGTTGTATTTTCTCCAGATATCTCTCAAAATGTTATCCTTTGAGCTGGAATATAGTGACAGATGCATCTATGACTACTTGCTCATACATGATGGAAGCCGCCCTACGTCACCTGCAGTTGGCCCTTTTTGTGGGACACAGAAAGTTGCAGACTTTACTTCCACTGGGAACTTTGTGCTGGTTGAATTTCACAGTGATTTAGTGTGGGAGTTGCCTGGATTTGTGATGAGTTATACATTTGGTAGGTAAGTACCATACAGATAGGGTTTGAAAAACACAGAATGAGAGTAAGAGTCCAGGTAGCCACAGGTAAAAGTCAAGATGCCACCAATTTCAGAAAAAAAAATATAGCCTGATACCTTTAACAAGCCTGAAGTTTGACCTCTTAGTCTTACATCTACAGTGGTGTAATTTGCATGGTGAATCAAGGACAGAAATGTTCCTGCCCATGGAATGCTTCTGTCTGAGACTGTATGCTTTTTATTACAGTATTCTCATTGCTGGTGTTGCATGGCCAAACACAATAGCAGAGCTGAAACCATGTAAGCAGATTTTCAAGAACTTTTAGTGGTAGAAACTGTGCCCATAAAAAAATTCCGAACATGGGTATGTAGCAACTTTAACCTGTATTCTGGCAAATGCTATTACCCAACCTTAATGTGCATTCCAGCATGCATACAGAAAAATCTTCAGACACATTTATTTATGTTTTGAAGCCAAGATCACTTACACAGTTTATACAGACACCAGAGCTTAGCCTGGAAATCACCACTTGACACCAAACAAGTGGTGTCAATAGTACAGTATGACATACAGTACCTCAACTCAAAGATTTGCACTACTCCTCTATGAGATGAACTAGGCCAGGGAACACATTTAACTAAAGAAACTAAACTTAAGCTTGGCAGGAACAAGCAGTGAGGGAGAGGGAATGGAATGAAGTACCTATTGTTGCCACTTTGCTGTGGCCTGAATCAGGTATTGAAACTGTCCATTAGGTGTTACCAAAATATTTTTTAAAAATGAGGCCTGAAAACCTAATGCAAAGACCATTGAATGTTCTCTTTGGAGAACATTTTGGGTGTGAAGTACATTGTCTATAGAGAGAAATCTTCCTCGTTTAAGGAGAGCAGAGAATGAAATCTCCACTGTAAACACCTAATGCTTTGCCTTGACTTGATGTATTCAGAATTAAATGCCAATGCCAAACTGGGAGATGCCAAAATGTAATGAATAATAAAAGATTTTGCTGAAATTATGCCTCTGTGAAGAAGAGCATGTAGAAAATGCCAATTTGCTTTCCTGGTGCAGCCAAGAAAATTTTGAATTATGATGACTTTGTAGTGGCGGGGGGAGGGGTTTAAGGATCTGTAATGTTTTGCTTTTTAAGCATTGGTTAATTTTCACCCACAGAAGAATGATAATTGATAAGTTGTGGACATCAGGGTTTAGAGCTTGCTTGCATCATGGTGGGAAAGTGCTTGCACAGCAGGCAACAAATATTTGTATTTCTTACAAGCTCCCATCTTCTGGCTATTACTGAAGGAAAAGTATTCCTTCATTTAATTTGGCTCACTATTTAGATTGGCACATTTTTGGAGAATGTAAGAATTTCATCAGCATGACAGAAAATTAAACTCTACTTCTATTCTTAACCTCAACTTCAGACTGTAAAAATGCTAATTCTTCTCCTTGAATCTGAGGACTTTCCTGGAGGGGCAAAAGTAACAACCCTGTGACAACTCTCATTGTATAACAAAGTTGAATGGGTGCCTGTTTTAAAAAGACAGTGCTGAACAGCTTTGTAACTTGAGTATTACTTCAGATTCCCTTCCCTTGGTCTGATGTGGAACTCTACATAGGTCCAATGTTTTAGATGTTCACCCATATTTGGTCAGAAAGCATGAACAGCATGTTCAAAAAGCAATATACCACATATAGGAATACTGGTCTTGCAATTTGTCCCTAGAAATATAGTTTTAAGTAGGACATATTGCCCATGTATAAATACACTCATATTCTGAGCTATATGAATGAAGAGTAACCAGCCACTAGACACAAGGGACAGTATAGTCAAAAGTTTAGGATTCAAATACCACAATAGGAGGATTTTCAGAAGTTCTAATTAAAGTTCAGCACTCACTTAACACACCTTTGAGATCCAGAATGTAAGGATTTAACCTTAAAACACAGAGGTATCTAGCAGTGATGAATATATGCATTCCCATAGATGTGCATAACTCACGACACAAACAGGTATACCTTAATTGCATACAAGCCAAATGTGGAAGAAGTAAGAGTGTTTGCGTCCACGTATTCCTTTCTTACCTGCTTTGAGACTGTCCTGTCTCCTGCCTGGGAGGCATATCAGAGCCTTTGAGTGCTATGCTTTTCTAGTCTGTAAGAACTAGAACAGAGATATGTCAATTACTGCTGCAGGAGAAAAAACAGCCTGGAATAAAGCATTACGGAAGCACACAAAAATGTACTACTCATAGGTCTATTTTTGTGTTTCATTTAAAACATTTTTCCCTTACATAAATAAATAACTGTGGTTGATATGACACTTGCTTGCATGACTACAGCCCCAGTTATTGAATCATAGAATAGTTTGGGTTGAAAGGGACATGTAAAGGTCACCTAGTCCAGAACCCTGCAATAAGCAGTCATCTTCGACAAGACCAAGTTGCTCAGAGCCCCATCCAACCATACCTTGAATGTTTCCAGGGGTGGGGTATCCACCACCTCTCTGGGCAACCTGCTACAGTGTCTCACCACCCACACTGTAACAAATTTTGTCCTTATATCTAGTCTAAATCAACTCTCTTTTAGTTTAAAACCATTGTCCCTTGTCCTTATCACAACAGGCCCTGCTAAAATGCTTGTTCCCATCTCATACAAGCCCTCTGTAAGTACTGCAAGGCTGCAATAAGGCCTCCCCTTCTTGTCTCTTGAACAACCCCAAATCCCTCAGCTTGTCCTTATAGGAAAAGTGCTCCAGTTCCCTAATCATCTTTGGGCCCCTCTTCTGGATGTGCTCCAACAGGTCTTTGCCTTTTCTGTGCTGAGGACTCCAGACCTGGACGCAGCACTCCAGGTGGAGTGGCTATAACTCACCAGAGCAGAGTGGCTATAACTATGTAGGACAGAGAATGTACAACTTACTGTGCAACAACTGAGTTTGGCAAGAAGATGACATACAAACCAGAGACCACTTAATCTATCCTGCACTTCAAATAGCAATTGAAAACCTTATAGGCTAAGTCGTCACATAGGATTTTATAATCGAGTTCGCTTTACCATGGGAAACATCTGCGGGCAAAAAAAAAGAAATAAAGGAAAGCTGCTGCTGCTCTGCTGCCAAACGGCCTTCGGTTCGGGAGCTGGAGAACCGCGGGGGCCGGGCCCCCTCTGGCGGACACCAGAACGGGAATGGAAACGGGAGCGTGTAGCGCTTCTTCTGCAGACACGTGAGAGCGAGATCTCCGCTCCTGCCCTGGCTCCCAGCTCCATCCGGCACATGCAGCCGGGGCGCTTCTCAGCAGGGAGCTTCAGGTTCCTCAACGTGATCCCTCCCGCGCACCTCTGCTCGCGGTGCTCCACGGATGGGAAGGTTTCTTTGGGTTGCTGCTTGTATTTTCTCTTAAAGAGCGGCACTCCAAATTCCACCTGTCAATCGGTAGGTTGCACTGTAACATTAAGATTGAAATCTCCTGTTCCTGTTTTCCCACTGAGCAGCTCAATAGCAAAGACAATGAAGCCTTTTCTTTGAGTTTATATTTGTCTCGATTCCCTGCTTTATGCCTACAATACCTGGAATTTCCGGGTGGTCTCTAACACAATTGCTGGACAGGTGCAAAGTTTAGCTTCCAGTTATCTTTCTCCTGTTTTTTACCATTAAAAAACCTAACCAAACAAAAACCCCAACAAGCAAACGAACAAATGCCAAAAATGAAAGATTGAGAGGGAACCCCCCATTTTTTTTTCCTTTAAATTTAGCTTTATTCAGATATTAATCAGTTTTACTTCCTTGAATAAATCAGTCCGTTTCCTAATTTAATTGTGTAGGTCTTTACAACATGGGGTTATATATTAAACCGGAAAGAATGCACAATGTACGTGCAAACCCACGCGGTTAACAGGATGACTCATTTGCACTCCGTGACTCTTTTTACAAACATTGCAGGAGACTTGCATCTGAGGGCAGGCGGATCAACACTGGCAGAAGGACGGGCTGGGGATGACTGGAGTTTTGCAGTTCACCTGATTCTTGCTATTCTGAACCAGGATCTCACCACAGGTTTAGGACAAAAAAAAAAAAAAAAGCAGAGTAGCTTGCGCACCGCACTGCCAGCCTTAGAGAATACAGTTTTTTGTCTTATTAACACCCAAGAACAGCTAATACCCTCCGGGGCATGGCGGTGGCCAGGGACACCAGACTGCAGATACCACAATGCATCGCGCGGCCATGGCAGCCCAGCCGGCCCGGCACTGGGACCGTGCGGAGCCCTGGGTAGTGTAGTTTATTCGCGGAGAGTCGCCTGGCGTCTGAAGCCGGGGAGGGCGGGCCAAAGAACTACAACTCCCATCGGGCCGTACGCCGCCTGCCCTGCGATGAGGGGACGGGAGGGTGCTGTCTGCGCCTCCCGGCTTGTGGCAGCCCCCGCTCTCCGCCAGTCCTTGGGCCTGAGGCAGCCACAGCACCGGGGGAGAGCATGGAGCTTGGCATAGCGGGGGTGCAGCGCCGTGCCTGAGGACGGGCCGGGGCGGTAGCGCCATGGATAGCCGGTGCTATGGGTGCGCGTCCAAGTTCTCTGTCTTCAAGAAAGAGGCAAGTCCGGCTGCGGGGCGTCAGGAGCGGGCCGGTCCCGCGGGTGCCTCCCCCGCGGTGCGAGGGTCTGAGAAGGGAACCGGGAACTGCTTCGCCCGGAGCCGAGACACGCCTCCTGGCCAGCATCCTGGCGTTGTTGTCCTTGCTTACTGAGCTCTCGTGGTGCCTAATTCCGATATGTCTTCAAATATGGGAAATTACTGACCACCCCCCAAAAAAAAAAGAAAAATCATAATTGAATGCCATCCCTCTAATCCAGGATTTTGTCATGGTCTCAGACAATTCACACACACACTTCGTTATGCTGTGGGGTGAAGTGGTGGTTTAGCTCCCAGCAGGAGTTATGTGCTGGTGCTCCAAGGCTCTTGAGTCTCCGTAGCTTCAGCAGCAGCTGGTGAAACAGTTTTGTCATAAAAAAATCAGCATAACCGCAGCATCGTTTTGTGTGTGCCTCGGCACGGGCACTGCGCCTGCATGCGGCTAGGCACAGTGATGAGGGATGTGTGGTGGCGAGGTGGTGAAGCCCTGTCCTGCCCCTCTCTCCTGTCTCTGCAGTGTGGCTGCAAGAACTGCGGACGGTCCTTCTGCTCGGGCTGCCGGAGCTTCAGTGCTGTTGTTCCCCGCTGTGGAAACACTCAGCAGAAGGTGTGCAAGCAGTGCCATGGAAAACTAACTGGGTAAGACAGGAGTGTTTCTTCACAAAAAGACAGTTTCCTGCTTTTTTTCTTCAGTTTACATTTCACGTGGTGTTGCAGATTTCTGCAGGAGAGCTCTGCCTTCCATATGTGCATGGATGCTGCCTGTACCCCAGAATTCTGAGACAGGACAACTCTAAACTGCTGTAATATGAGCTGTGCAGTCCAAAAATAGGAATCAGGATTTGTGTCTGTTCTCTGTGGTGACAAATTAGTTTGAAAGCACCAGGTTTAAATCTTCATGGATGGACACTGAATTCCTGTGGACAGCTTAACTAGATGAGCCGAGGTTAAGCCACACTGTGGTTTTGCCCAGAAATCTACACCTCTTTAATGGTTCTGGCAGTCTTTTCAGATGTGTAGTAGCTGAGTAGTCTGACAATAACATGTTCAAAGTGCTATTACTTCTGTGGGCAAACAGTGACATAAATCCTCCTTGTTGAGGGGTCTCTGCTATGTGTGGCCTGAAGACATAAAGTTTTCTAGCATAAAATCTATAAAATTTTTGCTTTTAAAAGAAAACAAAAGTATTTGCAAACATAACCTGTAGACTTCCTGTTGAAAACAAAACATATAATTCAGTAGCAGCAGGATTATACACCTAAACGAGCAACACAAGAACACAGGTGTACACCAGAATCCCTATGTCAACCAATTCTGTGTCCTCTTTTTTCTCTTGCATTTCTCGTGTTCCATTTCCTCACTTTTCTCCTATAGCAAGGAATTTTCACCAACAAGGGGGGAGTTTTCTGGTTCTGCAGGTGTCTAAAGAAGAAGAGCCTCATTAGTGAAGGTCTTCATCTTCACGGGCTGCTGAAAACAGTGAAAGATAGTATTCAGTCTTTTTGGTTTTGAAATTTTCTGATTTCCCTTCACAAGTTCAAAGCCATTAAGAAAACAGGGCCATCTGTCTTGATGTTTCTTCTGGGTCTTTGTTTCTCATCATTTTAATATCAGCACTATAGAGCTACAGCAGAAAAACAATCTTCCCTGACTGGATAGCAGGTAGATTGTAGAATCATAGAATGGCCTGGGTTGGAAGGGACCTTAAAGATCATCTATTTCCAACTGCCGTGCTGGGGGCAGGGACACCTTCCACTAGACCATGTTGCTCAGAGCTCCATCCAACCTGGTCTTGAACAATTCCAAGGATGGGGCACCCACAGCTTCTCCGGGCAACCCGTTCCAGTGTTTCAATGCTCAAAGTAAAGAATTTTTTTCTAATATCTAATCTAAACCTGTGCTGTTTCAGTTCAAAACCATTCCCCCTTGTCATGTCACTATGTGCTCTTCTAAAAAAGTCCCTCTCCATCTTTCCTGGAAGTTTCCTTCAGGTACTGGAAGGCTGCAATTAGGTCACCCTGGAGCCGTCTCTTTTCCAGGCTGGATAATCCCAATTCTGTCAGCCTTTCCTCATAGGAGAGGTGCTTCATCCCTCTAATCAATTTGGTGGCCTCCTCAGGACACTCCAGCAGGTCCATGCCTGTCCTGTGCTGGGGACCCCAGAGCTGGATGCAGCACTCCAGCTGGGGTCCTATGAGAGAGGAATAGCGGGGCAGAATCCCCTCCCTCTCCCTGCTGGCCACGCTGCCTTGGATACAGCCCAGGACACATTTGGCTTTCTGGGCCATGAGCGCACATTGCTGGGTCATGTCCAGCCTCTTATTCACCAGCACTCCCAGGTCCTTTTTGGCACAGCTGCTCTTGATCTGTTGGTCCCCCAGCCTGTGTTGATACCAGGAGTTGCCCCAGCCTAGGTGCAGCAGCCTGCACTTTGTCTTGTTTAACCTCATGAGGTTCCCAAGGGCTCACTTCTTGAGCTTGTCCAGGTCCCTCTGGATGGCATCCTGTCCTGCAGGTAATACGCACAGGCTGCAGTTCTGTAAGCTGCATGTGTTGTTGTTCTTCATGTAAATAGCTTTCAGAATTGAAGGCTTGGAACTTTGGAAAGCATTCCAGAAATGTTGCTTTCAGTCATTACTATATGTGCTTTAGCTGTGATTTCTAAGAACGAATAAAATGTGCTAACTAACTTACATGTGTCTAGATTAGTCCCTCAACTAGAATACAGCAAAGTAGAAGAGTTATACATGTTTGTGGTGTGCAGTGTTCAAGTGTTCTGGAAGATGTCATTATGATGGTTATATAATAACTTTTGTAACGCTTTGTTTTGCTTGTACATTATATAATTCTGTGTTTGTTGCATGCCCCAGCTCCTTTCAGAGTGTCCTGCTGCATGGAAGCTAATTACACTGGGAGTCTTACCTAAGTTCTCCCTACCTGCTCTCTGAACTGGGAGGTGCAGGCTGTGGGAGGCAAGGGTATTTCAGCCCCACCTCCTGTGGATCACTGGTGACCATATTGAATCACATTCTGTCCAAATGCAAAACAACTGGACCAAAGGACAGAAATGAAGGCTCCCGCTGTCCTGGGCAGCTATATTATCTTAATCCCTTCCATAAGCTGATTGCTCTCAGTATTAATGAGGTTAAGAAAGGGGCTGCACCAAGAGGTCAAGAAATGCCTACTGATTCCTCTTGAGTTGGGAGACTAGATTATTGTCAGTATTGTCAGTATCTTGAGTTCAGAGAAATCGTTCTTTTCTTTCAGAGACAGATCTCAAAGCAGTTCAGCAAAATGGTCACCACCAGAAAACTACAAAAAGTGAGTTGCACTTGCCAGGCAGTTCTTTCTACTGCAGACGAGCCTTTCAGGCCCTCCTCTTCCCCTGTGGATGCAAAAGTAGGGCTTGTGATGTGGGTATTTGCTTGTTCAGAATTAAATTAGGAATGGAGCTTTTGTTTTGCTGTTTGGGTTCTTAGTTTGTTTGGAGGGGTGGGGAATATACTCTTTTGAATAGACTCCTGAACAGCCACCTGCCTGCAGTTATCTGTGGCTGATCAGAGTTGGCTTGGAAACAGGAACCTTGTGACAACATTCCTTGTTGTCAACGTTCCTGGAAAGTGGTGCCAGGTGTGCTGTTCTTGTGAGCTAAGGTTTTCCTTACTCTTAGGAGTACCTTATTGTGCTGATATTGAAGAGAGTGGTTTCATTTTTGTTCTGCACTGACATTCTTCAAATAGCCTGTTGGGTTCACAGTGGATGTTTTCTTATTTCCGGGTTAAAGCCCCTGTTCTTAATTGTCATGTATTTTTTCCATGCTCGTCACAGGCGTGTAGCAGCTTTTGAGGCTAAACAAAACCAGCTGAAAGACCAACAGAAGGCAGCTGCAAAACCCCCAGGTCAAGCAGGCTCCAGATACCAGGGGCTCTCAAAAGAGGATAGAGCTATTGCAGAGAGACTGGAGAGGCTCAGAGAGGAAAGGAAACCAAGTAAGTTTTAGAGAATACCTTAAATACCTTGGGTGGGAACACTACTATTTGGGAAACAAGGAACCTGGAGGGAGAGGGAAGTGCTGGGCTTTAAGAGGCTGCGATATTAGGGGAATGAAGGCTTAAAATAGGACAGAACAACCAAGTCCTGCTGCCACAATGGCCAAATTCTACAATGATTTTAGGTCAATGTTCCAGTTTCATTTTGCTTCTTGGGGTTTCTCTTGAAACTACTACTCAGTTTTGGGGCAGCATCTTACCTGTAAAATCACTTTCTTATTTTCCATTGTTTGGAGTAAAAATCTGTGTCAAACCCACTTGGAGTAGAATGAAATGGAAGTTTTTGGCCAAACTATTTTGAAGAAGGTTTCCTAGGAGTCACTGTCTTGGGCAACAGCAGTTCCAGTCTCTGTGGGACTGTTCTGACCAGCCTTGTATCACAGAGAAGGAAAAGGATTCTCATCCCAGTCCACAGCTGTCAGGTTCTGGGACAGCCTTGAGGTGCTTGTGTGAGAATAAGCCATTTTAAACGTTATATGTGGTCCCTAAAAGAAAAACAACACTCTTCAAAGTGGTTACCTGGTTATCATAGAGTCATTGAGTCCAACCGTTAACCCAGCAGTTCCAAGTCCACTGCTAAATCATATCCCAAAGTGCCACATCTACACATCTTTTGAATACCTCCAAGGATGGGATTCAACCACCTCCCTGGGCAGCCTTTTCCAGTGCTTGACATCCCTTTCTGTGAAGCCATTTTTCCTAATATCCAATCTAAACCTCCCCTGGAACAACTTGCAGCCATTGCCTCTCTGTCTGTTATGTGGCAGGGGAAGGTTTCAGTCTGATATGGGTAGGATTGCATTAAGAGATGTGGGATCAATGGACTGAACTAAATGACACTTATTTCTCTGCCTGTCCATAGAATCCCAAGTCAGCTGATTGCCAGATGACATCACCCTAATAGTTGTGTTATGGCTAGGAGATAAACTGTGAAGGAGGCAAGGACTTGGAAGAAAGGGATAGCAGTTAGCATCAGGGTAGCCTCTGAGTCACTGCAGTATGACCCCTCATTCACGTCAGGGCTGGGCGAGGCTCTTGCTCAGGTGTTCAGAGTCTGATTCCAGAAAGAATTTTAAGGAAAAGAAACATGTAGCTTTTTGTTTTCAATAACAGAATAATCTCCTCCCTTGGGTTATTGTGAATTGCAGAGTCCATCCCTACTCAGGCTGAGATTGAAGCTCGGCTGGCAGCCCTGAAGGAAGATGGCTGGGGACCTGTTCCATCCACACAGGAAATGGAGGACCGGTTGGCTGTCCTGCAGGGGAGAGATCCTCCTTCCCAAGCTCCTAGACCTGTAAGCTCCCTCAGCTCTTTAGTCAGCAATTTATTCTGAGTTGACACAGTAACTCGGTGTCACAGCATGTTAACCATTCCTCCTTCTTCAGCTTTTTTGTGCCCAAGTAGCTTCCTTCAGAAATCTCTGTTTCCTGATTGTGTCATTGCTCCAGAAGCAAATCACCAGCCTTTACTGGTTCACTGCTTCAATTTGAAAGCAATGTGTTCCTTTATGCCAGATGTAGTTTGTGTGTATATTTTTAACATTAGCTGCTAAGGTTTTTTACTCTCAACTCATTTGTATACCTGAGTGGTCATAGTTTTTCAGAGCTGTTTGCGTTGGAGGCTTATGAGCCCTACCTTCTAATTACGTCTTCTAGTTGTTACTGCACACCAGATGGGCAGAATCCTGTTAATTTTTCCAGAAATGGAAGCCCAGTGTGATTTGTCTGAGGTTGCAGAGGGATCAGTTGGATATATGCCTTGAAAGCCTACAGGAATGATCTTGTCCCCCAAGATACTGTTTCCCTATGGTTCTTTTTTAGCTGCATGCCCACCTATTATCATAGGTCTCTGTGGGGCTGCTGGCTGGCACTGTTGAGAATGGCACTTTGTTTACACTGGAGGCAGTGGCAGAGCTGGACTTGGGACCCAGCAGCATGTACTCCTACACATTCAGCACCCCTTTGCCTTCTTTGGGTGACTGCTCTTAGAGCTGTGTGCATTCAGCACCTCTGAAAATGAAACCCTTAAAAATCTCGCATAACTGTAAACTGAGATTCTCAACATCAGTGGAGGCATCTTTGTATGCTGCTCCCATCTAGGGTGACCTTGGTTGCCAAACTTTTCCTTTGATTGAGTATGCCACTTTCCTCTCATTTGCCTTTTCCTACACTCCCCTGGTTTCTTAGGTACACCAGCCTCCTGATACCAGAAGTCTGGTCCAGCAGACAGATGACCTGTTAACTCAACTCTCTGAGGAGGTTGCCATTGATGAGCATTACAGACCGAGAGTTCAGCCTCAAGGTATCTGTTTTGGCTTCCAAAGACCTGTTTATGTCTAATAATGTATGTGCTGTGCTGAGAAGGGAATATGTGCCTCCCTACGTAACTTACAGGTGAGCTGAATGTCCAGTTTGTCCATATCTTCCCCTTATGACCCCCCACACTGACCAAGAACAGCTGTCTGGCTCCACACTGGGTCTCAGTGTATTTGCTTGGTTCTTGATGGTTACTTCTTGTCAGAGTTATATTGTTTAGATTCTCTGTTTCTCTGAGGTGACTCCTCCCTGGGGAGGAGCTCTTGCTACTCCTAATGCACCTGTGCACTGTTAGAAAACATCATAACCTGGCATGCCATTATCTTCCTGGCTGCAGTGCTTTCTCTGTAATCTCACTGTAGGCCACAGATCAGCTCCTTTTCTTCTCTTCATGTACAGTGAGGATCCTACTTGCACGCCTTTTCCCTTTGTTACCCAGTTTCATGGAGAGCAGCAAGCTGCTCTCATAGCATTGTTTGTCATGTTTTCTGTGCCCAAGGAGCACTGCTGCTGAGTCAGCAGTGTGTTCTGTGTGTCTGTCTGCAGCTGTTAGTAGCCAAAGTTTGAATGATCTCAATCGGGAGAGTGAAGATTGCGTTTGCCCTGCAAATCTGGACCCAAAACAGCTAGAGGAAGAGAAGAATAAACTTCTGGCAGAAGCTGCTGCTGAGCTGCGGGAAGAGAACACTAGGCAGGAAAAGATCCTACAGGTTGCCAAGAGACTGGCAGCACTCAAAGGCGAGGACCCAGAGAAAGGTGGGTACCAGATGAGAATACAGTGCCAAGAGAGGAATCAAGTTGCTATGACAGAGTAAATTCTTTTCTGAGAAATGTTTATCCATTTAATTCCTCTGTTCTGCAAGAAACAGACTGAGATTTGGTTCTGTCTGCAAAGTTGTACAGGTTGGTTTGTCATGAAATCAATATGAAAGATCTAAGTTGAGGGTAAAGGCTGGGACTGTAAGGTCAGACTGCTTTTTCTTGCACCCTTCTTTGGGATAATTCTAGCATGCTCTGATGAGGTTAACAAAACTTTTAAAACCAAAGCTCTGGTTTTGGTGGGGATCTTTTTCTCTCTCTTCCAAGTATTAAAAATAAACAGTAATGTCCTTTTTGAGGAATCCACACCTTAAAAGGATCTGTGTCAGAGCCAGAATGCCACAGCCAGCTCACACCACATAGAATTGTCTCTGGTACATTCGTGGGCACAAGGCTTGAGGCAGGTGTGGGTTACAGTCTCACATTTCTTACTCCTACAGTTACACTGGAAACCTATAAGCTCCCTGACAGTGATGAGGAAGTGGCTGAGGAGGAGGCCATTTGCAGAGTGCTGAAACAGGTCAGAAGTGGCAGCTGTGGCCTTGTTTTTCTTCCTCTTGGTTATGTCCAGTGTGTGTTACATGGTGAGCGTACAAAGGATGTGTTTCTCTTCCTGAGAAGAGTTTCATTCCGTACTTTCCTCATGCTTTTCCAATACTAGCTCCCGTGGGCCATTCAGCTATTTGACAGGCAATTGACAACGATACTTCTAGTCTGTCACATTGTCTTTCTCATTCATGTTTACTGTCTCTTGTGGTCTGTGTGTGTCTCCTGTATAACCCCACTCTGCTGGTACTTCCTCACTTCTTGTTCTGTATTTTCCCCCAGCCACTTAGAACATGGATGATGAGATGTGTGCTGTGTAGCTCAGCTTATGCGTACATTTCTCTCTAAAATGAGAAATAAATAATGAGAAATAAATAATGAGAAATAAATAATAAAATGATTTCTCTCTGAATTGTCTTGCAGGCAGACCTGAGCTTAAGTTTGTCTGATATGTCACATATGTGTGATTGGCATGATGGTGAGGGCCTGATAGCTGCACTGCAAAGCAGAGTGTGTGAGCTGCAGGCCCCTGCTGCTGCAGATTGTCCACAATGGACACACAATGTTCCGAGTGCAGAGCGAGCTTACATCTGTCTGGGTAACACCAGCTGCATTTAGACTTGTCATCTCTTGGTACTGAATGAGAGCAACAAGCGCAGGAGGTTTAGGGCCTAGAATGAGGCTCCCAGCTGTATTTGAAACAAGAGACTTCTTGCTTTGTGTTGTTACTAGCTCACCAAGGAAGCCGCCCTGGATGAAGCAAGTGGATTCAACATTCCCCCAGATCAGACCACCCAACCAGGACCCTCACAACAGAACCTGAGTAAGAAAGCAAAGCAAAAGGTCAGTGAACTGGTCAGGATCTCTTGAATTGACATCTTGAATGTTCCAGGGTGTCAGGAAAGTACAGTTCTGCAGCAAAAGTTTGCTGTATCCTAGGCTTGATGCAGAAAAAAAATTAACCAACCAGGATCTCCAGAGCAAACAAGCCAAGCAGCTTCTGCAAGGCTGACCAGCTCTGAGCTCAGCTGTGAATCATCCTTGTACTTTTAAAAGGAATTGTTCCCTGGAATACAATTCCTTTCAGGCTGGCTTTGTGTTGAATATTACAGTGTCATGTAAACCAAGAGAAGTTGGTAGACACCTCACAATATGGATATTAGAGAATTATACATATATATATATATATGTGTATAATTAGATCAACAAGGCCATGGTCTAGTACCATACAGCCTGAACCAAAGTAAGTGGGAGGTTTACTGGTGATTTCAGCATGTGCAGAATAGAACCTCTAGATACTATTCTACTGTCTGTGTTCTCGTATAATGTCAGATGAAAGAATTAGTAGCAAGATATCCTATGCTCAGAGTGGATTCTGGCCTACTGTGGAAATATATACACGATCTCTAATGTATACGACGAGAATTAAATGCACCTGTGAGTCACAGGTACCTCTCAGGCCTGCTCCCAGTGGAAGAAATTATATAATTGTAAGCATTATCAAAAACATCCATCTCAGGTATGACACCTTGCATTTCTGGGATTACTGATGTAAAAGATTGTGTCAGGAAGCTGCCTTTGCCAGTGTCCAGGCACTATGTCTCAGTGTGTTTTAAGTTCTGCAGGAGTTCTCTGTAAGGGAGGAGGAGACCATAGTTGGCTGTATGGATATATTTAGATTATGATTTCAGAAGATCTTTTTGTCCCAGCCTCAGGTACAAATGAATAGTGGGGGCCTTTTGGCAAAGCGCTTCCTTTGTCTCAGAGTTTTCTTTTACAACAGGGAGAAAACAACACCCCCACCTCCACATTCCTTTCCTTACTCACATAGCGTCTTTCAGCAAAACTGCTCGATCTCTTGCTTTTGCAGCAGGAATTGTCTGTCACATGGTATTGTTGTGGTGCCTGCCAGAATATCTGGGCTTCATGCCCTTAACACAGCACACACAGTGTGGGTGTACGTCACTGTAGACACTAAATGAGGCTGAATACCTGTTTATGTTCCAAGCAACATAGGTTCAAACCCAAATTCTAGCAAGTACCGTGGGTTTTTATTTAAAAATCTAGACACATATGGAGCCTGTCCCTGCACTCTGGGCAAGTTCATCTCACAGACTTAGGATCAACAGAGAGAAAACTGTGGATCATGAGACAGGTCACTGTGGCCATCATGCATTACAGTTACAGTCCTTTATTGTCTGTGCTGGGGTTTGAACTCTCTGTCTCTTGTTTTCTGTGTGAATTAGAGCCACACTCCAACCACCACAGCTCTTGCAAGGGCAGATAGTGATGAGGATGAGTTACCCTGGTGCTGCATCTGCAACGAAGATGCCACTTTGCGCTGCCATGGCTGTGATGGGGACCTATACTGCCAGCGCTGTTTTTGGTGAGTCTCGCAATTCCTCTGGGTCTGAGAGGTGGGTCAAAGGTAAGCTTGAAAAGCCTTTCGTTTGTTTTTCTTATTGGGCAGAAAAACAGGCAGTAGGAGGCAAGATTTGAGGAATCCAGATTTGAGCTAAGTGCTAGTTGTTAGAGAAATACTTTGTGTGATCAGTAATTGTCTCAGGCTTCAGGGACTAAACTGGTCCTAGACAGAAATGCTTCAGTGCATGTTTGGGCACATTGTCTGAGTGTTCTCTGGAGCAGCTGATGTGCTGCATTACGTAGGATGGGATAAATGAGACCATTGTTCAGTGACTCCTATGGCTTGTTAATGCCATTGATGGGTGACCTGGGCTAGATTCCCTTAAAGGGGGAGATCAGAAAGTATGAATTCCTGAGGCTTTTCTTAGGTTGAGACTTTGCAATCTTACACGATATTAGAAAAATCTTAGTTGAAATATGTATATGTGAGCCTTTTTTCACCAGTCAGGCCTTGCAGCAGCTGTAGTCTTGGTTCTTAAACATGTGTAGCTTGATTTTTGACAAAATTTTCATGTCTCAGCTTTGGAGGGTTAATTCCTTTGAATACAAAGCTATTCCTAACAAGTTGTGTGACTTCTTTTTTCATGCCTCAAAAGTATTGGGCAGTTGGCTGGGTTCTCAGATTAGTGCTGGATGACATTAAGACAGCAGGTTGCTAAAAATGTGGTTAGGATAATAAGAGATGCTTTTGTGCATATTCTCTCATTTCCTGCAAATGTATTTGTAGGAAAATGCAAATGCAGTGGGGGAAAACCATATTAAAATGTTAAGAAAACATATGATTGGCAGTGTTAGATTATGAAAAACAAAGCATACAAACAGAAGTATCTGACAGCAAACATCAGTAAAAGCAGCTATAACAGTCTGGCAGGTGAGTGTATCAGACACATGCTGCAGATGCAGCCTTGTGTCTTACTAAACACTGCCTGCTCCTGAGCATGGTTAAGACAGCTGCCAATACACTGCATTATTTTCAGTTATTTTTCAGGGTTTTCTGGAGGAGACTGTCATTTTGTCTGTCGTCACAGTTGCTAATGTCCCTGGAATCACAGACATAGTGCTGAAAATAAGCCATTAGTTACATGAATTTCTTCAAGAGGGAAAGGAACAGAAGGACCTGTTGTCATTTTCAAATCAAGCTGACAAGGATGAGCAGACCTTCCATAAAGCACCTCAGAAATTTCTGTTACAAGCAAATATCTTAAGTAGTTAGTCGACATGGCTGCCAGTCAGGTCCTCACAGCCAACCCTTGGGATAAGTTCCTGGCTAAGGGCTGCTGGGAGATCTCTTGTGCAGTGGCTAAGGGTGAGTTCCTGGCCTGGGTATTTACTTCTGACTGCACTTGGTATTTGCTTCTTAGGGAAGGCCATGAGGAGTTTGATCTGAAGGACCACCACACCTCCCGCTATCATCTTCCTTGCAAACAGAAGTGATCACACTCTTCATGGGCAGAAAAGGAGCTGGAGAATGGGAAAACAGAGGAGCCGGCCAGATGGGAAGAATCCAAGTGGATTTGCAGCCAAAATGGGTGATGTTTTGGACAGTTACAGGATGTGCTGTAACCTGAGACAGGCTTGGAGGGCATGTGACTTTGTCTTCACGAATACACCTGAGAAGTGCAGGGTTTGCTGTGCATGCTTGGGGATAAATGAGGACTAAATAAGAGGAGGTGGATCCAAGTCCATAAATATAGATGGTAAAGCAATGTGGGTAGCAGTAAAGATGTGTGTTTAAGGCAGTACTGACTGGCTGATAAATAACTTCCTGCTTTTATTAACAGCTTATACACTGGCTCAACAGACAGCAAAGCACTTTGCACTGAGAAAAATGTCTGCATTGTGATCACTTGTGTGATGAGAACTTTCAAAGCATAATAAAAATTATTTACGGAGGCCTCTGGTTAAAGTCTCTCCTGAAAATGCCTGATAGCCCTTTACAAAGTGTTGCTTTCTTATAATGGTATGTTAGTCCTAGTGTCAGGTGGCTTAGGGAAAGAAATGAAGAATAGTGAAGTCATCAAAAATGTTTCTGTGGTGTGTCTGGAAAAGACGCAGGGCAGTGTTGCTCACTGACTTGAAAGGAAGGATCCTTTGAAAAGGTAATCTGCTACTGATACAGTGTTGTGGCCTGCAGTGGCTGTGCCAAGGTCATGTCATCTGTAAGAGCAATGTGTTAGTCTGAGTTGTGTGTTAGTCTGAAAGAATTGTGTATTAGTCTGAAAACAGGATTTGACGTTTTTATTTGGTCCTCTGGTAGGCTAAAGATATTACCTGTGTCATGCTCTTTCTCTGGTTGTGAGAGAAGCTCAGTTGCATATGTCTATATCCCTCCTGGGAGACAATCCAGATGCAAGCGGCACTTGCCAGTGCCCAGAATACCCAGAATTGCTTCAAATACCCAACTAAATTTGCTGTAAACAGGCTCTGTTATTCCATCAGAATGAGCTCTTTCCAAATAATGTGACTTCTGAGAGAGCTCTCTTAAGGTTGACAAATTCCAATTGCAACAAAATAAAGGATTTGCCCTTGACAGGGAATTTCCAATGAATCTTGCCTGTCTGGTTTGACACTGCCACTCCCAGCTGTCTGTCTTGCCCCTGTGCTTAAGGTCACTGCCTCTGAGGTGAAGTGATGAAACAGTGTTTACCTGCACCTCTGCCACCTCTGGTCAGAGGACAGCAAATGAATTAAACCACTGTTGAAGGTGGGTTTCTGCTAACGTGCTGCTCTGGATCAGGCTCTTCAACAGAAACCTGATTCAAACAATGTAGAATAGTAATATTCTAGGTTAACACACTAAAAATTGCAAGCATATCAAGCAGTGCCATCAAAATCTTTTCTTAGGAAGGGGTGAAAAACCTTGACTTCTGTGGAGGATCTTCTTTCTCCTGGCAGCCCTTGCTTCACCAGTGCCTGTCTCCTTGGGACAGGTAGATGGGAAAACGACTTGAGTTGTTCTGATGCAAGAGCTCACACTTAACCCTGTGTTAAACAAAATTTAAGTTACAGCCCTGAGGAGCTTGCAGTCTTAAAAATGAAAACAAAGTGCTGTTCTTTCTTTATGTTATCATAGGAGTAACACTTTTTCATTGCTATTTGACGTGGATGATTAGTTTGATAGTAAGACAGCCCAGTTCTGTCTGAGGTTAAATCCTTCATGTTTTACATATACAGGGGAAGGTGCAACTATCTGTTCTTATTTCCCTCCTAAGATTGAGCCACTGCTTTGGGCTTCAGCCTGTGTCTTCTCCAAGCAGTTAGTAATTTTATTTCTTGATTTACAGCTGCTGTTTTTTTAAATATCTTAGTATGAGCTGGCATGATACTTCCAATATTTTGAATGCTTCATCAGCCACAACCAAACTTTGAGCTCCCTTGCAGTTAGGCAGCCTCTGTCTTGTAAGCCCTGCCCTGTTCACATCAGTAGTAATGGAGCAGGTTGCACCCGGAAGCAGTTTATTTAGATTCCCAGTTTGGTTTCTGTGGGGCCATCCCAAGGAATCCAGAAATGCACCCAACCCATTACCTGAAATAAAACTTAGTCATACATGGAAGAGTCTCTTCAGTCATACAACCACATGCTGTTGCTTTCCCTGCACCACTAATGGACATTTTTGTGGCTGCTGCACTTTCTGCATGTAATGGGCCATTTTAGTAGTAGCCCAATCACTTTCCCCTGAAAAGCCATTCCCACTGTAGCTGTTGCCTCAGTGAACTCGATGTAGGAGGGGCAGAGGGGTTATCCAGATGGGCTGTCTGCAGGAAGCACACCTAGCTGAATCTGTGTTGTGAAAGAGGAATGCTGCATGACCTTTAAGTGGGCAGTGCACTGTTAGCTGTGTCGCTTACTCCCTATCCTTGTCTTTGAAAAGGTGCTGGTAAACAATCAATTCTTGACAGGCCAGATCAACTTCAGTCATCTCTGTTCAAGGACAGAAGACAGCTTGGCATCTTCCAGAAAGAGATTCAGCTTGTTTGCTCTTGTCTTTGTAGCAAGTCATGAGGGACAATGAGATTTTTTTTCCCTCTCAAAATGTTTTGTATGTGAATTATCAAATATAGGCTCCACTCCAACAAGAATTCAAATTAGAAAAGCACATGAACTTTCATACATTGAATTATCTTGGTATAATCAAGACGGCAAAGTTCTTTTAAAGCAACATTCTTAGATTTTATCTACATACTTATGCTAGTGGTGCTGCTGAGAAACAGCAAAGTTAACTGGAAGATGCTTGTAAAAAAATTTTTCGAGCATTGATTTTAGCCTATCCTTGTGGTCTAGTGTGAGAACAGCCAAAATGTAAATAAAACCCAGTATGATTTACTACTGTTTAAGAACGAAACAAAAAAGAAGTTACTCTGATTGCCTTATGTTGCTTTTTGTTTTGCACCATGAGCTGAGATATCATCTACCCCTGGCCATATGTTGCCTTGCTCTCCTGATCTCACTGTGCTCAGTTGAAGTGCTCTCAGGTATCACTGTGTATCAGAATTCCTTATGTATCAGAACCAACTCCACATGATAGGGTCTGCAGTTTACTCCTTTCCTGCTACTTGCAGGATAAGTATGCTACTATGCAGAATAAGCATAAAGACAACTTCTCAAGCAGAGTTTTCAGAACCTGTTTTGTCTTTGGTTCTAACAATGTCTGCCTTAAAGCAGAGACAAAAAGTCTTTTTGTATTGCTCCATATTGAGGAAATACAGAACAATGCCCAGGGGGGAGAAAATATTTCTCTTGGGCCAGAAGAGAGGCATGTCATGTCTTTGTGCTGTTGCAGCTCAGCAGAATGAAACAAAGCCTATTGATAGGGTATGTAAGTAATCTGGACTCCTATAGTACTGTGCTGTAGCTAATTGCATCTCTAGTTTAGGACACTCTGCTCATGGCCTGTCCACCTAGATCTTCCACCGGAACTTCTCTTTGATCCTAGTCTGTTTTTAACAGTGCTCAGAGCTTTTTGTCATTATGCTGCTCTCCTTTCTCAAGGGGTGTTATACATGAGTCTTAGCAGGTGTCATCCATAAGCAATGCCAAATGTGCAACCATTGCAGCTCTTGATTTAATTTTTTTGTTATTTTACTTATAAAATTGAGATGTCAAGAGGGGAGGGCATGTCCCACTAGCCTCTTTTTAAGCCAAAATTGGTATGTTCCCAGGACTCCCATAGATATATATTGGGCCTGATAAAGAAAGACCATTTCTCCAGCCTAGTGGGTGAGGCTTAAGACATCTTGGAGCAGCCGTAGAACAAGACATGAGCTCCATGGCTTGCCAACTTCCAGTCAGATACAAGAAGAGCATGTGAAAGGAAGGAGGCCCTTACATTACAGCTGTTAGTGCAGCTTGGATTTTGTCCTCTCAGAGGGCACAACCCATACTTTGTTCACTGACACCTGGAAAATAGGAGGGAAGAACAAGATGAGAGTCATCATTCTGCTACTGATAAAGACAGAAAGAGTAATGCATTTAAGATATTACTGGTCCAGCCCAAGAATCCCTGTTTCTCTTTGTTAGCTAACAAAGACACATCCCTCTGGTTCCATCGTTGGTCCCTTCTGCTGCTGGCTCACGAATCAAAACAAAAGATGTACTCAAAAGTTGGCCTTGAACGTACTGCTCCATAGGAGCCCATCTGGATGTGACTCAGACTCATCTCTTGTGTTTGTGTGGCAGGCATCAGCGTAGGGACAGGGCATAATGGAAGAGTGCTCTGCCTAAGCAATCAGCCTCCATTTGCTGTCTTATTTCCTAGTCACATGTGTCAAGTTACTGACTTGCTGAGAAGCTGGATGTAGTTTCCTCTGTATTTTTCCAGGCAAACATTAGCTGTAGCCAGAAGAGTTTATGCAGCGAGATACTGTGTCCTACTTCACTGCTCATTTGTGAGACCTACCTGTCTGCAAAAGACTCGCTCCAAGATGCTCCCTGAAGGGAAGTTGGGAGCAGGTATTTTTTTACTTCAGTTTTTCTTTAGTATCTAAAGAGAGAGCAAAAGCAAGCAGTGCATGGCTGTTTTTCTCTGTTTTAATATAAAATAAGTATTTTTCCAACATCTTTTTAAACTAGGAGAAAAATCATTCCCAGACCTTGTTGCTTTAGAAAAGGCTTCTAAATCTGAAGTCCTAAATTCCATAAAAAGGCAAAAAAAATTTAGCCATTAGTCTTAGCAGCTGTTTCACAAACTTCCCCTTAGAAGTAGACCAGGTACACTCAAAAATTTTTCTTCTATCCTATCGTATGTTTTCTGTCCAACCTTCATAAATAACAGAGGTTTAATAAGACTTACAAAGTACGTGCAATGCTGTAGAGTCAGGTACAGCAGTAACAGGCAGGAGATCACAGTTGGGTCCCAGCCAGACTGAAATGAGGTGCATCTTAACAGTGGCTGATTTTCCATATTGATGAATGAGTGATAACCAATGCCTTGTTTTCCTTGCAGTGGATGGAAAAAAAGAAGTCTTGATGAGCTCCTGAGAATTGTATTCAGTGCTCCTTGGCCAGCATGGAAATTCCTAGAAGAATCTAAAGGAAGGACACCTTGTCCTGCTCCTCAGGTTAACACACTCCTTAAGAATCAGGAAAATGTACAATCTAGCTCCCTGCTGTGTGTGTAGATCTGGAAGGAGTGGAGGCTTCAAACCACTGTTACAAGGTTCCCAGACATGGTGATGTTTCTCAATAACAATAAGTCCCAAACATATTCAGAAGTTCTGTTGCTGATCCTGGTTTTTGTGAGGAAGATACATGTTTCCTTGTAACCAAAGCTGGGTGTTCCATGTGAGCAAGGTCATTTCTTCTGAGGATTGGTGACTCTCCGGAGACCTCTCAATCGACTAAGCAATTCCGTAATGAAGTCCTACAATAAGAATTGGTTGAAGAAGGATGTTATATTAATTCCAGCGCTCACCAGCCCAAAGAGTACTATGGCGTTTCCATCATTCCCACAATCACCCTCGCGTTGAGCAGAAACCAGAATTTTGACATATATTGAGCAAACCTATCTTTTAGCTTAGGAAAAGAGACTTTGTGATGGATGACAAGGGTCTAGAAGTTCCTCTACTTCCCTTCCCCTGTCTCCCTTTGGAACGGCCATGTTTACTTTCTCCTCAGGAGCTAGCCTGCCCCTCTTCACCCCAGATACCTGCTTTTCCCACAGTGAGATGACCTCAGGATGCTGTTGTTCTCTTTTAGGTTCCACTGCTTCCTGTTGCCACCATAACCTCCTGCCCACTTCTGCTGCCCTCTCGATCTAGGGCAAAGCAAGCTGTCCCTCTTGTTGAACCAGTAAAGCTCCATGCAGTGGATTGCAGACCATCCTGGAGCTGTGCCAGTGCTACAAGGAAGTGGCTGGCAGAGAAGAGGTGGAGCAAAACGTGTAGGACTAATGATAACGTTGAGCAGGGGTTGAGGACAGGCAGAGCAGATAGATGAGCAGTTAATGGAGATAAACCCTGACTACTTTGCTGACACAGCCAAGGACTATGAACTAAACTTGCCTATCTGGTTATTCCAAGCAGATGACAATGTGACTAGTGCAGACTTTACCCTCTGCATTGCAAGTAAGATCACCATAAAGGAGCGTGAAGCCTTTATTACCCAAAGACATAGCTACATGTTCTTGTAATTAGGCAAGGTCACTGGAAGTATTGCAGCTTGTTACCATTTGTGCTGTGTGGAAGCCCCGCTTCCTCGCTTGGGTGATCACAGGTTGCCACAACATGCTCTGGAAGTAAATGCCTAGGCTCATACATTCCTTTTCAGTCAGTCCTTTCAGTTTCTTGTCTGCTTTCTGCATTTAGGTTGCTGTGATCTTTCAAGGGGACTGGATTCAAGATCCCCAGGGTGAAAGTACGTGTTTTTGCCAATGGGGCAGCAGTATCTGTATTCAGCAGGTACTGTGAAGACACTTTCACGGCTTATGACTTAGCAGAGCAAACTCTCTTTAATTATTGCTCTGGGAATGTGGGATTCTTGCCTCAGATCTGACATTCAGACACTCTGGAAACGATTTCTATATTTTCAGCTTTGTTGAAACCCCTGCTAGGAGAATATCTGTGATGATTTCTACAGCCCAGTTTAATTTCAGTGATATTAACTGATTGAGTGATTGAATTTCAGTCATGCATTCATCTCATTTTCTGTATGTTCATAACTGCACAGCCACACTGGCTCAACAACGTGGAATCTGATGGATGGTGTGCGAGCAGAATGTTCACATGCAGTGCATGTGGCTGAAGCAGTGATGGGGACCACATTTTGCACAGGTGTGCAGTGCAGCAAAGGCGATCCCTGTGTAGTGCATGCACGCAGTATTGCCTCCAATCCTCTGGATATTGTGGGATTTAACTGTCTAATTCAAAGTCAAAACCTGTAAAGTTCGCATGGGGGAAAAACGCCATGTGTAAAACTCACCTACGTGGCCACTGCTCAGCCATTATCTGCCCAGTCCAACCTAAGGGCCATTCTATGGTCTTGTCACTCATAACCCTAGAGTGTTTTAAGCTAAGACTGCATTTAGTTAACAGGGTAAAAAATGGTTATGTGAGCTATGTCACTGTCTATGGCTTTTCTACACTGAGGATCAAATAGCAACTCAGACTAATCAGCTTAGGATGTCCAAAAGGTGGAAAGAACTTCCTCTGATTGTAGAGCATAATTCCTTATTTGCTCCAGTGCTCTGCCTTCGTCTCATCCATGTGAATTTATATGTAATTTTGCAATCACAGAATAAAGTGGCAAACACCTCCCACTGTGATTAAAAAAATCTGCAGCACGGTAGTGTCTTGGCTACTCAGCCAAGCAGCAGCAAAGACACTGTAACAGAATAGTATAATGTGTATACATGTGAATGTATATGGTGCTTCACTCACCTCTGTGGGGCTGGAGCACTCATGGAGGATTTCCTAAAAAAACAAGAAGTCATCATTTCAGTATTTTATGAGTTGATCTAATTCTCCCCTCCCTACAAAAAAGGAAGGCACAAGAAAGCATCATGCAACACTGCAAACACCTATTCTATACCCCACATGCCACTAGTCTTTCTGAAGAAAACTTCCCTAACTTAAAGTCACCAAGTCCCTCTATCTGACCTGTAGTTTTAATTTCTGTTCTTCATTAGGGACCTCCAGGAGATCTTCAAGATCAATTTGAGGTTCAGGAGCTGCTGCCTCTGTTTCCTCCCTTAGCTAAAAAGGAAAAAAACCACCAGAGTTAATTAACCTTCAAACTTCTAAGAACTCTAGAGGCCATCTTTAAAGAACTAAGCAGCTGAGTTACACTAAAATTATGCTGTAAAATTGAGGTCAAGATATAAATAATCTCAAAAAAAGGGAGGTTCTTATAATGAGGGCATGGATTCCAGCCCCTCTGTGGTGTCTGCTACAGCCACACATCCTGATGTACACATTCTTCATATTTTCCAATCACTACACTGCTTAGGGATCATCACCCATCATTGGAAGGCCATTTCAAGAATATCAAACTGCAGTGCCACGTACACCAGCCTGTGACACCCTTCCTCTATGAAGAGTTCACCAAACAGAACTCCAACGGGCTTAATCTTAGAGAGGCACAAATAATAGGAGATTTTAGGCTTTTATACTAATTGCATTCACATACTTTGTATTTATACTACAGCTTTTTGCAGTAATGGAGACAAAAACAATTATGCTGTTGAAAGAGCTGACAATATTTTGCCAGCTTTCTCTAATAGACATGAGAGGGATATAATAGTCTCCTTTAATGCAAGAGAGACCCCAAGTTTTGGTGACTGGAGTAATAATCTTGTGCTGCATGAGGGTGTTACTTGAAAACATTTGTAAACTTGATCACAGACACATTTTAGCTTCACAAATCTCTGTGTTTTTACAGTGTATTTGCAAAATGAATCTTTCACAACACAACACTAGTGATATTTTGGCATAGTAATCAGCAGAATAAGGATACTGGGTAAACAGCACAGTACCTGATTGCCAGGTTGTGGCATTTATGGATGTGTATGTAAAACATTAAACATTAAAGGCAATACTTATAGGAAAAAAAAGAAACTTTTCCTGAGCAGTCACTGATACCAAGCCAGAGAGGAAGTAGAAAGCCTTTCTTTAGCTTTGATACACAGCTGACTTAACAATAAATAATAAACCAGAGTTAAATACATTGCACTGTGACCCACACAGTATTTTGTCTTAAAAGTAACAGTTTTCATGTGACTTTTTAGAAAATAGGTGTTGATCCAGTCTGTCTCTGGTTAAGAAGCTAAGTAGGCTGGGAGGGCGAGATAGGGTAGGAAATCCCTATGGTTTTTAGTCCTAGTTTGGATGCTGTTCTGGCTTCCATATGCAAGGAATCATCTTGAAGATCACAGAGTCTTAGTTTTTTTGCAAAAAAGCCTCATGACAGTAAACATCATAGCATTCCCCGTATCAGGAAGTGATGTTTGAACTAACCTTGCTGGCATTTGAATCTCTGGAAGACACCCAGGAACATTGCACTGCCAAGGGCAGGTGGAGCAAAGTAAGAGGTAACAAAGAGACAATGTAATGGAAGTTGATGGATCCAAGGAAGCCCAAAGAAGCAGGGCAAGTAAATAGTCTTGTCACAATGCACAGAGGAGAGCAGGATGACCTGCTGGACATGCTGGACGCCTGGATGATTACAAGTAATATACTGTGGCACATGTATGTATTTGAAGAGATCCTATTAACAGTCTCTGATCTGGCACAGCATTATCTTATGTAGTTCCTTGCAGCAAATCTCTTCTGCTGGCCTGAATACATCAGGAAGCAGGGAAATCTGTTGTGCTGAAGAGATACTAGCAAGGGCAACCCGCTGGCAATCTGTTCTGTAAGGGCACGGCTGGGTTTCTCACTTGTGCCTGCTGGGATTTTACAGTATGGGAAAAAAATATCCCCTTTTAGCAGCTACTCTGATGACAGTAAACAGCTCTTAATTCTCTGAAAAACAGAAGTGATAACGTAACCTGACTTGTTTTTCTGACACCTTTGCAAGTGTAAAGGTCTCTCTGTAGACTTCAGCAAGTAAGAGTAGCACATGGAGAGCCCCATCTTGGGTCATGCCAAGTGCTTCTTGTCTGTCTCAGGAAAAAAAGTGCCGAAAATTTAACTCTTTAAAGCTGCAGTAATTCTCCAAAGGGCAAGATGTTCTGTTAATCAAAGCAGCAGCCATTCTCCTTGCTTATCTCCGGCAAACCTCAACAGCCAGGGAAAAGACTCTCTGAACTGGGCTACCAACTCCAGAGACAGTCCCTTAAATGCTACTGCAAGCATGGCTGGGAAGCATTATTGTCACTGCCACTCTTCTGAACAGCCTTCACTCACCAGGACTACCGTGCTAGCATTTTGCAGACACACTGAATTTTGCCTGTCTGACTGGGTCTGTTGATAACTTCTGCTCCCATGTACACTGCTCCCATATGTTTCATAATGCATTATCAAGAGGCCTAAGATACAGCTGAGAATTTATTACTATTATTTTATAAGCTATAGAAAACAACTGGAAATTCACAACTAACTTGAAGAGATTAGTCATTTTTACTCAACAAGCTATGTTTGGTAAATCTAAGAAAGTTAGTTAACAGAACAGAAGCCGTAATATACTCATTTTCAGAGGAGCCATGCATTTGCAGCAGAAGGAAGGACCTTTTCCTCCATATTTGTTTTCTGACTGTTCTTTGCATAAGGCATAAATTAAAACAGAAATGAACAATTTTTACCTCCCAACATGGCATGAGAATCTGGTACATTCCCACAAATATCAAATCGGAAACAGTCACACAGAAAATGATGATAATAATGATTATAATAATAAAAAACAGCAGCAACAACAATAATAAGGACAGACTCAGAAGCAGTTCCTGAAGTCTGGGTCTTCAGCTGTGGAGGTGACATCATTCTATAGCTCTCAGGCCCAGAAAATCAGCCTGGGCAGGCAAAAATTTCTCTGTACCATCATGGCATGTAGCACAAAACCCACCTTTCCTGGGCTGTTCTAACATGCCCACTTCCATTGCTGATTGCAATTTGAAACTGCTGATGCTCAGAGCGGAAGACTCCAAGCAATCATCAGCTCTTATTTCCTTGTATCTCAAAAGTGTGCTTAACACTGCACTGGGGTGCAAATACAGAAAAGAGGACAGAAAGGGCTTGGCAGTTCATTTAGTCCATCCCCATCCAGGACATAAATAAGCGGTTTTACACAATTGGTTAAACACATCTGTGTCATCTGTTGAAGATGTACCGATGGAGAGTCTCTGTGAGTCAAGAAAGCTGTGTTCTCTTACTATATCAGCCACTGCCCTAGAGAGAAAAGCAAAACCCTTAGTCAAGCTATTTAAATGGGTTTAAGATGATGATGTACAATGGGGGAAAAGCCTTTCATCTTTTACTGCACCACACTCCAAAGGATTATCTCAGACACAGAAGAGCACTATTGCTTCTGAAAGCACCCAGCATAACTGTCATGCATCTAAGGACAATATATGAATAGAAGTGATAGAACAGGGTTAAAATTGCAATATACCCAGGCAATGCTGGAACTTGAATGTCACTAACCCAGCGAAAAAATGCAACAGCTGAAGTAAAGACTTGTACCATTCAGGTGCTGGATGTAGGCACTCCTGGATCTTTCCTACTGGGACAGCTCTCAGGCAGGCAGGAAGAATTTGGGATGGACTGTTCCTGGTGCAAAGGGAAGCTCAGGCAAGGGAGACAGCTCTGGGGATTGGTGAAGATGAAGGCATAAGATCTCCACATTTGAGCAAAGAGTTTTTTTCCCATTCTTCCCTGCTGCCAGTAGTGTGTCCAGACTGCAGTTACAGATACAGCACATTCTGAAGTGTCTCATTCAAACAGCAGGTAGAGCCTCACTGTTGTGTCAAAAAGGAACAGGGATATACTGACCACTCTAACCCAACTAGCTTGAATACTGCTCGCTGCAAAGCCACTTACCAGATGGAGTTCAGCAACAAGAAGCATCCTGGGTTTATACATCTCTCTAGGTTGAGCTACTCATGCTAAGCAATAGCTACACCCCCTCAGTGGTGCAACACCAGGCAGTTCAAAGCCAGTTGGATTGCATCAGTGGAAGCTTCCCTGCATGCTGACACACCAGTCAGAGTGCTGCAGAGGGGCCATGGAGATACCTGCTGGAAGTTGAAGACGAGGAACTATTCCTAGTGAGGCAGAGCAAGCAAACCTCTGTCTCAGCACACAGGGCCTCTAGACGCATTCACCCGACAAGCAAGGGGCTGATTTGCTGCAGCTACTCACCCGGCACTGGTACAGCTCCTGCAGCTGGGTGTTGATCCATTCCTCCAGGTCTAGCCAGCGCTGTAGGTCTTTGCGGTTGTACTTTATGGTCAACTTGCCCAGTCGCCTGTGTGATGATTCCTCCCCAGGTTTCTCTGGTGTCTGGAAAGTCACCCGGGGCAGGGCACTGGAGTTGCTGGCCATCCTCACCACCTCCTCCTCTGACAACAGAAACTCGTCTTCCTCTGGGCTCCCTCGCACCTTTTCTCTGTATCCTTTAACCAAAGCCTTTCTGCAACCAGTGTCTCCCAGCACAAGCTAGTTACAGGCACCAAAGGTGGAAGGCATTAGTGATCCCAGGAAGCGAGTTGGGGGTGGCCACAGGGCTGGGCAGCAGCAAGGCTCTGCAGGCAGAGTTACAGCCACAGAATCTTGGGTTTCACCATCAGATGTGCTGACAGGAGCAGTGTATTTGCAAGACTTGTTGTAATAACATCTGTCGTTAAAAGAAGCCAAGTGAACCAGGGAATTGATGAACCACGTTTGTTAATATTTAACGCAAGTCAGCTCCAAGAGGTGGGGAAGAAGGAGGTTTTAAATTACTGGTTTCCTACAGGCATAACTTACATGCATGTGCAGTTCCAGAGGGCTGATCCGTACATAATGCATTGAATCCTGCTGCAGTTCATACTGAGTAAACTGCCTGCAACTACAGGGTTTAGCTTCCATTGAGATGGTATATTTGGCATTTTCCAGCTAAAGCACTGGACCCAGCACAGATAAGAAGTGGTCTGGAATCAGGCAGCTCATCCACTATTTTACAGCAGTAGGTCAGGAAGTGACACTGCAACACAAAGTTTGGCTCAGCTTTTCCATTTTCCTTTCTATGTTCTGTAAGTTTACTCCAGCTCTCTCAAAAATTTCTGTAGAAAGCCCAGTGACATGAATTTGAAATTATTTGAGCAAGGAACTTCCAGGATAAAAGAAAATATCAGTGCTCATATTAGGAAAAAAGTACAGTATTTGATGTGATGGCACTGCAGGGAAAGGCCTGACTAGGGATATAGCACCATCTCTTTCCCACAGAAAAGTATTTATGGTAAATGGTTTCACCTGCTGAGGCATCATAAACTGCTATCAGACTATATATTATCAATGTTTGGTTTACTGTTCCTTCCTAACTGGTTAAAGGTCTGCAGCATTATTGCCCTATACCATTTAGAAGGATATGTGCAAGAAGTGCACCCTGCTGTTCTGTTCAGAGGAACAGGAATCATGCTGGCTGTGTTTAGAGGGTGCCAGGACACTGGGCCACCTGTGTCCCTCCAGATGCTGTCACACCTCTTTATTCAGCTGTTCCCAGAGCCCTCCAGCCCAGCCCTGCCCCACCACATGGACAAATCAGCTGAGACCCTCCACCATGAAGCAGATCAAACACCCCCAGTCTCATGATTCATGTGGAAAAAGCAAGTAAGCCTCTGCTGTCAGGAGCCAAGGTATTTCCAGTTTGGAGGCCAAGACCTATACAAGCCAAAGGAAAAGCAACCAACCCTTCTCCCACTGAAAGGTGCTGCCAGGCAGCTTGAAGCAGTCTGCAGAGGGACTGGTCTCTGGAAAGCTTGCCCCGTCCCCCCCGGCACAGTTCCATCCCCAGAGGGATGGTGGTACAGCCAGCCAGCAATATCTTGTACACAGGGTGGTAGAAAAAAGAGCAGGGCCATTACAGCCCTTCTTTTCATCCTTAATGTGAGCAAAAAAAAAAAAAAATCCTTTTCAGATGGGAAATTCTGCAACTTGCATTCACATACATGAAGAATAAAGTATTAAAGTATACCTGAAACTGGTATCTCCTGTGTTTTTCTGACAGCCTAAAACTTCTGTTCAGAAGACAACTGTCAGCTATTTAATTTTAGCAGCTTTACCCATTTTTCCTCACTGCTTGGCTGTATCCCCCCCTCTGATCCCACTTCTAAAACTTTCTCATTTAGATCAAAGTTACACAGAAAAATCTGTGTCGAGAGGCTCGTAGCATACTCAGTGAGTGCAGATTCTTCAGAGATTCTTGACTAGTGGAAACCTTGCAAAACCCATTGAACTCCTTATAATGCCTTTACAACTATTGACTTTTAAAAGGTTAATATGACCTAAAATAGGCAGATATTCACAAGGTAAGTCCGGTCCAAAGGACACACACTCAGGTGACAAGTTCCTGTGTCCAAACAGAAGTGCTCTATTTTGGTGTTCAAGGACTGACATATTTGAAAGGGGAAAACAGGGGGAAAACTGTACTTCTTTGGTCCCAAGAATCTCCAGAGAGGCTGGCATTAAGACCAGAGAAAGAGGACCAGACTTAAAGGAGAAGTTATCTGTTATCACTGACTCACTCCAAATACCTGCAGTGGCTGAAAGGCTGGCAGGGAAGCCCCTTTCTTCCATCCCCTGTGCTAACTCTGGTGGTCTTGAGCAGTTTAGTTAATCTCTACATGAGAGATGGGGTTTGCCCTGTTAATATTCTGCCAGCATGGTTGAATTGATGAAGCAGAGGATCCAGAAGTCCCAGGAGAGCTGTGAGAATGAGGCAGAAGGGAACATAACCTACTCTAGCAGCTCTTCAAGCAGCTTGAACCACTGTTGAGCTGTAACATCTCTTGAGCTGAGACGCCACATCTGAAAAGGTCCACAGGCCTGTACTCTGAGTAACAGACTCACCCCATGGCCTGTACTCTACCAACAAAGTAACACACAAGGGGCACAAGCCCCTTGTGCCCTCGTGTTGCTTTATCAGTGCCACCCTATGGCTGAACAAGACATTCAGAGGCCCTCTCAGGAAAGCTGTGAGCCAAAATGAGCCAGGATACAGGATGTTCATCATACTGCTTTGGCTTATATCAGCTTAGTCATGAATTCTTTGTAACAAGAAGGTGGCAGTATAGAAATACATGTTTACTGATAAAGTAGGCCTCCTCCAGTAATAAACTATTTTAATCTGTGATTAAAGCAAGAGGAAGAAGCGAAACCAGTGCAAGCCTTGAGGGTGTGGTAGAAGTTCCTGCAGGCACAGCACTGGGTGTCTCATTCAAGGTAGGGGATACTGTCCCCTTGAATGAGGCAGCATCTCCTACGGGTGTACCAGCCACCTGCCAATGCTAGTAAATGCCAGCTGCCACCAAACAAGCAGCAGCTTCAAGGCTTCCTTCACAGTGCCTCACCCCATCCTGTCCTTTGCTTGCATCACAGCAGATTCATATGGCCAAAGGGACAGACAGACATTCACCATTTTGTTTGGACAGGATCTCAGAGATCTCAGGCATGGCTGGGAGATGGAATCTTATTTTCAACCTAATTATCTCTCCCTATAGCCTCAGGCATACAACCTGGACCAAAATTTCTGGAGTGAACACACATACTCGGGCAGCTAAGTCATCTAATCAAACAACCTGTTTTTTCACAAGAGCTGTGCACACATAAGCTCCAGGACCTCCTGCTGCAGCTGCTTGTGATCATGTCCTCTGCAGATCGGCATATAATTTCTGTTGGTGAATAAAGGGGGTTTAAACATGGCCAACACATTTGAATTGTTAGACTGAAAGAAACACTGCGCCTCAGTTTCCAAGTGCGTGACCTGGGGGTTGCTGATCCTCCAGGCCTACCCTAAAAGTGAGGTGCCTCTGAAAGGAGGGGAGGATTCAGTTCTGTGGAGTTGGACTTTTATGACTGTCTGTAGTGCCAGAGAGGGCCACCAAACCAAGCTGAGCGTAGGCATCATAGTGCCAAGCAGCTGTGACATTGATCCAGGCAGCAGAGCATCCAAGGGCATGAGTCAGATCCAGTTACACTCCTTTGTTCTTGAAACTAGTAATCGCCATCCCACACCTGTGACCTAAGCTGGTGCTTCTCTTTCTTCCTGAGCTGATGACTGTGGTGCATGCTTAATAATTCAACAGGGCCCCAGCTCATCTTTCCACAAAACCAGGTTGGCCCCCTTCCCTTGAGTCCAAGCCTACAGAGGAACATTTCCCTTCAAGACAGCAGAAGCCACTCTCCACCTGCTTTAGAAAATAATCACTTTCCCTGTGGTTGCAAACGTGATAGTTAACACAAATTAAACCAGAGAAGCCAGCAGAGGTGACTGTATCAATACTACAGTGACACCACAAGGTAAAGAAGTTCTATTCCTTCCTGGGAACAGGAATAGGCACAGAAAAAATGTTGTGCAATAAGACAATGTAGCCAGGACTGGAGATTTAAAAAATCCAGAGCCCTAAGTGAGCAACCCCAGTATACCCAGCATCTTGATGTCCATCATCCACTTTCCTTATTTTTCAGTGTCTCCATGGGAGCATGGAAACCAAAAAGGCTGCACAATTGCCCCGGAGTTCTATTGAGTAGAGGGAGAATGCATCACCCTCAGCTACTGGAGACTTAGGGAAGCAGATCAGGATTTCCAGCTCATATAGTCCCCAGCTTCATCTGAGAAGTACTACCACCTTCCCTCCAGCACAGGCTGAGGAGCCTCTACATTCTTCAGCCAGGTGTCAGTGATCAGTCTTACTCCTTTCTCCTAACAGGCTCACCTTTCATAAGGCACTGAAAGGGCACTGAGAAGGAATAATGGCAAGTGCCAGAGGAAAACATTTCCCAATTTGACTGACTGACCCAAAATTGCACTATTTGGCACTGTCTCAGAGAATAGAGAGGTCTCAGCAATAAAGAGGTCAGGTGAGCTGGCCTGCCCACCTGCCCTCTCTCACTGGCAGTCAAGTGAAGCATAAAGGCAAATGTCTCATCAGCAGTTGAGAAGGGTAAATGAGAAATAGTTGTACCTACTCCTTTGGCACACCAATTTTCCTTGTCTGTGTCCATCTACAGACATCCTGGAGGTAGCAGGTTGAGTAAGCATCTCCACTGAGGAAGAAGACCTCCTTCCCCTTGAATACTTAGGTGAAGCTGACAACATGAATTAGATGCCAAAATAAGTATGTGGGGATCTTTGAAAACCTGCCCATGTTGTTTGTTGCTCTCCCTCATTACTCTGCTGTTTCCCTAGAGGAAGAGGCCTGAGGCACTGATAGCATGATCAATGTTTTCATGCAGCACAGAAGTTTCAGCAAGTCTTTGAATGGTAGAGCTGGAGACAAGAAAAGCACTGGCTGAGTAGTTGAAGAGGCTCTTCCTTGTTTTTCAGCCTGCTTTCAACATTTCAGGCTTGCAAAGGCTGTACAGCTCTTGCACCAAGAAGTTCATTATGACCCAGTCCCCTTGAAAGGGTACAGTTATATTTGCAGGGACTGTACTGCTCACGCTTGCAGGGAAATTGCCATCTGCAAGCAGAGGGGAGAGCAGACTTTCCCAGGAGGCACTGGCAGCCAGCCTGAAGGTGTTGAAAGACGATTTCTGGGGATGCGGTTGCTGTAGGAAGCAATGGAGAAGGAGAGTCTACAGGGAACCCTATAGCCAATCCTACTCCACTTACAGGTGCTATGAAGAACAGCTCAAGTTGTCTGCGAGAACGTCAGTGGGAAATGTAAGTTTATTCTAGTTCCTGAAAACTGAAGGTTCTTTGTTTCACATTTCCACACCTATTTCCCTGTAAAAGCCTAGCACAGACAGGACAAAAATGCAAATACTTTCTTGGTGTAACCAGTCTAGACACGGTTTCCCCTTCTTCCTTTCCCAGTGCTCCAGCCCCTATGGGTTTATCTTGACCAGCAACATTAAAATAAAAACGAATGCCATGAAACTGTAGACAAAAACATCCCCAAAAGAAACAATATACCCTCACTGTAACTCCCTTCCCCAAAGCTACCCTTGATGCAATGGGAATGGCTCGCAGGAGGACTCAGCAGCCTGTCATCCTTTCTCCTGCTCTGTTCCACAGGACCAGTGGTTAGTCATAACCTGATGAGATCCCTTCCTGTCTCCTTCCTTTGCCACATCTTTGTGCCGTCACCTGCATCCGGGTCTCACCCCTAAACCACACCAGGAGGTTTAACCTGAGGCAAATATAACAAAACAAGCCAGCAAACCTGTCTCCCAAGTGTTAAATACACATGGAGCGGTTCCCAGGTAAAACAGAGCAGAATGGATTCGTCTGCAGCAGCCGGTGGGACAAGCTGCTGTGAGGAAGTCATTGCAGACAGTGATGCCATGGAGCTAGGCTGCACAGCGGTGCAAAGGGGAACCTGAATCAAGTCTTCCTTGTTTTTCTGCCTGTTAGAGTCACTTCCTCCTGGAAGGTGGGCTACCAGCTGCCAACAGGTGCTGTGGACTCAAGAGTCATTATACAGAAAGAAGGCAGGTGATGGAGGTTCCTGCACTGCATTCGTTACAAGGCATGCATGTCTAAGACCTCTTTTAACCTCAGTCAAATATTAAACTATGGTGTGGTTTACCCTCCCTGAGTCATCCTCAGAATAGTTATTTCCAGACTGAGAGCAGACACTTCAAAGACAGACAAAAGTTAACAATGACTCACTGCTTCAGGACCCCTTAAAAACACTCCCAAGTCATAAAACCACACACCCTACTTTCCCTTCATGCTAACATGAATAATACATGTCTCAGCTGAAGCCGTGGGAATTTATTCATTTTGCAGAAGATGAGGGCTGTAATGGGATTTCAAGGTTAGGAGAGCAAAAATTGAGTTACTGAATTGGAAGAGCTGCTGCCACAGAGAGGGGTTCCTAGTAGAAGTCCTTGATCTTGGGCCCAATCTCAATTAAAATTTTAATTACTGAATCCCTCCAGAATAAACTGGGCATATATAGAAAATGTGCTACTGTTACTGAATATGCTGAATAAAACTAAGTATAAAGTAACCATAAAGACAGTTAGGGTAAACAGCAGAAAACCTTGCAGCAGAACTTAGGGCAGCCTTCTGCTGAGAGTAAAAGCCATTCAAAACCCCTATTCTAAAGGCTAGGCTTCATCCTCTTAAGAAGAGGCTCATCCTTTCATAAATATTTTTTTATAAAGTAGGGGGAGGCAGTAGAGATGCCAATCAATTAATCCTCCCAGCTTTGTGTTTGTAGGAATTACATCACTCCTACGCTGCTCGTCACAAGCAGAAGAGACATCATGTCCTTCAGGTTTGCAGGAAATCCGTGACAGATTTTGTAACACAACACGACTGCCGAGGTAGATTTAATTATTGCCAGTGAGACAAAAATACCAAACTGCAGTATTTAGGCACAGTTCTGCCAGTGTGGATATCCAGAGTCACTGGTTTGCCATGGGGCCAACTGCTCCCTGAGCTCCCTGCTCCTGCGTCAGGAAACTGCACCAAGCCTCACCAAGCTCCACTCTGAAGGCTTTGAATATTTACCTGGGAAAAATTTCTTCCAGGTTAAATACAAGAGAGAGCTCCCAGCAGAGCATCTCAGGCAGTGCAGAACAGAAGGAGACAAGCTTGTTGCCATTTTTATTTCTCCTGCATATATTCAAATGTTCAGGACAGCAAGGTCAGCTCCCCCTTTACTGCGTGCATGGTCTGCAGGCAGGTCCAAAAGACCTGGTTTGGAAATGGAATGGGAGACAGCCATGCTTCTTCTGACAAAGATTCATAAAGCCAGTGAGGAAAGCAAACATCTCTTTGCTCTGCAGACAGGCATGTTTCCTCCTATCCATTTTCAGGGTTTTTTTATACCTTACCACTGCCAGATCAAAGCAATTCCCTTTTCCTAACAGATGTCAGTACAATACGAATGTCAACATCAGGCCATAGAAAGTCATGAGAGGTATGGAAAAATAATATTCCCACAATATTATCTTCCCTTGGTGCTTGTGACAGTCAAGAGGCAGGAAACATGTCTGTAAGGACTCTCAAGAAATCCTGTGAGGACACACAAGGCTGGATCAGAGGTACAGAAAGAAACAGCAAGAATTAAAATGCTGGACACCAGAATGGTCTCCCAAACCACAAAGCCAACTGCTGTTTGATACATAGCTGCTGCTGCTCACCACCTCTTTTCGAAGACATACCATGAAATGCCATCTCATATATTGCTGTTGTTGTTTTAAGTGATGAAATACTTCATTATAAATAATGTCCAAGCAAATTGCCAACACTCCCAGCTTTCCTAAGGACAATGACAGAGGGATAAGAGCAGTTTGCCCAGGGGTTGTAGGACTGTTTACCGACGGGGTGGATGATACAGGTGTATGTGTTGAACAGAGGAATTTGATCATGGATCTGCAGGTAGAACCATGAAGTGGGAAAATACACGGACATGCAGCCTTTGCATTCCCGTGGCCCCAAACAGCACCGTCCTGCAAGGCAAGGGCACTACAAATGGACCATAGCTAACCTATACGAGATTGAGGAGAACAATGCTGCTCATCGGTGGGGGCCGATTACTTAAAACTTTCACTGCTGTGGTAGCAGGGGTCCTGGCACTCAGGCAGCCTCCAAGTACGACCTCAAGTGCTTCCCTCCCAAGAGCAGGGAATTAATGATTCCGGGATGCCTGCACTGAGCACAAAACCTCTTGCAGCAGCAACGGCGGTGGGCACTGCAGATACGGCTGCAAGGCTGACTCATCTGGGTCGGCGAGACACGGGCTAATGGTGCTCCGTGCCAGTGACCACACCGGAGCACAGGGGCGACTGCCACAGGACACAGATCGCCTGCTTCCCGGCTTTCAGTTCCTTTGAAGGAACCCCTTAGCACGGGCATCCAGCTAGCACCCAGCAGGTGCGGTGCTCCTCCGGAGTGGCTGCCCTCGCACCGGCGGCAAGGACAGAATCGGCCTCAGCACCGCTCCAGCAGGAGCAGAAGATCGTATCACCTTGTCTCTCCTCCCCTTCCTCTTACGCAACTCAGCATTGAAGGGAGTGACTAGATTTTTTTTTTCCCCCAGTCTCTCAGGGAGTTGGATTTCACTTCCTGTGTTCTCCGAGCCTTTGTCTCCGCTGGACGCAGCAGAAGGCGCACCTGAGGGGTGAAGGCACAACGGGGCGGCGGGGACACCCCGCTCCCAGCAGCGGCTTCAGCGGAGAGCGCCCAGGTGGGGGGCTGACAGCACATGCCTGGGGACCAGGTGCAGGGTCAGGGGACACACCGGCTACCTCGGGGCGAGCCGGAATCCAGAGCGCAGCCTCGGCCATGCTCCGGCTGCCTCTCGCCCCGGGTTGGCATGCACTTGAACACCGTCCCTCTTAGCTTCATCTGTCTTCTCCCTTCCTTTAGGACAGGATTGAAGTCTCGAGACGGTGAGAATCGGGGCGCCAAGATGACCAGAAGGAGGCCGGGTCCGTGGTTTGTGCCCTGGGTCTGCTGGGTGCTGGTGCTGGGCTTGGGCGAAGGGCAGAAGGAAAAACCCTTCGGTGAAAAGTGCCTGGAGGACTTTACAGCAGGGCTGCCGGATTGGGTGCTGGATACAGACGCCTCCGTCCAGAATGGAGCCACCTTCCTGTCATCCCCCATGGTGCATCGGAGCAGGGACTGCATGAGAGCCTGCTGTAAGGACCCTGCTTGTAACCTGGCTCTCGTGGAGCAGGGCCCGGGCTCGGAGGAAGACAACATCCAGGGCTGCTTCCTCCTCAATTGCCTCTATGAGAAGGCTTTCGTTTGCAGGTTTGCCAGGAAGATCGGCTTTCTCAACTTCTTGAAGAAGGACGTGTACGATTCCTACCTGGCAATGCAGGATCGCAGACCTAGTGGTAAGGTGCCCATAATGGATCCCTGCAAACCGGGTCCGGAAGAGCATTAATGGTTACTTGGTGCCAGCTCCTGCGGCCATCACATGAGCAGCAGTGCTGCCAAACACTCGGGGTAGAGTGATGCTAAAGTTGGTGTTTCTGTGTTTTCTTCTGCACAAAGGTTTGCCCTGACCCTGATAATCATTTTTAAGATCTATGCCTCAGTTTACCTATTAGTAAATGAATAGGGAATTGCTCTTCAACCTGTTTGAAGCAGGTGGAGTGTGTGATTGCCAAAGAGTTTTTGCTACTTGACAATGTAGAGAAAAAGGTATTGTTTTTCTTCTCCCATCCCCTGGGCCTTTGAGGTTGGAAAGTGAAATCCTCTAAAAATCTACACATCACCGGGTTTTAAAGGGCTGCATTAATCTCTTAATTGCTCAGGGGCTGGAGGCAGGATGCAATCCACTTACCTCTATTTAACAGCAGGCTGGATGGTGAGGTGTCTCAGTATTGCTCTACTTGTTGGGGCTGGTCCCTGCTGCTGAGAGACGAACAGCTGGGGGAGGCTGGTTATAAAATTTCCCCTTTGGAGGTGGGTTTCTCTTCCCCAATCCCTGTTTCCCTGCTCTAAAAGATTGCAGCTGGACACAGAGAGCCAGGTGGAAAATGAACTAATCCGAAGCTGGCCACCTGACCTCTCCAAAGAATTGTAGTGTGCTCAGAAACACTAAAAACACAGCAGTTCCTCCTTTGCCCCCTCCTTCCGTGTTTTGGTTGAAGCCTAACAAGGGTGGCATGTTTCTAGCCTGTCTGGGTCTTTGGCAACCATAACCAGTTTATTATTTGTTGATCTCTGGGAAGGGCTGTTAGAGGATATCTCTATGGGTAGGTAATCCTCCTCACACCCCCTCCCAGCCCACCTGTGGGAAGGAAAGGATCTGTGAAGATGGCAAGGGGAGCGTCCAGGTGTGTGCAAGGGCTTGGGCTCAATAATGTGAGCTGAATCTAGATCTTTGATCTTCTGCTGGGATGTGCCAGCTGAAGGCCTTGTGGGTTCTGGAGGTGGGAAATGGCACCAAACCCCACACTGACCACTTCTCCATCCTGAGTAGCAGTGTGAGGGGGTTGCAGAATGGCAGGACTTCTCTGAAGCAGCCCTTGGGTGTTGCTGGTTTGAACAGCAGTGTGGCAGAAGTGGTCCTCCTGGTCATCTGTCCCTACCCGTGGCTTCCTACTGTATTTTAGGGCCTTTTGGTAAAAGTGTCTCGCTGTTTCAGTAGTTCTCCCGCATCTCCATTCCAGGCTCAAAATCATTTTCACAGGAGATGCAGTTAGGAAGGAACTGAAGGCCATATCACCAAGACTGGAGATGGCATGCTGGCAGCTGTCTAAACTCCTGTATGCTTTGTTGTAGGAGGAAAAGGGAATGCATCATCTCCAGTACATCCTGATTTCACAAGATTAGATTAAAATATAATGTACTGTTGAGCAATTCAGTCTCTTTACCTCTGTGGACCAGTGCCTCATACAAGAAGACTACAAGCCCCTCCTCCCTTGGCTGGTCCCAGGGTCTGGCATTCCACGTGTGCGGATCTTTAGAAAGTGTCCCAGTGTCACCGACCTCTCTGTGTGACCAGCAGTGACAAATATGTTTGCTAAAATACGGCACCGAGCTGCAGCACCCCAGCCACCAATAGGCAGTTGCTGTCTTGCAATCCATCCCTAGTGCTCCTTTCACAGATCCTGGGATGGCTGCGGTGGAGCAGGAAGAGCCAGGAGGGCTTATCAGTGAGGAGTGAAAAGCACTCCAGAAATGCAGTTCAGGTTACTTTGCCTGGAGGCGGCCGTGCCCCTCCTCACTCACGTGGGGCTTGTGCCACGGACTGCTGTGAGCGTAGGAAGGGCTCGGTCTCTCCTGCAGCCGTGTTTGACCCTCAGGGTGCCGGGTGCCAGGCCGGTCTCCAGCTGTAGTGCCAGACACCGGGCAGCTCACCGCTGTGTATTTGGATCAGGCTGCGATGTTCATGCTGTGCTTTGATGGGAAATGTGTTCCCCTCCTCTCTGAAATTTTTAGGAGTTGTCCTTGATACCAAAAGCTTTCTGAATGACCTTGAATGACACTGGATGGCTAGCAGGGAAAGAGACGAAGGGAGTTATCTTACTGGAGAAATAGCTGGGTCCTCTTCCGCGCAGCAGTTGATGAGACACTTAAGAGTGCAGATCTCCATTTTGATTCGGATGCAAACCAAAAAATCCAAACCAAAACCCCAAGCCCCTCCAGCCATGATGCTGGAATTGGGTCCATGCAGGACCTGTCTGGGCAGGAAGGTGGATGTCTGGCTGTCAGTGAGGGGGAAAAGGGGAAAGGCACAGTGGGGCAGGTGCAGGAGGCCAGATGAAGGAGCCTCTGGGCACTGAGCCTGTCCACCTGGCAGCATAAGGAAGCTCTACAGCATTTTTTGCTTCTGGACCTTTTAGGGATGCCTAAAGAAGCCAGGTGAAATAAGTGTTACAGGAAGCTGTTTTTGGCATGTCAGGTCTTCCTCCCAAAATCTTGGCCCAGGCTTTGGACTGGAGACAAAACTGTGTCGTTTTCCTGCTGGTGTGCTGTATCACTTTTAAAATGTGAAGTTTTGTGACTGTTCTGGAGCCCAGATTACTGTCAGCCCCCTGATTCTGGCTCTGAGGGTCTGCAGGAAACTTACCTGCTGCTTTATCATGCATTCCTTCCTTATGTGTGCTGCTGTCAGGTGTCCTAGGAGCCTTTACCTGTGCCACTCCTCAGACACCATCTGCAGTGATAAGAATTAAATGCATGTTTTTTTCAGTGAATAATGAAATACTCAGTTAGTGATCCCGGTGGGTGACATTAAACAAAAAAGTCACACGTTATAAGACCCACACTACTACTATTACCACTACTACTAGCACTACTACTACAGGGAGCAGACCTGTTGAATTAAGAGGTTTATATATATTTAGGAGGAGACTAGGTAACACTTGAAAGAGAGTGCACAGCTGGGGGCTGCTGAATGGGCACATTTAATCTTGGAGTGTTTCTGGAGCCTGATGGAAATAGCTGAAAGCTGGGAGAGTGTTACAGGGAAAGCACTGTGTATTCTTGCAGTGCTCTTGCTCAAGCATCCACAGCGAGACTGTTGGCAACTGAACACAGGGACAGTGCTCTAACCCACTGTGGCCACTCTTACAGTGTTATGACTTCAGAAAAACCTGTGGGTACAGGCAACAATGAATCCAGCTGAAATCTGGGTTCTGCACATCTTCTGAATATATTTTCAGTATTTTGGAGAACAAGAGCTTCTGAGTTCTTTGTAAGCTGGTGACAATGGCTTGGCACTGTCTCTTGCCTGTTTCAGCTAACATACAGCCTGAAGTCTCTGATGTTATTGTTAAAAGGCATGATCTCCTTAAATGATTCCTCAGCCTGAACTTTGGTGCGAGTTTTCTGCCTGGCTCATCCGGGAGGGGCAGGCTCACCATGCACTTTATTGGTTATAATGGAGCCCAGTGTTTAAGTAACTAGCCCAGCTTATTCTGGTCTAGGCAAACCAGTTTTGGGTGTGAAACTGGAAAATAACCTCCCTGAACCTTTGTCCATTTATTGAACTGAACCTTTTGTGGTTGTTGTGAAATGCTCAGTGACACTCTCCTCCTCCTATTGAATCCAGGGCTTGTGAGTGGGAGATGGGAAGTGCTTGGGAACCACAGGGTTCTGATCAGATACGTCTGCTCCTGCCTCACCATGGAGGAAGATTTGCAGGCTAAAACTTTGGAAATGCATTCCAAAAGGAGAGCTCTCCAAGAGTGAAGCTCATCCTTCTTCAAATGTTTGGTCCCATGCTGGTTTCCATTCTGTGGGCACAGTGCAGCTAAAATGAGCAGCACTGGTATCACAGCTGGGGCTGAGACAGGTCCCCCTTTGGCTGATGCTGTTCAGCCCTGAGCCGGCTGCTCATCCTCCAGCTCAGGCCAGGAGAGGGGAAGTTGCACAGTCAGTACCCACACCACAGATTCAGAGGCTAATGTGTACTGGAAGGGTCCTGGAAGGCCAGCTGGTCCAGTTCCCTGCTCAGAGTGGGTGATGAGCGACTTCCACTCCACTTGCTGTGAAATTAGTGTTTGTCATGCAGGATTTACTGAAGTGGCTACATCTTGTCTTGTCTCTGAAGCTCCAGTCTCCTTAAAGAGACTGGAGGTACAAACCGATCTGTACTAAAATGGCACAAACACATCTGGAAGAGTCTTTCACTCTGCCTGCCAGAGCAAATAGGACTGGTTTCCCACACTCTGAGGAAGGATGGAGGGAACCTAGTGGCAGCAGCATCTTATGTTATTCTGAAAATATAATCCATTCAGTCATACTGTATTGTTTTAGAGAGGTTGACCTGCTGTGCGCACCACTTACAAATCACTACAAAACCCTCTAGAAACTAATGCTGAGACCTGCTTGGCTGTGCATGAGTTGTTAGAAAGCTGTATGGCTTTATCATGACTGTATTTGCTGCCCAGCCAGGATGAAGTCCTAAAGAAGGAGCCTGTATTACTTTCTCTAGGCACTACATTGCATTGCCTTGTTCCCTTCTCTCTCTTTCCACCTCAGGCAAATTAATACCGTGGCAGCAGTGTCATCCTTCATTACCTCTGCCCATGGAAATGGAGAGTTTTCTAGTGTGGATGGGTGAGAAAGCTATTCACTTTTGAATGGCTTCCCTGGAAGCAATGCAAGAGCAGAGCTTTAGCGTTTGTGGGAAGAGCCACACTGCCGCCCACCTGCTTTTGCAGCAGACAGGTTCCGCTGGCTTCTGATGCTTGAAATCTCCAAAGTCTTGTGTCTCATGAGTGCTGAAATTTGGGTGGCCTCGTTTTTGCTCCTGTCTCTGCTCCTGGCCTGGTCAGTGGCTTTTGTCCCCAGTGAGATCTTTCCCTTCATGGTGCCTCAGTGTCTCCAGTGCAAGCCACACTTCTCTCATTTGCAAGTTGCTCCTGCAAAGGCCGTCAGCAGTGGGCTGTAAGGGCCCCCCCAGTCACCACGAGAAAGCTTTCCAGCTCTTTCTAGTGACAACCTCAAATCATTCCGAGGTATTTTTAAGCATTGCTTTGTAGTCTCAGCTACTTGGGGTGTATCTGCATGAGCTCTGGAATGGAGGAAATCTGGTTTTCTATAGATCTCAAGGGCAAAAGCTAATATCTGAGTTCCAGAAGAGAAAAACCTCCAAACTGTGAGCTTTGCAAGTACATTCTGCCATGGGATTTCACTGGTGCCTGCAGGTTTGCATAGCAAGATCCCTAGTGGGGTCTCTCCCCCCAGTTAGGTGCTTACTTTTGAAGCCCTTGTAGAAATTTATTATCTTTTAAATTCCTGGTCCCCCATCAATTTTGGTTCAAGTTCACTCATTAGAGGTAAGGCCAGACAAGTCACTGACTGCATGAGCTTTTAAATGAGATGAAATTTTTTAAAAAGCGAAAATCATGGTCTCAGGCGTGAATATAGTGTGAGAAATAAACCTTTTTAAAGCAATTTGGATTTCCTCTATCAAGCTTTCCTCTGGAATCATAAAGAAAAGATACATCCCCTACTGATGTGTTATATAAATGGAAGTGGAAGTTGTTGCTTACGATGTGACTCCAGGAACATGTTTCACAGTAAAGAGCATGCCACAGACAGCATCATAAAGCTTTAACCTCCCTGTTAATTACAGAGTTTTACAGCAGAAACTTTCCGTGGTTGAAACAGCATTATAGCAAAGGTAACTTTCATTTTTCCTACAGACTTTCAGAGCAAAACAGAGTATAGACTCTCCCTTGTACAGGCAGTTTGCTTATACTCGCTCTGGCTTGGTCAGCACTTGGTTCTGAAGCTCAGGTGGAAAACAGCCACGTTGCCAGGGAAGGCTTCATACAGTCAGTGTGGCAGAAATACTCCAAAGTCGCTGAACTTTCAGACATCCTAAGGAGAAAAGGGATAGACTTGAAAAATAAGTCCTTAATTTCTAGTGAACATTACTCCTTGGCAGTTACCACAGATAAAGAAATACTCTTGACTCTTCTTCTGGATGGGAGGAGAGTCAGTAAATTTGGCTAGTCAGAGATGGGAACTGGAGAAGTTGCTGACCCATTGAACAGAACTGAGCTTTTACTTGATCATGCAACCCATGACCCAAAGTGAAACACAAAAACCAGGTGTTTGGCCTGCGATTTTTTGTTTAAAGTGTACATGCTTAAAAATGTCAAGGAAAAACATGATTTGGAGTCATGAGTTAAGGATCAGCATCTGTGTTGTTGAAAAACTGGTCTTTTCCTTGTGCAATTGCACCCACCTACTGAGCTCACCCTGGCAGGACGGCGGCAGGGAGTAGGCTGCCTTTCTCCCTGGCAGGCTCGTGGTGTTTGCCTAGCAGGAATGGCAGGAACGTGTCCCCTTTCCAGAGTTTGCAGTGGTGTGTCCAAGGTGGCAAAAGAACTAAGTGGCCTGTTTTAATGTCAGGTTTGTTTGTACATGTGCCTTGTATTAAACATCCCTTCAGTAGACTGCAGCAAGAGTCAGCAGCTGGGATCTGAATCCAGATACACAGGATTCAAACAGGAAATTAGGAGCAAGTCTGCAACAGTGAAAATAATCAGCTGATGGAGTAATTTTTAGGGGGTTTGGACACTAATCCTCTCCTTCAGTCATGTTGATATAACAGTGTAATGGCAGAGTGATTTCTAGCTAGCTTATAAATGATGGTTGGTGCCTTTACAAAAGACTCAGGCTGAACTGGAACACTGAGTCTTGGACTTGGTACAGGTGCTAGCAGGTGGAGTTTTATGGGCTGAGCTATGCACAAAGCCTGCAGTCAGAGATGTTCAGGCCAGAAGGAGTTATGAGTCAGGCTCAGTGGTGTCGTTGTATAGGCTGTTCTTGCTGGCATGGGTGGGGATCAGTTTTCATCTCTTGTACTTACAGTCTGGAAAAAACATTTAATAGATTGTGGAAATTGCTGGTAAGGTAATCCATGGAGTGGTATAAAAATAACAATCTCATGAATGGTGTTTTTGTGCTGTTTTAAAGGCATGTATGTCAGAGAGTGGCGTGGAAGATGAGCTAGAAGAGAAATATTTCCCGTCCAAGTCCCACACTGTGTAGATCTGGCTAAATACACTAACACAGTGCTTAGAGATGGTAGTAGGAATGATGAGAGTCAGTTCCACATTCTCCATCCAACACTCACATCAGGCCATCTCCCTAAGCAAAGGGCAGGCATTGCTCTGTGCTGTTCTGTGAGGATGTGGTCTCACATGCAGAAGCACAGTGGCTGTAGCCACTGGCCCACCCTCTTATGGTGGTTCCTGTAGACAGGAGTGCCCAGCGAGCCAACTGGCTCAAAGACACTGCCATAGTGGGTTGTGGACTTACTGAATTAGTGAGGGCAGTAATAACGGTACTGATTGCCTGTTGCTTGCTCAGGCTGCAAGGAGCACAGCTGTATAAAAGTGTTTTCCTTTCAGTAGTTGAAGTCTGGATCGATTTAGCCTGGAAGAATCCCCCTCCCTTGTCTTCCTGTAATGGAGACAAGGACTGGACCCTTCAGCCTCTTACCCAAACCTTGTTCTACATTTCTTCTGCAGATGACCATCCTCCAAAAGCCCGTGCTGTCAAGGACATGAGGGTACAGCCAGGGGAGCCAGTGATGCTGAGAGGCACAGAGAGCACGGATGACCATGGGATAGTCAGCTATGAATGGAAACAGATCCTTGGCGACCCCTCTGCGGAGATGAAGGTAGGGAGCTCCAGGAAATAAGCAGCTTGCTCAGTGTTGCCTGTGATCTGCACTAGGTTGGTCAGTCAGAGCCCTGACTTAAAAGTCACCTTGTCCTTCCCTCTTCAAGCCAGTCTACCCAGGAGCCTGTTTGCAAAAACTGTGGAACACTCCTTGTGGTTGCCTTCCCCTTCTCATACACTACTTGGAAGTGGCATTTTTGCCTTCATCAAGTCTCAGGCTCCCTGCACAGGATGCTGTCTCAAGCCTTCCTGAGCAACACCTGACCTGCCTGGGTGGGAGCAGCTGAGAGGGCAGAGCTTCCATGCAAGAGCTGCCTCTGGTCCCAAGCTCCTATAGTTCAGAGAAGGGCCTTCTCTTAGTTCTACTCTATCCACTTCAGTGCATTTCCTCTTCTGTCTCTGAACAATCCAGTCTTAGGCTCTGCTTCTGTTCTTCTGGGGCTTTTCCTGGACTTTGCCTCTCTTTAAAGCATAAGTTCTTCCTCCTATTTTATCTGAACTGGAGCAGACCTCATGTCTCCTGTCTGGATCCAAGATCTCTGGGGTGTGAACACTGCCTATCTGATAGATTTTAAAAGTGAATTGTGGCTTTAGAAGAGCAAATTATTTCTTTTAAACTTCTGCAAAATGCTTTGGAAAGCCATGGATCTCATATGGAGTTCTTGCAGCACCTTTTGGAAGAATTAGCAAATGAGTACATCAGGTCCACAACTGATTTTGAACATCAGCAGTGACAAACTCTAGAGTGCCAAGGGGTCTGTGTAATTCAGCAAGTGCTCCTTTCCTTTTCCCTTTGCCTTAGCCCAACCAAAGCAACTTTCATTGAGGGGGGAAGGTCCCCTCATATTATGCTGTATTAAATACATTAAAATGATATATGGCAAGGCTGTGTTCTTTTGAAACCTAATCAAAACCAGAGATAGCATGGAAATGAAGGTCCAATTCTGTTGTAAATATAGAGGGAAAGTTTGTGTCAATAATATAGTAGCTTTCTCATCTGAAAAAATAATTAAATACACCTACCTTATTCCCTATGTACTAAATAAATGATTCATAATAGGTTTTAAGTTTTAAAAAGTAAAATAAAAACTACAGGTATTTCTGTCCTCTCCAAACAGTTTTATTTTCTCTTGTGCTTTCACAATGCCCCAAAACATGAAATATCTAATTATACTTGTGGTACTTGTTCTCTCTGCTATTGCAGCTGGGTACCAGTCCATGGGTTTGTGGGGGGGAGTTGTCTAGCACTGAGATATTTTTCATGCCAGACATCTGCTTGAAGGTTTCCATCCAAGCTCCTTTCTCCCTAATGTCCAAACGTGGACCTTGCATAGCTTCAGTCACTCCTTCCTTAGAAGTACTTTTCTCCTACATAAGCCTTTCTTTTGGATTCTCAGAAGCACGAAGAAGATCAGGTAGAAATCTCCAACCTCCAGGTGGGGACTTACGTCTTCCAGCTTACTGTCACGGACACTGCACAACAGCAAGACTTCACCAACATCACCATCATGGTGTTGAGCTCTGAGCAGACAGAAGGTGAGCCTGAGCCCACACATACCTACCTGGAGTCCTCGAGCCTGGGTGCTGCTCTGGCATTATTGGTGCTCTTCTCAGAGGGGCAGATGGGAGAAGAGCACAACCAAGAGACTGGACTTGCATGTCAGCTTTTCCCAGTAAGAGCCTGCACCAGTAGTGGAAGGTCTCTGCATTCATAATGATCTATTTGGGGTTTTTCACGTACCCTTGCAGGAGATGGTGCCTGCAATAACCCCATCTGCTGTGCCTGTCACTGCTCTCTGCTGGGTGACACCAGAGCGGATGAAGCTTGGGGTGCAACTGAGGTTGCAGAACAGGAGAATGTGAAAGGTCTTGTTGACTCTGTGGTTTTGCTGTGAAGGCCCTTAGGTTGCAGGGTAGGTGGCATCATCTGCAAGACATTCAATATATCCCTGGATTTATTTATTTTTTCCTTCAATGGCTTTGTTTAATGATGAAAATGTTCAGCATTACAAGCATATTAGGAGTAAGGAGTTCTTGGTCAAATGGTTGACTAGTAGCTAAGCAGGGGATGTCTTCTCCTGCCTCAGGTACCATAAAAATATAAGAGCAGCCATGTCAAGCGATGCTAACGGTCTGACCAAATTCCAAAACACTGCATTCAACAGTGTGCAGAGGTTGGTACTTTGGAAAGAGTGCAAGAACATGACATGCTATCAGTAAATCTCTACTGTGCTTGACTAATACCCAAGGATTTTGCAGCTGGGAGATTTTTTTAAGCAGAAGATGGTGTCTTTCTGTTTAATAACCATGTATGAATCCCTTTTTGACCTCATGTAATCTTTGAAAAGCAGTAACCTCCTGAAGCAAGGAGTTTCACAGCTTAACTATGTGCTGTGTGGAGATGCAGCTCCTTTTGTTTTATGGATATGGTACCTTCTAATTAGGTTTTGTGACCCTCTCTTTCATATAAAAAAATTCATTCCATAATTCTCTACTCTCCTTCTCCATGTTGGTCAAGATTTTATAAACTTTTCAGACGTGTCCCTTGGAAGATTTTGTTTGCCTTCACATACACAAAACAGAAAGTCTTCCAAAGGACTTATCTAACCCCAGACCCTTTTCTGTTAACTTTCTTGATAGAGCATTGTTTGACTCCAAAGAAGGTGGGTTGGTGTCGGGGATCTTTTCCACGCTGGTTTTACAACCCGAACCTTCAGCAATGTGAGGAGTTCATTTTTGGTGGCTGCAAGCCCAACAAGAATAACTACTTACGGGAGGAGGAGTGTGAACTTGCCTGCAAGAATGTCAGAGGTGAGTCCTTCAAAAATCCAGCCCCCTCTTTCTCATAGGATTAGGATGACCCTGTGGACAAGTACTGCAGCCTCTTGGCTGACAGCTAGTTAGAGCCCACTGAGCTGAGGAGACTGGGCTAATTATGGATGGGCATAAGTCATTGTCTTAAGCTGCCAACATATCTGACCCAGCTCCTGAAGCACTGGACAGTGTCCTTGGTATTCCTCTGGTTGCAGAAGCCCTCACCAAATCTTTGTGTCACATCTGAGACATAAATTAAGAGAGCAGCATGTGCAGTTAGGGGCCAGAAGTGCTTCACTCTCAAAATGAAATTAATCTCTCTCCTCAAGCCACTGAGAACAATTTAGTGCTGCTCAGATAAATGGGCTGAGCCTCTGCCAGGCCCGTTGCAGTGCACAGCTTAAGAAGGAGGTTGAAGCCTTGGAAAAGAAAGACAATTTGGAAATGGTCTAGCTCATAGTGGGAGGTTCCCCTGTGCTCCTCCAGGCCTGTCTCACGTGGGTACAACTCATCTGGGTCTCTGAGTGGTGGGCATCCATATTTCATCTCCGTAATCCAGGGCTTCCTTTCAGAAAATATGCTCTTCTCATGTGATACATGAAGGCAATATAAAGCTGATCTTAACCTGACAAAACATTGTGGTGGTAAATTTATTTTGTTTTATTTTTCCCCTTGTCTCTTCAGGTTCTGTTGGTGGGCGACAACAGCCAGGTGAGTCTCCCATATGACAGTGTAATCTTACTGCAAGCTTGGGCTGAGTGTCTCATGTCCATTCCTGTGGCTTTTGATTAGGACTCAGTGTGGAAAGTGAGGCACTGGAGACTAATTTCTTTACTAAGCCTTTCACTTTCATGTCATAGGATAATTTAGGTTGGGGATTACCTCTAGATGTCATCTGATCCAACCCACTACTCAAAGCAGGTCCATCTTTGTGTCACATTAGGTTGCTCAGGACTGTATCCAGTACAATTTTGGGTATCTCTGAAAAAGGAGATTTTACACTTTGTCTGGTTAAACTGTGCCAGTGTATCTGCCTTGTTTCTTGTTTGCCAGCCCTATCAGCAGCTTTTAAGTCCTTCGTAAAGCATCTGGCAGGGAGAAACAATGAATTTTAATGAGCTGTCTGAACTGTTTCTGATACAGTATGCAATGGGAAGTGTCAGGCCCCCTTCTTCAGATGCAAGGATGGTTGCTGCATTGATGCCTATCTGGAGTGTGATGAAACTCCCGACTGTGCTGATGGATCGGATGAGATGTACTGTGAACAATGTAAGTACTTTAAATTCTGGCTTAGACAACTTACTATCTGCCCAGGAGTGGGTCCAATGTAAGTTACAGGTGCTGAATCAGTGCTTTTTGGTGTCTTCTGTTCTTATCTCCTGACCCTGCATTATCTCTTTCCACAGTATTACATTTGCAAGTTCTGCCATTTCCTGTATCTCTGCTGACCGCAAGAGATGACCTTCCTTCTGTGATGTTTCCTGCCTCTTAAATACGCTTTGACTCTCTTCTCTGCACCTATCTGTAAGACTTCAGGCCTGTCTTTCTGTCCCCTTTCAATATTTTTCTCACTGAATGACCTTACCTGCTCTCTTAGAGTTGGGAAATGGGAAAGGAAACCATGATTTCTCCAGGTCTGTCCAGTGGCACAGTTCCCTTAACATCCCGTTATGCTAATGTAAATGCACAGTGGTGAGATGCCCAAATCCACACTATCTCCTCCCTTCTTCCATCCCTCCTCACCTCTTCTGAATTCCCATAATCTCTTTCCTATGTGTGGGTGTTTTGCTGCCTTTTTAGATTTACAACTCTATGATTCATCTTTCTTGCCGTTTCTTATATTCTGCACTAGTGCTCTTTTGTATTTCTTAAAACCTGGAGTGACTTTTCCGATACTTCTTGATGGAAAATAAATGTAAGAAAGCAGCCTTTGTTTTCCCTAGTTTTGTCTCTGTATCTGTGGATTGGAAATTGGGAAGAGGTTCTTGTTACTACATTTTATTTTTCCAATGTTCCTCTCATAGCTCTGAGATACTTAAGAACAGCAAATGATACCTCCCTTTCTCTGGCTTGTGATAGCAAAGGAATGTGCAGGAAAGCCCTGTCTGCCCATGTCTGCATGGACAGAGGCATTTCTTTTCAACTGGTGAGAGAAGTTTTAACATGAAGTGTTTCCCTTGCAGATGCTCGTGAGTTCAATAGACTGCAGAAAATCAATGTCACGCATAAGCAAGGTATGTACTGTCCAGAGCACCTAGGCTGACCTCTGCCAGCTTTCGTTTTTTTCTTCAGTCTGTTGTTCCATGGTAAAACTGCTTCCCTCTATAAATCCAAAACCAGGTGTAGCATCTGGGTAGTCCCTGTACTGAAAATGAGCAAGGGCCTGTTCTCTGACCTTGAGGACAGCTGTTGACAGCAGGCTTTTACTCTCCTGCCTAAACTTTTTCCATTCAGGTAAGTGTCACGCATGTTGCTTGCTGGGCACAGTACCTGGCCTGTACGAAACCCTGCAGCATGTTTTTTTGGAAATAGTGCAAACCAAAGCAGTGTGGGAGACACAGCAATGTCTGTGCTCGATCCCATATCTTTGCCTTGTTTGTTAAACTGTCAACAGTGGACCTATCACTGGGCTAAAAGAGTATATTCCAAATCACTTAAATGCAGCTCGATTGTAGAAGACACCTGAGCTGATCTGCAGTTTCTGTGTGTCCAGGCTCTTCATGTTCCCTGCTGCCTCCCAGGGAGGACAGGTCATTTCCACAGGGGAATGAATCCAGGGTTTACCATGACTGCACACTCTGATGTTCCTTTTTCTGCTTGCTAGTTGGATTTATGGCAGGTGGCAGCTCACCTTGGCATTGCCAATTTGACCAGCTGGCAACTGAGCCATGGGGGCCTGAGAGCCACTGTTCTGGCAATGGATTTCCTCTGCCTTGGTGCTTGCGCTCTTTTGTTGTGAGCAGAAAATTTTGCTGCTCTGGGAAGACACTGCTTGGGCTAAAGCACCTCTGCCTTGCTTTGCAGGCCACTGTGTGGACTTGCCTGATACTGGACAGTGCACTGAGAGCATCTCTCGCTGGTACTATAACCCATTCTTGGAGAAATGTGACCCCTTCACCTACGGAGGCTGTGGTGGCAACAGCAACAACTTTGAACAAGAGGAAGAGTGCATGAAATCATGTTCAGGCATCACAAGTAAGCATACATAGTGAGGGCTGGAGTTTTACTGATCAAACTGGGAAGATCGCTTCAGATTAAGTTCTGTGGTCCCAAAGAGGCAGTGCCTTGGGAGCTTTCAGTCAAAGCTGCTCTGCTATCAATGACTTGGCCATGACCCACAGTGTCCTTTGGCATGACCAATGGCATATGGGGAATGGTGGATCTACAGCATCTTTCTGCAATGCAGCCTGTTGATTCCCAGAGCTGGAGAGCATTTTGGCTTCTGATGTTAAGAAAGAGACAAAGGAGGATGACAAAACCAACCAGAGATAGGCTCTCTTCAAAGCAGATATATCCTAACCTCCTAGCTTGGCTCCAGGTCTCTCCAAGTAAGAGGGGAGAAATGGAGAAAATCCTCAATGACACATACTAGCCTGAAGTTTTAAACAAATAAGGGAGAGGTTTATACTGTACGCTTGGTATGTATTGCTTTGGAGGCCAACAGGAGGAATTCTGCCAAGTATCTGTTAAGAGGCAAACTACCTCCCTCAGCTACACTGGGCCTCACAGCCTGCCCTGAGAGCTCAGTACCACGGCTGTCGAGAAGGGATGCTCTGTGTGTTCAGTCACTTCATAGCACTGGAAATACGTTCCTCAGAAACCTGGCTTACTCCTTATTCCCAACCTTCTTTGTAAAACTTTTGTCCCCCCTCTGTGTTCCCAATTCAGAAGCAGATGTCATTGGCCGAAGATGGGAATCATTTGAGTCCCAAACTGCTATGTTAAGTGAGTAACAATTTTCCCTACAGATCTTTCTTGTTGCTTTTCCTTGTCCTGAAAAATATCTTTTCTTTCCTTGCAAATAGTAGCCTTCTCTCCCACACCCCTTCTGAAGCTGGAGGAGCAGTGTGGGATTTGTGGGATGCTGGCAGTGGCAAGAGGTGCTTCTGTGCACTGTGCAACTGTAGTCCATTTTTTCCTGTGTCTGTCACTCAGTAGCTCATACAGAGACTCCTGTTTTTCTTTCCATCAACTTGGATGAATGCTCCACTGTTCAACATCAAAAAATGGGAAGTAAAACTCATCCTAAGGGCCAGTTTCACATAAGAACTACTAACTTCTACAAGAAAGAAGGCTCAAGCGGATAATGTCAGGTGCTGGACTGTGGGAAAATGTGATGACCCTATACAACCTCCCTACAACACTAAAAAAAGCCCAACACTATTGAAATACGAGTTCTTTAAAAAATGTCACATGAAGGTTATTGTTCTTAAATCCTAGAGACTGATTTAATCTTCAGATTCACTCCAGCTCTCCACTGCATCATGTTTGACTGTCTGCACTGATGATGCAGGGGTTTGGTTGACTGGAGAACAAGTGCTCACACTAATGCTAAGAGCACTTTCCCACAGACTCAGCCTGTCCTCCACAGCTCACTCCCTCAGTGTTGCCCCAGCCAGGAGGTGCCTTCTGTGACCACCCCTTGGTGGCCTCCCTGTTGAGGTATGACAAAAGGCTGCCCTTGCAGAAGGATTTGATATTCCTAGGGTTGTCAAATGGCCAAGCCTGCCAAAGTCACAGAACAGCCTTTAGAGGGCGTGGTGCATCTGGGAAATGATGGGAAATATCATTTGGGAGAGACAGGCTGGCTGTGCCCTGGCCATGCCCTTATGCCATGCAGTTGCCATCTTTCTTCTTTGCTGATTGTGCAGTGGCCACCCTGCTCTCATGCCAGCTGTTGTCTCTCCTCTTTGCCAGCACAGTTTCTCCAGTGGCTTTTGTGCTTGCCTTATCCTGGCCACTCCTGCTGCATCAGAGTTTGTGGAGCATCCCTGCTAACATGTTCACATATCCCTGCAGGTGCCTTCGAGGTAGTGATTGCCGTGCTCCTTGGGATCTGCATCATGGTGGTCCTGGTGTTCATTGGCTACTTCTTCCTGAAGAAAAGGAAGAAGAGCAGCCGCCGCCGTCAGCCTCCCACTGCTACCAACTCAACCCTCTCCACCACAGAGGACACTGAGCACCTGTTCTACAGCAGTGCCACCAAACCAGTCTGACCTACAGCCTCTCCCTCCAGCTCAGCACTGGGGCACTCCCCAAAAGTTCTGGAGTTCTGTTTTTAGACACAGGTCTGTGCCTGAAGGACTCGTTCTCTGTGAAGACGTTTAGAGCATCAGGCTAAGATCTAGCTGTGATTTGGCAGTACTAGTATTTGTGATTGTCTAGGCTAAATGGCTGCTCTGGAAAGTGAGGAACTGGGAGCATTCTGTTGCTCTCTGATATCCATCCCTTCCTAACCTCAAACAATCCAGTGAAACTCTGAATTACATCTTTCTTCCTGCTCAAACCTCGAGCACAACTTTGCTCAACTTCCTGAAGGACCCTGGAACTGGATCTGTGTAGCATTCATGTTGGTGACTGGTGCAAGCTCACGAGAGCCAGCAGTTTGTTTTCAGTGTCACTTTCTTACATTCAACCTTGTATTTTCCTCCCCTTCTCCCAGTCCTCTGCAAGGTGCCCTGCCTTGCAGCAGTCTACCTGGTCATGGTGCATCTCTTAAGGTCTGTGGGATTCATGTAATCATCCAGACCTGATCCAAGGGCTCTGTGACACTCTCCAGCAGTTCCTGTTTTCAAAATGGACAGAAACAGAAATACCTGCTTAAGGCACTAGGCTTTGTTTTTTAACAGAAAAGCACACCTAGACTTTTTTCTGGCTGGCTGCTGTGTTTCAGTCTCCTGTGTACAGTACATGTTCACCATTTTTCTCTCTGTGAGTTGCCCTGGTTGCTTTTCCAGTGTTCAGTCTGAACCCAAACACATTGAAAAAATACCTGTTTATTCTCACATGAAGTAAATGTCCATACTTTTCCTGCTGATTGTGTAGGAAAGCTGCAGCTTTGATTTTACTGCATGTTCCTCTGAGCACACAGCCTGATCTGAGTCCCTGGCATCTCCCAGAGCACAAGAGTGGGCTGAATACCACTGGCTAATGTATGCAGCCTTCCTCGCTCCTGCTGGCTCATCCCTCCTGATGCAAGATGAGCCCAGCCAGCCCTAGGAGGTCCAAAGCTCATCTCTGGCCCCAAGGCAGCATGTGAAATCCCTACTTTGGCAATGTCCTGGTCCCAGTCCTGGTCCTATGTGTTCCCCTGTAGTCCGTTTGCAATGAGACGCTTCCGAGCTCTGTCCTGCAGCTGGTCCAGGCTTGTACCTCAGCGAGCTGAGGATTTCTGTTGGGGCAGAAGAAGCTATTTGTGAAGTGCCTGATGTGCTGCCAGCTGTGGGGCTGGCACCAATCCTTAAACTTCCAGTGCCTGCTGCTCTTGGAAAACTGCTGTGAAGAGAGAGGAAACCAGAGTGTGTGTGTGCGTGTGTGTGTGTGTGTGTGTGTGAGAGTGAGTGAGTGAGTGTGTGTGTCTAAGAAGCATAGATCTATGTACAGACTTCAGTTTAAATGCTTGGACTCTTTCATGCCCAAGGGCAGAGTGGTTTTGGTATGCTCTGTGAAGCCATTCCCAGCTCAGGACATGGCTCAGGTGCAGTGGCAGGAGAGCTGCCTCCCTGGGCTGATGCCTGGGCTGTAAGGAAAGAAACTGCTGCCCAGCGCCTGCTGGCAATCTGACTGCATGCCTCTCCCCATCACAGGCATCTGCCGCAGCGCTCCTGGGGCTGGTCAGATTCCTCCTTTTTGTGGATCTGTCTCATATCATTTCTTCCATCTCTTTTTTTTTTTCCCACAGCCTATCATGGCCTATGCAATAAACCTAATGTCTTGATTTATTTTTCGTGTGCTTACTCTGATAATAAAAAGGAATTGTTTGTCTTATCTGGCTTGGGAGTGGTGTCTGAGGAGCAATGACCCACAGAGGGGGCAGGTACCGTTCCCATGCCTGCTATCTCGCACCCTTTCATCTGCCCCGACTGTGGTGTCTCAGGGGAGAGCTGCTGCAGCAGCGGTCCCGTGGCGTGGGGAGGGCTGGAAGCGGGGGATGCAACATATGTGGATACCTGAAAAGGAAACTACTGCACGAGGTGTTCTGGGAGCAAGATTATTACCCACTAAGTCACCCAGAGAGCAAGGCAGGGTGTAACCTGAAACTGGTTTCCAGCTGGTCAGACTGGTTGGGCTTTGGGTCTGAAACCAAAATCAGACACTATTCTTCAAACAGGAGTTGCTCTAACTATGTCTTCAGGCTGGCGATTGCTGAGAACTGCAGTGTAAAGTCAGCTAAATGTAACTGGCTAATTGGCAGTGGGTTTGTGCAGGAACCAGGCGGACCTGCCCTGCACCACCGACCCGGTCGCCCTTGCTGGGCCTCCGAGTGCTGCTTGCAGCAGGAATGCTTTCTCCCCGCACTCTGCTCTGGGCTGTGGGCTTTGCTCTGTACTCTACACCAGCTCCCCCATCCTGCCATCTCCAGCTACTCAGAGGCATAAGTGCAGACATTATCCCTCCTGTCCCCTGAAGCGCTGCCCCAGGAGTAGCTCTGCTGAGCCCAGCTCAGCTGGGCCGATGGGGTCACTCTCCCCTTCCGGCAGTAACCCCTGGCCTGGGAGCGCCACCTGAAACCAGGGCTGCTTCTCCTGACAGTCTCAAGGGAGAGGTGGGTACGTGCTTTGCAGTCTCTTTCACTTACACCACACCTTTGTGTCCCCTGGTGCTGGAGGCTGCAGGGCCGGCCTGAGCCCTCGCCGTGCGGCTTCTGGGTCCGCACCCCCCGAGTCCCACCTGCCTCCAGCTCCTGTGCCCCCACCTGACGCGAGGGCTCCTGCTTCCCAGGAAATCTCAGCTCTTGGAAATTTTCACATGGGATCAGGGGCCCAGAGTTTGAAACTCTGCAGAATGAAAATCCCGCTCCTCAGGGGCCAGCGGTGAGGGGAGGCTGCCTCACTGCCTTACTGCCCAAGCAAGAACAATGTTCGGTGACAGCTGAGCTGCCCCGTGGCACTGGCTGCGCTGGACAGGGAGCACATCCTCCATGTTCCCCAGCTGCCAGGAACACGCAGCTGCGTGGAGCTGCTGGCTGCTTTAGGGCAGAGCTGCTCCTCCTGGTGTGGAGCTCCTGGCGCATTCCCCGCAGCTGCTCTGCGGTGCAGGAGGCTCCGAGGCCTGGAACTGCCCCTTGTCCTTGCAGTGTGTGCAGACAATGCCTTCCCCACCGAGGTCAGCATTTTCCACAGGGTTGTTTGCATGCCTTGAGGAGCCAGGCTCCTGCCAGGCCCCAGGAGCTGCTGCCCACCGTGCTGCCTCACTGAGAGGAAACTGCTGCCCTTTCACATTGTTCAGTCTGCCTGTTGGTGGCTTCCACCTCTGCAAAAGGATGTCCATGGAACCTCTCTGCCCTTCCTGACCAGCAAAACTGTTTTTTCACCTTGCTCCGAGTGTCAGAAAGGATTTGCCTGAGCTTTTGGTTGAGATTATCCCAGCACGCTGGAGGGGACCTCACAGGGTTTGTGTGGCTACTGGTCTGGATGCAGGAAGCATTAGCTCACAGCTAAATACTGTATGTCTCTGGCTTCCCTGGGGCTCAATGGCTCTGCAAACAAACGCAGCAGCTGCCCTGATACAACAAGGAATGGCTCCACAGTGGCAGGCCAGAATACTGTTCCACACACAAAATCCACAGTGGGGTGAAACTTTCTGGCAAGTTACTTTAGCCCTCAGTCCTAATTTACTGCCTAAGGAAGAAATTATTTTGGTTTTGAGACCAAACTGTTCATTCTGGTTAAAAAGAAGAGCTCTAAAGCCGAGGGAAAGAAGGAGCAGTGTTGTGTGCAAGCTCTGCATAATGTAAAGACAGATATTGAATGTCATTTCTCCTCACCTTACTTCAAGCTGTAGGAATGACCAGACTTGCTCCTACTGTGGTGTGCTTTGAGCTCCTACATGGAACACATGCGGATTTGAGGTACCATGTCTAGTCCAGCATGTGGTAAGCAAACCTTGCTCACTAAAATAGTGCCTGTGTGAGAAATAGCCTGTGAAAACTTTCCAGACAGTCTTTTTTTTTCTTTTTCTCTTTGGAGAAATGGAGAGAGAAATTGGAAATACTCTCCCTTGGTTATCAAGCACAGAACTGCATGTTATTGTAGTAGCTTATAGTCACAGAGAAATACAGTCACCTCTAAAAATTCTAGCAGCTCTGATGTCTTCTGCAGCACCTAACAGGGGATGAAGGAACCTTTCTGCAAGGAAACCTGGCTGACCAGTAAGTGTTTCCTGGGCAAGGTGCCACCTGAGGCGTGACAGAGTTTCTGTGGCCCTTATTCAATAGTTGCCTCTCCAAGGTGTCCTCATCTCCAGCTGTGTCAGGAGTTTTGAAACTAACCATCAGTTCCTGTAACAGCTTTAGAAGATTTTGCAGAGGCCACTCAACGTTTAACCACCATCTTCTCCAAGTTGCCCAGAGCCAGCCTACATGAGAGGATACACAAAATGACAGCGAGTAACTGATGGCAGATGCAGAAGAACAGGAGCCCTGCTGGAGCCAGCCAGGCGCTCCGGTAAGAAGGGAATTTTTCCACAAGTCTCAGTGCATACAAAGAGCCTGTGTCTTTGTTCTCTGCCCTGACACACCTGACCCACATGACAGCTGCTTCAGGATTGTTAAAAAATATTTGTGAGCAGTTCAAGCAAAGCACTGGTCCAGAAATTTGAGCTGCTGGGACTCCCCCAGCCAGAAACTCTTCTTTAAATGAAACGAAAGTGTCCCTCTCATGAAGGCATTTTGGGAGCCCTTCCCTCCCTCAGCTGCATCCCCAGGGGCCCCAAGACTCTGCCACCACCATGGGCTCCGGGCTGCACTGCTGCATTTTTTATTCAGTATGGGGTATTGTTCAGCCAGAGCAGCTGCGCAGAGTGGTTTGCCAGCTCCTTTTGAGATGTCCACAAGAGGGGGCAGCAATATCTTAATATCCCTCTTGGTGTTGCCTTGGATACTGTACTGTCAAAGCAGCAGGGACATGGTGCACTGCTGGAGTTGGTGCTGAGGTGTGAGATGTGAGGCTCTATGAGCTCCATAAAATGCAAGGTCCTGTTCCCTTCCTCCCCATCTATATTATGGTCTAATGTTATGGTCCATGTGACCACACTTCCCCAGGTCTCAAAGCATCGTATCCACCTGCAAGACAGGGGAGAGCAGCTACAACCTTCAGAAGAACAGAGAATTGACTTAGGGTCTCCCACGCCTCTTGTGGGTGCTCTGTGCCCTGGGTCTACCTCCCTTTGGTTGTGTAAGACTTACATAGAGCTAGCCACAGCTACTAGGGGCACCAGTCCAGCCCCACAAACTTGTCAGTGAGACTTTAAAAAAAAAACACACGAGTGCTTCTCTCTCTTTAGCTATGTGAAACAGTTTCCCAGATTTCTTTTGCTGACTTCTACTGCTCTCCCCAACATACACACTATGTTTTGAAAGAAACAAGAGATTTTTTTCCAGTAATCAGAGGACTTCACACAGTAGAACCTTCATTAAAACCAAAGCAAGCCAAAATGGTTCTTTAATAGACTGTCATCAAATTTGGAAGTGGGTAGCTCTGTCTCCCAAGCTTTGCCATACAACCCTTCCCTACAAATCTACATTAGAGGATGAAGGGGCATTTGTGACACACTTGAGGAGGCTCAACAGCTCTGGGGAGCTGTGGGGTCATTGCATGGACCATGCAGCTCTGCAGGAGAGCAGACAGGAGCTGCCGGCAAGGATGCAATGCTCTTATTCTAATGTCCTCGCTAGAGGTTTTTGGTGCATGGAGTTTCTGTTAAACCAGTTTGAACTGGTTCTCTCTCATATTTAGAAACTATCCCTGCTTATGCTGTAGAATTACACCCTGTCAACAAATTCTCCTTTCCCTCTCCTTGTAGTATTTTGGGACAGGGGAGCTCTTCTCCCCTTTACCCCAAAGTCTGGGCTAATCTGTTTTAACTGAAAAACAGATTTTCCCAGGAATCGCCTCTTGCCTGCCATGTCTTCTGCTAGCTGATCCATCCACCACTCCTCTGCTGCTCAGCCATGCAATTTCCATCCTACTTCCATGTATCTCCCCATTCAGCAACTAAGGGACTGTCCAGAGATGGAATCTGTGCAGAGTGCAACCTCTTAAGTAAAGGGAAGAGCTGGCAGAGTGTGTGTGCCCAATACCATTCTTCCCGTCACCTTTTATATGCACATTCTCAGCCATGGAGGCTTTCACTTCTGTCTTTTCTCTTGCATTCCCATCACATTACCGTCTTAAATATGCAAGGCTGTAAAACCCATGCAAATACCTGGCCATCACGAAAATGAGTAAGCATCTGGAGGGCTCTGCTTGGAAATAGTCAATGTACCAGACACTGCCATTTGAATACTAAAGCGTTGTGTACTGGGGGAACTTCCACTGTTGGCAAACTCTGGGGCAAGTGGGTGAGGTCCAGAAGGAAGTCCAAGTACCAAGAAAATAGCTATTTGTTTTCATCAGTATTTTTTCACCACTAGGCTCCTCTTTCTCCACAAGGCCCTGGATTCAAAGAACTGATCTAAGATCTCACATGCTGTACCTCACAGCTGATGTTTCGCAATCCACTGCAGCTTCTTCCAGAACATGTTTGTCTCTGTGCACTGGAGGTGAGCTGTACTCCATCAGATGGGCAATGGTCTTCATATCGCCATGTGCCAGGCAGGTCCATTTGGTGGGACAGGCTGGAAGGGACATTCTGCTTCTCTGCTGGGTGAGCTTTCTGCTGGGCTGTCCTGGCCCTCTGTATGGTTGGAGCCTCCAGACAAGGGTGCAGGGCAGGGTAGGACCCCTGGGTGAGCAGCAGCCTGCAGAGCTGATGGTGAAAATTGAGCCCAAAGGAGCAGCTCAGCATTACAACTTGGTCTGTCCTACAGCTAGCCCTGGCTGAAGGAGTAGTTCTACGCTCATGTAGCTTTCCTCACATTAGTGCTGCTCCCACTGAAACAGCCTGGAAAAAAGCAATTCACTTTTCAGGGATCTGTTTTCTGCTAGTATGGCTCCTTGAATCAACCCCCCCAGGACACCAGCTGAGCACCAGCACTGGCAGAAGAGAACCTACAGCAGCATGGCTTGGAGAGCATCTCTGAGGGAAGCTACTCAGAAATATCAAACCGTGCCCATCAGTCCTGACATCTCCCCTAGCCCCATATGCTCTGGCTCTACACTGCTGGACTGAGGCTCTAGGAAACTGCATCCAGGTTCTGTCTGTTGTCCTGCAAGTCATGCTGGTCTTGGCCCTCCCTGTGGTTCAGAGAGCTTTCCCCTGCACCATTTGTAGCAAGGCTGGTGTTTGGGTAAGCAGTTTCCCTGCTGTCCTGCTTTGGCCCACAGCGCTGAAGCTAAGGGAGCCTAAGTGCTGCCCTAAACTGCCCTCATCTGCCCTTTCACATGGACCTGCAACTTCATGAAAGGCTCCTGCTTCACCCATGCCTCCAGGCTTTCTGCAAATTGCCTCATCCAGCTGCTGAGAAAAGGGGGCTTTCCCAGCTTTATTTTTTCCCCCACTATATTCAGATTTATGTTAATCGTGCGTGATTAGCCAGTTGTGGGCTGGAAACTCTTCTGACAGTCTGTTCCAAGGAAGCCATGAGGAAAGACCCAGGAAACAGTGGTAGTGAAGCCCACATATAAAACTGCAAAAGCTTCTCCCTTGAGCCTGGATTTCTGTAGCAGGAGGAGCAGGCTACAAATGCCCAGGAATGCAGTGTCAAGTAGAACCTGTCTTTGGGAGAAAAGTGACCACTTATTTTGCATAAGTCACCTGAGAGAGCAGGCCAGATATTTCCTGGCAGGGTTGTGTGTGTGACCATCAGTAAGTCAGGACAAAAGCCTTTTTGTTTTTTTTCAGTAGCTCTGAAGAGCTCGGCAGGTTTCTAGGCTGGAGGGAACCAAGCCCTTTGTCCCTGCTCCCCTTCCTGTACTCGAGAATGTTCCTCCAGAAGCTTTTTGTGGCTGAGGTGACTGCAAGTCTCAGAAAACCTGCAGATTGGGTACTTGCTGTCTTTAACAGAAGCAAAGCAGAAATGCATAGTGGTTGTCTCCAAACCTTGAGAAGAAACTGAGGAAATGAGGATGGCAGAGAGCACAGGATGCTTGTTCTTCCCTGGGAGATAACTGTCTTTCCTGACTCTGTCCACCTAATGTCCTTTCTACTTCACAGCTCCTAATGAGTTTTCCTTCTGAGATAGCCTAATGATATGTAATTAGTGAAATTCAGAACAGTTAATCTCAGTTTGTAATTGGCTTTGGAGTATGCTGTTTCTGTTTCAAAATGGAGAAGAGCTTGTGTGCTCATCTGTTTGCTGTTTTATGTGAGCGCTGCCTCTTCTTACCAAGCTCAGAGCTTGGTCAGACCATACAAAGATCCTACCTTGTAGGGTAGGAGAAAGGCAAATGTTCTGGATAGGGAGGGTAATTTCTCTTCTGTAAAGAGAAGATCATGTTAAACTGCAATGACTTGTGAATATACATGGTCCTATAGCCAAGGCCTCCTCTGCCATCTCTTTCAGCAAGCAGATGGACCTTGACGTGCGCTGCAGAGATCACTGAATCCTCCTCTGTCACTATCCACTTGCTTCCCAAGTCCTGCAATGGAGATGTCACACGTGGATCAGTGTTTCCTCTCCAGGGCCACTTCTGGCTCCTGCACGTGAACCTGTGGCAAGGACTGCCGGCTGACTGGCACTCTCATTGCAAAGTGTCTCGGCCACCTCTCCTCCACAGGAACATGACCAGCAAACAAACCCCATGCTCAGTGCTGCTCAGCACCCAGTTCCCACTGCAGTCACAGGGCAGACTGGGCTGTGGTCAGGCAGCAGACAGGTAGGACCAGTACCTGAGGCATGACTGGGCTTGTTCAAAGTCTTAACTTCCTATTGCTCCTTTGCCCCTCTCCCATTCACTTTCCCATAAACTCTACCTTTGTTTGACTCTCAGCACACCCTCCTTTCCTGTCTTTCTGTTTTTTTCCCCAGAGACTTCTGATATGCATTGCAAGATGTCTGGAACTGCCAGACCGCGTGGCACAATCCAAATATCACAGCATCAGGCAGGAGATAGTATCTTACTCTAGTTGCAGAAGCACCATGTCTCTCTGTATGTTCCTGGACACTGTAAACTTTCTGCACCAGACGTAAGGGTGTCAGGAAAGGAAGTGGTAATAATTTTTCCCAGTTTGAACCACTAAGGAGATTTTTGGCACTGTGCAAAACACTCCAATAGCAGTCTGGGTGGGACACTTGCAAACTTTGCAGAAAGCTCCACGGGAAACCTAATGATAGAAAATACACCCTTCTGTAGAAAAAAGAGTGCCTCTGATCCCAAGAAAGCCAACTGCAGTTGAGTAAACAGCAAAATTCAAGATAAGGAAATGTTCACCCCAGTATATCCACATTGGACCCACACTCCAGCTCCTATCTGTGGGTGATGTCCAGCAACTATGTGAAGGTAAAAACAACCTCTTTTCTCACCCAGCTTAATGGTGCTTTTCAGCAATTATGACCCAAACTGTCCTCTCCAAAGTGCCTTTCATCTTCTTAGAGCAGAGGACAAAACAACTCCTCCTTGAAATGTTCAGAGCTTGACTACCCACCTCCTTGTGACCAGACTGCTGCTTATGTGACATGGGTTTGAGGCTGTCTGCTGAGATGTTGTGCTCCTGGTGTCTTGGGTAGCTTTTTGTGAGTCCAGACCTGTGGGGGGCAGAGTCCTTGTCCCAGCTGAACCAGTAAGGAAATCAGCTCTCTGCCCAGTTTTCCCTGGAAAAAAGTGACAGGCTCCCTACTAAGGACACTATTGCAAGGGAAAAGATGATGCATGGTGCATCTTGAAAGTGGCCACTGAAAGCAATGAGACAAACCGTGCTTGGTTCCTAACCAAGTCAATGCTTGTTTGTGCTGCAATTAGAGTGGAGTAATCCATGTTTCACATAGTACAGTCCAAATTTCTCATAGACATTAGTGTTGCAGAGCTGGGCAAAACTCAGGAGCCATCCCCAGCATGATTGTAATTGTGAGGCATGGCAGTCCTTTGAAACTGCTTTTGAATGCAGGGCTGGAAAGGGCCTCCTGACTCATGTCCACTTACCTTCTATTTTAGACAACTTTGTCATCTAGTAGTTTTCACAAACAAGACATGCTCAGTCTCCAAGGGAAGGGGTTGTCCTAACAGTGTTCCATCTGCAAACCTCTCCAGAACCCCCAGGTTCTGTGATGAAAAAAAATCTGCTTTCTAACCTGTTTTGAATTTTGTCCAGCTCACACCCCCTTAATTTGTGTCCAAAATCGTTCTTTTCTTTAAAAAGCTTCTTTTCTATCCCTAGCATGAGCAAGCTGAGAATCTCATGAAGAGGCTAGCCAGTGTCTGTGTCTCAGCTTCTCCTTGCAGTTTGTCCCAAACTGCAATGTGTGATGGTTAGAGCATTGGATTTCTTAGCTCCATAGGATTAGCAGTGAATCTCACAAAATAGGAGAGATTTCAGAAATCTTTGGGGTGTCTAAATAACCTAAGACTGCTGATCCTCCCTAGGACAAATTAGAGGGACTACCCTGCTGTCCAAGCATCCCTGTTCCTCCCAGGCAAGGGTAAATATCAAAGAGGATTCTGCCATGGCCAATGACTCTTTCTAAGTCACTTGTTTGCCAGCCATACTCGGCCAAAGTTTAGACAGGGTGAGAGGAAAGCAAACCTCTGTGTTTTCATGACAAAATATATTTTAGCATAGCAAGATCTGTTTGCTCATTTAGTTTAAAAGCCTGTCTGTTTTCAACCTCCCAAAACCCTCAGAAAGCACCCCTCCCCTTTGCAATGCCTCTCCAGTCCCTAAGCCTGAAAGCCTTGCAGGCTGTCATTGCTGAATTGAGGAAGCTATTTAAATCAGGGATGGGGACTCCATCGATGCTCTCTGCTTCACAGATACAAAAGAAAGACATCAACCCAGCTCTGAGGAGTTTATTAGCTGATGCAAGCATGACCCCATGCCATCTAAACCTCCAGAAAGCAAGTCAGATTGATGCTCTGCTGATAAACATATCAGCAGCTGAGGAGCTGTGCACAGTGCGGCTCCCATAATTACTAACTCTGGTTCAAAGGCTTTTATGCAAAGGAACAATGGGCAGCAAAACAGTTTTGTAGCCTGTTATGCACCGCAGTGTTTTGCTGTGATGGAAAGGCTAGTCCTGTCAGAGAAGCCTGCTTTTCATATCCCTGTCCTCTTCCCAGCACAGAGGTAATTCCTACTGGTAAGGAGGCTATTGTCCACCTTTTAAGAACAGAAGCCAGGGATGTACATGCTGGCAAAGAAGATGAAAAAAAGGTTTTAGTGAAAAGGGAAGTGCCAATCAAAAAAATGTTCTTCTCATTGCAAATCTGTCCCTATTATCAAAGGATTTCCCTGTCACCAGCAGTGCCTGAGATGGAAGTGACAGCTCATTTGTTTTGCCTTCGCTGCCAGCAGTGGAGCACATCTGTGAATGTCATTAAGTAGCATGCAGAAGACATTTACATTTTTTCCTCATGTCCATTTTTCCTCTTTGCTCACTGAGCTGAGGTTCTGCCTTTGAAAATAAGTCTGTGTTCAGCATCATCTGGAAAACTGTGGGATGTGAGCTGCTGCCCAGCCAGACCCTGCCATGTCAGGGTGCTCACAGAGCTGTTCTCGCCTATTGTGCAACTCTGCAATCAACCGTGCATATTATGAATGTGCAGCTTCCTTACACCCAGAGCAGTATTTACTTTGCAGGGGAATGCTTTGTGTAAAGCATTCATGCCCCGATCACTCAGCAGTGCTGAGGCAGGACTCTCTGGGCAGCACCCCACATATGGAGTGAGTCCTTCCAAGGTGCTTTCCAGCCTTTGTGAAAGGCAGGCCTTTTTCCAGTTCCCTGGGTTTCTTAAAACTCTAACCCTTCTACACAAAACTAGATTATCCCTTAGGGTCTTTAATCTCTTTACTGGGACGTGGTTTATTTTCAGTCAGTTGCTTTCGTTCCTGCTCATTTTTCCTTCTTGACCCCAGAACAGCAAAGCAGTGTATTTGCACAGCAGACAGAGCTACAGAAAGTTCATCCATGTTATTGCAGAAGAGCAGAATTCTGTCCTAGGTGATGGACTCCTTGGGAAGAAATAAAAGGGCAGTGATCCTCATGGAGTTATCCCAGCAGGCCCCTAACACTTGTACTTTTCCAACCTCATTTCATAGCATAGCAGGTGTGATGTGAAATGCTCTGCTTCCTGACCAGCAAGAGAGGTTGTGCTGGAAGTTGTGATGGAAGTGCCATTTTAAACCACCAGATTTCTTTTGCTCTGGAGGTACAGGCAGGCTGGTGGGCCAGGGCCACCTGAGTGTTTATTCACAATCTCTGCGAGGTTGACAGGGACTTCAATGGTAAGGATGCCTACAGCCAGCATTCAAGAGTGTGTGTTGGCAGGCTGAGCTGAATAACAAAAACATGGACTAGTTAGTAATAGTAACATAGCATCTACTTCATATTGTGCATAATACTAATTTTCCCTTTTCTTCCAAGTGCTGCAGCTTGCTGGAACTCCATTTCTTCTCTGGGACATATATTTATACTGCTTTGGAGTATTTCTGGTAAATATTCCAATGCAGATTTTTGTTATGACCTACACTGAACCCCAGGATTTCTGCAGGGCAGAAAACTTCCCTTCTAGGAAACCATGAATTCTTTCTCTCATAAATGAAAGAAGCAGCATGGTGTGTTCACCTCTGAGAGATCTCTTTTCCCACAGACACAAGGGATCTTGAAAGGGATATCCTTCCAGCCAGGGCTCTTACGGTATCAGAGCTGCAAAGGCTGAAGGTGCAACTTGTTTCTCCTCAGCAGGAAGGCAAGAATCCTGGAGATGATCAAATCAGGAGTGGTCAGTGTGGCTGGGTTTCTCCAGGGTTCATAAAGACTCACTGCTGAGAATAGGCTTGTGGTCCAGCAGCCCTGGTTGTACTGCAGTGGGTTATCACCAAAATGTTCCACACAAAAATCTACTGAAAAAAATATAATCTATCAAAATGTGGAAATGTTGGTTAGATAATTCCTGGCCAGCACCAGCCTGTAACCCTTTTATCAGTTACACTGAATGAGATGAAAAGACAGGTATGCAGAGTACATGAGGCTGCGTAGTAGTTGGGGCTTGCTCCCTGCCAGGAGAGTTTCCCAGGAGCAGAATGACCAAAGGCAACAGCTGAGGTCTCCAGTCAAAGGAGATGTCTGGAAGAACCTTGCAGGGGGAAGCGATCTTGCAGTGAGTCACCCTAGGCTCAGGTCTGATATCCCTGCCTAAAGAGGCAAAGGTAATTGTCTCTGATTAATGCTGGCAAACTTCTGTGAACTCCAGTGAGGATATGAAAGGACTGACATGCCTCTTTGAGATGGGGGTAAGATAGAGTACAGCCAAGTGTGGGAAGAAAATTAAGCTGAGATGTAGTTTTTAATTGCCAATAAAGCCATGCTCTAGAATAGAGGGTTGAGAGCAGGACTCAGTCTCTTCCTACTGTTTTGTGATCTTTGATGTATAGAAAGGAGTTTAAGGAAGAGCAAGCCGGGATTGCTGTAGAGTCCCATTTGTAACATTTAAATGCTTGTGCTGCCCCCTCACCCTTTCTTGCTCAGAGGCTGTAATTATTTAGACCACAGATGTAGCCAGAGATTTCCAGTGGATGCCAATAAAACATGGACGGGCAGCATCAGTGAAGTCAGCACTGATGTTTAGCAGAAGAAAAACTACATCTTTACTGGCTATTTGTGTGGATGAGACAGGAAGAAGGCTGTACCCCAGAGTGTGCTGTTCCCTCTTGATGAACATCCGAGGTGCTCAGCAGCCCCACTCTGGTCTCACTTCTGGAAAAGGGAGAGGGGAATGGTCCAAGCCATGCCTGACACCAAGTGGCAACAGGAGGCTTTCATGCCTCTTGGATGCGTCTGTTTGCACCTCAGTCAGGAGGCACGGTGAGAGCTCAGTGGTGGTGAGCTCACTTCGCCCAGCCACGTCAAATATCGTGACAGCAGCACAGACTTCAGTGTGGGTTCGGACACGACTGCCTGGGCCACCAGCTGCTTACCCGGAGACCTTGGCCTTCTTGGAAGCCTGTGCTGCTCGTCAGCTGCTCTTGTCTACTAAAGTCTGCAGATGTGTCTCAGTATTCAGAATGCGTCTTCCTCCTCTGCCCATCCTAAAAATTATAGACTCAGATGCTGTTTCTCCACCCATAATTAAAGCTAGTTGAGACTCTTGTTTGGGAAGAGTTTCTGCTGCTGCTGCTGGGCTCCCAAACTTCCTGTGTGGTGTCCTCTCATCCACGTGGGCTGTGGCTATGCTCAGATAGTTCTGCCTGTGCTACAGGCATCAATGTGGAAGCAGCAGAACAGACATGAATGTCCCACATTCTGCTTTTGGGTCCATCTCTTTATTTTATCTGGGGACTTGATAGCTGTGTGAAGACACCACATTTCAGTCTTCCTTCTCTCCCACCACATCACCAAGGTGGCATAAGCACTATTTAAGTAGCATTAGGCATAGAGCTTCATTTTAATCATCTCCTAACTTTGCAGACCATAGGACTCATGTTTCCTTCAACAGCACTACAGTTTGGAGACATTTGCTCTCAATGAATACTGAGTTTCTCCCTTAATTACCTGAGCCCCAGAGCCTGAGGTATAACCAAGAGAGTTTGATTTTCCAGTTGTCTCTGGAAACTCACAGAAGGCAGTAATAGAGACTGGTGTCTGGACACATTTCAGGACTTTTATCCCATTTTGAGGACCATGAGAAGAAGCATTGTGATGTTCCTGGCAATAATTCTTCCCCACCTGTGAGTATCAGTTAATAAATGTTTATCATACCTCATGGAGGGGAAGGAACTCCATTTTGCAAATGGAAAAGGGAAGTCATTCACCCAAAACTGAATAGGGAAATGATGTTAAAGCCAGGGATAGCATTTCCAGGTTTCTGATTACCTAAATTATATTTAGATTTACCTTCTCTCTCAACACCTAATGCAGTGTCTTTATAATCTGAAAAGAGATGTTTGGAGATAGTGAATAAGTGCACTGCATGTAAAGCTAGGATACTGCTGTTAGTGGTACTCACAAGGCACGCAGGCATGGCAGGAAGTCCTCTTCCTCCCGAGGTATGGTTGTATTTTATTTATTAGCACAGAGTCCCTGTATTTCAGGTTTAGCATCCTTTGACAGGAGTTTTGTACATGTAAGACTTTACTGTTAGATGCTAATAACTTACTATTCTACAAATCTATTTGGCTTACAAGAAAGAAACCAAATCATCCTGCAGAAGATACCACAACATTAAATACCTTCTCCTACCCTCCCTTCAAATGATACACTACTGCCCAGATAATATTCTAGGGTGGCTGACATCTTTTGTCTGCTCTGTGTTATTAAAACCCCTTAGCAAGTGGAATGAAAATTCCTCTGTGCTATATATAGCACCATGTGTACAACCATCCAGGGCTGGGAGTACAGCCTGGGTACCCACACTTGGATCTTTATGGTTTGGGTTTTGCAAGCCTTGTTTTTTCCACACCCGCCAAGACTCTGGCTGGCTGGTGGCGTTGGCACTCTGCAAGAAGCCTGCTGCTCTCTTTTCCTGGCAGAGGTTTCACAGGGTTTCAAAGTCTCCCTCCAGTGCGGTTATTAAAGGCTTTTGTTTATCTTGTGAAATCTGCCCTGTGAATGCTGACACTGACTGAAGTGCTGGGAGAGTTTCCCTGACTCTTCCTCTCTCTGTCTCTCACGGGTCTATTCCCATGAAAATGATCTCAGGTGTGCTGTGCGTCATCAGTCTGCCCCGGGCGCTCCCTGGCTTACTGGCAGGGAAGATGAATGCGCTGTTTCTGAAGCTCTGCCCGTAGCTGGATGCTCCTCCTGCCTCCGCGCTGTGGAGAGCTATCCCAGCGGCTCCGGCCGCGGCGGGCACCAGCTGTCCCCAGGCACACGCCGCTCCCCAGGCGCGCAGCCCAGCAAAGGGCTCCCTGCAGGAGAGCAGCTAGGGCTCTGCAATGCCATCCGAAACCCATGTGCACTGCTTGGGCAGCATTTTCCCAGCCTCTCTCCCATCCAGCCCTGCAGGGATGCAGCCTCTGACGGGAAAACCGAATCCTCCCACGATGAGCTCTCCTTCAGCACGTGATGCTGACTTTCCCTTTTGGATGAGAAAGAATCTGAAGTCTGTAGGGCTGAGGTGTTGACATTCGTTCCAAGGGAGATCCCAGCTAGATCCTTGGCAGATTCCAGCTAGATCTCTGTGTCCCTGCTGCCACTGAGCTACCTGTTTACCTGGAGAAGCAGAAGGTTAAGCTCAGTGGCAGGGTGAGATGCTTATGAGGATGGTGGAGGAAGTGGCAAGCCTACGGCTTGAGTGCCCTGAGCTCCCCGCAAAGTTTAACATGTGTGATGGCACCACCAGCACAAGCGTTCACATGTAAGTAACTTCTTGGGAATCACCAGTGTTGTCCCCACCAGCAAATTCCACCATGCCACCAGCACAATGATGGCAGCGTAGTCACAGGAAGGGGGCTTTGCTGTCTGTGATTGATTTGCTAAACTGTGCTCTCTTCCACAGGAGGTCGAGCTCTTCCACCCTCACCACCAGCAGAGCCAGGTCCCATGGGTGGGCTCCTGTTGCCAGCTGGAGGAGCAGCAGGCACCAGGCCTGGCTCTGAGGCTGCCACTGCAGTGCTTCCTTCTGTGCTGAAAGCCTGGGGAAGGTTTCAGCACTGCCTGGCTCGCTTTCTGAGAAAACAAGGAAAGAAAGCTTTACCCTAGATCCTGGGAAGCCCGTGTATTTTCATTGTATTTTAATTTTAAGAGATTGTCTGCCCCGCCCAAGATTATCTCATGGGAAAGAAAAGCCTGGCTCAGTGACTCGTGGTGAAACTTGTCCCCGAGCCAAATTTCTTTGCACCTGATGTTCCTCCATAGCAGCAGAAACCAGAGTATTTCAGTTCACAACACTGCCCTAGGGGTAGTGCTGGGGATAAGGGGTTGGAGAGGGAGGATGGGACCCACATCTCCTCCTGCTCCTCCAGAACAAGTCCTGCAAGTTTCGATGCCAAGCAGCTCAGTCTGGGAGCTGGAAAGGGCATGGTGTCACCCTGGGAACGAGGATCACGTGGGGCTGCAGCAGAGGGAACCTGTCTCAGGGATACGTTGAGACATACCCTGCTCTCTTGTGCAATAGGTCTTTGCAAGTACAATGCTGTATTTATACGGTGGGAACGGAGAGCCCAGGGCTGGACTCTGCAGAGGCATGAGTAAGCAGCATCCAGGAGGGCCCAGGTGCCAGCTGGGCCAGCTGTTTGATTCCTTTTCTGGGAGCAGAGCAGACTAAGTGCTGGGTCTCCACCAGAATTCTTCAGTACAGGAAGGACAGTCTTAGAGCCATATTGTAAAGTTCAAGTGGTTTCTTTGTATAAATGCTTTATCTCCCAGGCTCAATACAGAGTGATTTAGCACAGCTCGAAGAAAGGCAATGATGTAAAGCAGACCCAAGATGTATAAGCAGCCCATGCAGCCAAGGACAGCATCCTGGGCAAAGAGGACTCGGCAGAATGAAAGAGCAGCAGTTCAATTAGCACACAGTGAGAAGACATCAGTGAGAAGACAAGCACTCCTCGTGGTGACAGCATCTGCTCGAGCAGTGCCTCTGCTCTCTTCTGCTCCTCTGGTGTTCCCATGCTGCTCTTTGAGAGACTGCAGAAAGGACCATGGGAAGGGACCAGTCTAGCCCAAATTAGGGGCAGGAAGGCATTATGAGCAAAGTTGAAGCGAATTACTTAGCTGCCACTATAGCTGAGAAAAGTCAAACCAGACTCTGCTTCCAAGCTGGGCCTAATTGATAAATAACGTTAAACTTGGAGCAATCTGAAGAAAAAAGCCAGTTAGCACCTGAGGATTAAATTGGGGAGTGTTAAGAAAGTGATAAGGTTGTTAATGCAATCACACCCCTCTCAGGAAATGGGGAGAGGATGCCATTCCAAGGTAATTGCATTTCAGCAGGGTTCCTCCTGCTAGACTCATGTCAGCTCCTGAGCTGGTAATAGTTCAGTTTGTCCCTTCAAAGTAAATAGGATGTAACCTACAGGGCATAAAGATCTCCAGAAGGACTTTCAGACTTGCCCTTCTGGTGCTGGAAGGAGGATGTACTGAGTCAGATGAAACTTGGTATTATTTTGCGGATTAATTCTCAGTCAGGGTTCAGCGGAAGCTGAGGAAAGCGTAGCTAGCTGGCAACCTTCTTTGCAAAGTTAAGCGCATTTAGGGTGCGATACCTACAGGAAAAGGAGACTAAAGGGTCCTTTCCATACTGTGTCCCTACTGTTGCTGATGTCCAAGCTCGGGTCCTTTGGAGATGGCAGCTGAGAATGGCAGCAAGCACACTGGCTTCATGGGGATTTACACAACATGGTGTGTACCTGTACTGAAGTACTTGTACTGTTACCTACGCTGGGTCTCAACCAGCATTCTCCAGTACAAGAAGGACAGTCTTCCTTATCAGTTATTCTCCTGGATGCAAGGATATGCAGGAGTCTGCTATCCAGGATCCAAGTCAGAGCCCTGAGCAAGAAAAAAGGTACTAGAAAGTTTCTACCCTGTAGGAATGTTGGTGCTTTTAGCAATTGATGGTGAGCTTTGTGCTATGAAGCAAGTCAGATCAACTAATCATAAGGATCCTTTTTGGCAGGAAAGTAAGCAGCACTTGTGAGGAATTGTGCTGGCCTAGCAATGGACTGGGCTAGCTTCACCCAGCCTGGTGGGGTGGTTTGTGCTAGCAACAGTCTCCCAGGAACTCCTCTGTGCTCTCAGCAGCATCTGAAAATACAGGTTGGTCAAGCAGCACTGCAAGGCAGAAACAAGCCCAGACTCTACCAAAGCCAGGTAGTAGCACAGATCCAGTACTGCACCATAAGAGGATGCGAACAAGGCTTTAAAGACACCTTAGGTGGCTTTGATAGGAAACTCCATTTCATGAGATAGATTCACCCCCACACCCAGGAGTTCAGCTTTGTTCATGGATTTCAAGGAGTTTTAGAGTGCTTATTGTGCATATGACAGGATATGGCTCAGTGGAATGACTCACTCCCTGTAAAGTTAATTCACACTTTGCTGCTATTTCCATTCACAGGTGCTTCTGTAAGATTTAGAGCCAGGAAGCTACAAAGCTGGTAGTTAGCTCCAAATACTCCCACAAGTTACTTTACATCTAGTAAACAGCAGTCTGTAGAAGGACAGTGTGATTGCAGACTTGGTAAACAACCATGCCCCCTCCCCCCCAGAAAAACCCAAACAAATCCTAAAATCCCCAACGACCTCCTCACCCAAAACACAAGTTCTCAAATCATGTTTTATCGGCAGTAATTTCCTATTCCCTTCTAAATTTCTGAATTTGCTCATTACCTCTGCTACACTGTTTTTTTGTCCATTTTCTTTCCTAGCTTTCTGCTGAACCACCACACTCCTCCCTCAGCAACCTCACTTTCCAGCCCTCTGACTCTGGAGCAGCTATGGTGTCCCAGATCTGGACAGGCAGGAGCCCTGACCTATCTGTGATACTGAAGACAGGGCTAAAAGGGTGAGTCCTGTGAGCTGTCTTGGATAGAGCCTTTGCATCCTATGTGGCACAGGCAAAATATTTCAGCACTTGAACGGTGTTTGACTACCAAGGTAAGTTAAGTAAAGCTGGTCACTAAATTACCCATCAGCCTAATGACTCATGTCAGCTTCTGAGCAGCATGCTGTTATTAAGGCTCCAAATGCAAGTTCTACATGGGCTTGGCTTAGTGAGTGCTGGGAGGGCCTCCTGACTGGTCCCTGGATGGTGGCTTCTGGGGAGAGGCATTGAAAGCCTTGGATGTTTGCTACTCCATTCCCCTCAGCAGCCTCCATGCTGAGTGGCTGCTGAGGTAGAGAAAGATTAACTGAGGCAACAGAAGGAACTTGGAAAGTTTCAGCTATGGAGGGATTTTTACAACTGCTAGTGGGGATTAGGACATGGAGTGAGAAGTGGGGCTATTTCCCTGTTATGCTTATGGTCAGTAAAATGGACTAACACTTTCTCCATGTTAAAGCCCAACTTAATTTGCACTGAAAAAATTACAAACACAAATTGTGGACATTAAAAAAATTTATTTGAACAAATTTTAGACACAATCACATAGGAAGAAAGTAGCTCTCAGTACAGTTTCTTTTCCGGAATGAAATAATCCCTGTTTCATACCAAGCTACTGCAAGACAACCCTTGCTCTCCTCAGCAGGAAGGAGGCTGGTGTTCTTTCCACCTGTGGATTTGCTCCATAGGGATATGGCATGCTCTTTGGCAGGTCACACCACAGCCCTTGGTCTCACAGGCTAAAGAAATGTGTAACGACCCAACAGACAAACTGAACTAGTGATACAGCAAAGGTGCCTGTACAGGTAGGATATACACACAGGGATGCATTGCTGAGTGAGAGCTTTGTTCAGGAAGTGGTGTCCTAGCTAGACCTGTGTCACACATGTCACTTCTAGCTACTGCCTCTGTGCTCACCATCTCTTAGAACTCCTCACTGGAATCAAATGGCATTTCAGTTGGAGGAGTCCTTTCAACATTCAGCTCATTTTGCTGCATCATCCTTTTCACGTCTCTGAGCCTTACCCTAGAAGCAGCTCCAAGGCTGTGGGCCACCTCCCTTCACAGGAAGACTTCTCCACCTCTTCCATCCTGCGATACTGCCCAGGGAGACAGCAGTCTTGTCTCCCATCCTGGGGACTACATAGGCTGCACTACAAAACCAGACGGCTGTGAGAGATGTTCGCAGGCATTCGTTTGGAGCCAAACTGCATTACTCGCATTTGCCTTGCTACAGGGTCACTAGCTCGCCTATGCTTGCTTTTAGTCTAGGGCAAACCATCCACAGCTATTTCTCTTTCTGTCACATTACTCCAGAGCGTCCCGAAAGTGATGGGCCGTGGCCAGATACAGAGAACCCCCTGAGTACTGAAAGCATTGCTTGACAGACCTGTCACGCTCTCTGCTACATAAACCAAAATGAAATGTCTCTGCAAAAGAAGATTTAGAAATTGATGCAAGTTCTGTAATAAAATATAATAAAATGTGAATAGACTCTCCAGGATATTAATCCCCTGAAACACAGGTGAGAGGGGAAGGGAGTGAAACATAAGGAATGATTCTCTCCAGCATAAACTTAATGGATTTCCTTTGCTTTTGATTTCAGCAGATCAAGCAGTGACTTTTAAAAAAGGGAAGCATAACAGAAAGAAGCCCTGAGTCCTCTGTTTCTGTTCTGCAGCCTCAGGAAGAACAGTACAAGGTAAATTCCATTCTTCTGTGTAGATCTGAAATGGAGCATTTTAAAAATGAAGAGGAACTCTCTCTCTCTCACTACAACTTCCTCCTTTCGATTCAGAACTGAATGTATGGACAATATTACTTTGAAATTCATATCACTAGCAAAATTTTCAGGTCCCTAGAAGTTTCCCCACATAATAGCATCTCAACTAAATAGAATCACAACTTTAATTTAACAACATTCATTCTTCTTTCCTTCTCCATCTACCTTTCTTCATTCCATCTTTCTCCTTTCTATCTTTCTTCCTTTTCTTCCTTCTCTCTCCATCTACATTTGACCTCCTGGTAGTGTTATAAACCCTTTGCTGACACAGTTTTGTCTCTGCTAGACAGAGCCACTCATCACTGTTCCTCACCTCCTCCTTCTTTCAAAACACCACACACACAAAAGGTCTTTCAAAGTTGGTCCTCAAGTCCACAGCTACCTCTTAGGATAGGACTGTAACACTGGCACCCAGTGGACTAGAGAGTCCTCTCAGAGAAGGTTTTGCTCAAAGTGTTACCGTAGCTCCCAGTGCATTTACTCTTCAGCCTGCTAATGGCCTTTATTTAGGAAATGCCTTCTCGAGAGTACTCCCAGTACAGGGCCTTTAAGGAAGAGTGCTGCTTTTTCATAGCCAAGTGAATTCTACCTATTTTGGCAAATGGAATCAGAGGGGGAACCCAAGTCTCATGTTACAAACTCTGCACCCCATGCCTGACCACATTGCAGTTGTCTGTAACTGCCCCTGCCCTACTCTCTGCCACGCCTGTAAATCAGCCAAAACACAGGCTGATTTCAAAAGTCCCTCACGTTTATTGTGCTGCATCAGAACTCTGAAAGTGTGTGAGCTTCAACCAGAAAACTGGTCATTTTGAACAATATAAGGAACCTGCCTGTTCTGGGGTACTGAGTCTTGATGTATTAAAGGCTCTCTTTAGTCTGGGACACTACAGACACATCCAGCAGGTATTACAGCTGCCTGGACCATTCCACATCTCAACACAATGGAAATCTAGTTCATGTCTCCTAGGCATCTGTTACTGTACCCAGCAAGAGACAGGTTTCCAAGCCCAGCAGCTTATCATGCCCTCCTTGCTGGGGCCATAGGAGCAGTCACTCCAAGAAGGTGCAGAGCCAATACTGGCATTGGGTGTTTCTCTTCCCCTCCCTCAAAGCAGCTTCAGACAAAGCAAAAGAACTTCTTCCAGCGGCACTTAGAGAGAGTCTTGATGCCTTTGGCGGTCATCTTCTTTTCCTGACGTGCCTTGTGCTCAACACCGCTGACAATGGCCATGTCAAAAACTTCTTTAAGGTTCTTCTGGGTCAGTGCTGAGCATTCCAGGTAGGCTTCAGCCCGGATTTTGTCAGCTAGACCTTCTGCCTGAGGCCGGGGCACAGGCTTCACGTGGTAGCGATCCAGGCTGATGAGGACATTGACATCGTCCCGCAAGTCTGCCTGTGTCCCCACTAGCAGCACTGGTGCCCGGGGGTTGTGAGTTCGTATCTCAGGGATCCATTTCTCTGTAATGTTTTGGAAGGAGCTTGGGTTTACCACACTGAAGCAGACAAGGAAGACGTCGGTGTCAGGGTAACAAAGAGAGCGCAAACAGTCAAAGTCCTCCTGTAGAAAAGGGAGGGGAAAAAAAAATCTTCACTGGACTGCTCTTCTAACAGCATTATGCTGCAGTAGCTTTTCTACAAGTTAACTAGGATAGCAAAAGAGGCAGGGCATTGTGCTGACTTTGTGGCCATGCCACGTTTCAGACACAAGTTTCAGAGTTGAGGGTGTCTGTCATTCACTTGTCTGTGACTGCCATACCAGCAAATGGCTGGTGCTGGACCAGTGCATTTCCCTTCTTCCCAGTTAAATACTGCCTTCCTCAAAGCCTGAAAACAACCCCTGTCCCACAGAACCAGAGCTGACAGCTGCTTTGATAGAGCTTACCTGTCCAGCAGTGTCCCACAGCTGAATCCGGACTGGGGCTCCATCCACGAGGACCTGCACTGTAGCAGAAGGAGAATAAGGATGAGTCTAAAGCAGCTGACCAGCATACACGTGTACACTCATACAGGCTTTTCCTGAGCACTCTGGTTCATACCCTGCTGAACAGACTCACTGAAGTCACTCACGTCTCCTCCTAGCTGAGCATCCTCCCAAACCTCACTAAGACTGTTGAAGCTTGCACTGGAAGCATTAAGAGAACTGCATTAGACCTGATTTTGTTAGCTCTCATGTGTTTTGTGTTCTTCTCCATAATTTTGAAAGAATAGTTCCACATTACTGGACAACTGCTCCTCTAGACAAGAAGAGCCCTTAGCCAAACTGTTCCCTGAGAACCACTTGTTCTTCTTCCACAACCCAAGAAAAAAGATAAGGATAAAACCAGAGAACTTCAGCGACTTGCTCCTAGCTTCTTGGCCAAGCAAATTCAAATCAGTCTCCATCAAACAAGCTATTGGAGATTTTTCCCATCCAGACCAGATATTTGGCCTTAAAAAAATGTTATGTGAGTGTCCTAGCTAAGGAAAAACCCACCTTTGTAATGAAGAAGCTATTAAGGAAACAGTAATGAGTGAAATCCCTTTCAGAGACTATCCACACACTGAAAAACTGCTGAGTTACACATGTAAGGTTTGCTCCCATTTCACTCCCTAATCACAGTAAGCCTTCATGTGGTATCAGCTGACTCAGACTGAGGGCTGGCAGAACCTCTGATGGCAACTGGGAATGAAACTGTCAGATGTTTAAGTGCATAGACACCACAGAGATTGGCTAGGAACAGAAGAGAGGAGGAAAGGGGTTGTGGAGCTGGAAATCACTTGAAAGCCCTGACAAGGTGGATGGGGCTGTGCTTGGGTGAATAGAGGCAGACATCATGGCTAAGGTGACAATGGCTGGCACTTAACATGAACTAGAAAACTCCACTGCTGTGTGCAGGGAGGAGGCTTTATTGTCCTTTTTGTTTAAAAAACAAACGAACAAACCAAAATGCCCCCCAAAACCCACAAACAAACAAAAAAATCTCCCAACCAGAAGCAGGATCAATCTTTTGGGATTCTTGAAGTAATTCGCCAGGTGAGAAGTGACAGAAACAAGAGAGTTTAACACAAGCTTTTGAAGGAGAGTACTCCTCCCTGAATGCAGTCTGGGGGAAAAAGAGGGACACATAGACAAAAAGATGAACTGAAGTTTGGTGGGAGACCAAGACTGGAAGAAAAATGAAGGGGTGGGTGCGTCCACCACAATGCCACTCCTCACGGCGTAGCTGAAAGTCATTGCTTCCTTGTGACTGGGAAATGGTTGGGTTGTTACCATATCTTTGCCCCAGAGGAGGAAGAGAAACCTGTTCCTGATCAAAGAACCTGCTAGATCCTGACTTGATCTTCAAGGCAGCAGGCATTTGCCTTTCTAGTATCTGGTTTTCTCTGTCTCACAAGTGCATTGAGAGAAGGGATTAGCATCTCTGAAATGTTTTACCATCTTCAGAAGAAACTCACCACATGTATTACCTACTGCTCCAGCATTTGCACAAAATTTCGTCCCATCTGCTGCTAGCCTGAGCTACACTAGCAACTCTGCAACAGCCCTCCAAATACCGCCCTCACAAGGTCCACACCCTCAGGACGAGGATGGATCATGGTACCATAGCAAAGGGGCTGGCAGAACAGGATAGCCTGGTGGAGAAAGGTCACCAGGTACACATTTCACTCAAGGCTGCTCTACCTGGCAGTGACACCCAGCAGGAGGCGGCAGCCAAACAGATGCATGTGGCTGGGTCACTGTCCCAGAGACATTCCCGTGATAATGCAACACCTTCTTCTATTTTGTTATTGGCATCACAGTCCCATGACCAGGATTAAGGTTAGAATCTAAACTGCTCAGTTCTGCCGGCTGTTGCAATGGCAGGTGTTCCCCAAGAGTGGAAGGAATCGGGTTGAAATTTCTGAACTGGATCCTGAACCATAATATGTGACTCCAGGAAGAGACTTTCTTCAGGCTTATCCAGGCTAAGAGTAGGGGTGGGAAGAGAAACTTGTCTGTTTTTCCATTTCCTCCCAATAAGCAGAAAGTGAACTTCACAAGACACATTTTTAATGGTTTTGATTTCTATAAGTCACAAATCTTATGATCCTGTGAAGTCAGACATAGTACCAGGACATCCAGACTGGGACTAAACCCCTGTGCAGCTATCTCCAAATTACCTGCTGTTAATCAGAGAGTCTCTGCACTCATCCTCCCTTCACCTTTCTGGACCATTTTATTATGGATTTGCCCTTCCAAAAATGTGCAGTCTAATAACTACAGTAATTTTAAGCCTCTCAGTCTAATCTGTACACATGAATGTAAAGAGAGCAGAGAGAGTAGTTTCCCTTGGAGGACTCATGATCCCTTACATCTGTTCCCAAAGGGCTTCCGGACCCTGAACAGCAGCATGTTTCCAGTTCAGTTCCTTCAAATGACAGTGGAATATCTTGGAGAGGGTCAAGGTAAATCAACAGCTCTCAGAGTGAGCAACTGAGGGGGGACATTCAGACAAACAAAACACTCCCTCTAAGCACCCCTAAGACTATGACACATTAGATGTCTCATTCCTGGTCTGACTTGAGCACATCTCTAATCTACTAATCTACATTGTCAAGTAGTGCTATGTTTCTTCATATCAAATGAAGATAAGAAATCTTTCAAAGGGCTTTGTATTCTCCTGGGTTTTATATTAGAAATCAGAGCCCAAAGGAAGAGGAGTGTAGAACAAGAACAAAGATAGCATTTACAAAAGTGGAAACTAATGAGAGCTCATCAGCTTGCAATTCTAGCCAGACTTATAAAGCTCATCAACTTTTTGACAACCTCTGTTCAATGCTAACTTTACCGGACATGTGGGGGAAAGGATGGTTTTCCTGAGTATCAGTTGAAGCTAAAATCATAGCATTACACTGTAGGCTGTTTCTGAAGCTAAAACCACCACAAACAGTAAAAACACTAAGCCCCCTTCTATTTAGTCGTAACAACACCACAAAACGAGGAAGGTGCCCAAGTTCATAGAACTTGCAAATCAACTCGACACATACTGGGTTGACACAGCTGCAGAACGGAGGACCTCCACCTGCTAAACCTCGCAAAACGTCGGGGGGACGCGGTCCGAGTCCCAGAAATCCCCTCGGGCTGTGTGCCCGCAGGCTGCGCTGCCCGCAGAGCCCCCGGCGCGCAGCCCCGCACGGAGCAGCCCGTGGCCCCGGGAGCGCTCGCCTCCGCCCACGCCGCTACCCCGCTCCTCCCGACGCCGCGTCCCGAGGTTTCGCTGCGCCAGCCTGGATCCCCCCGGCCGCCCCACGCCCCGCGCAGCCCGGGCGAGCACCTACCGGAGAAGGTGTCGAGGGCGGTGGGCTGGTACTCGTCGGGGTACCCGTTGGTGGTGTAACTGACCACCAGGCTGGTCTTGCCCACGGCGCCATCGCCCACCAGCACGCACTTGATTCCCAGCTCCGGGCCGCTGCCCCGGGGCGGGCTGTGTCTCCGTAGGGCGGGCGCGTAATCCAGGAGCTCCTGGGGAGGCATGGCAATGGCACTGACAGTGGCACCGCGGACTCGACAGGGCTCAGCGTGGGGAGCGGCGCGGCGGGGCCGCTGCCATGCTCCTGAGAGCGGGCTGCTGTCGGGGCTGCCGTGCGGGGCCACCCTCTCCAGCCCGCCGAGCTTCGCTCCTCATCTCTACCCCTGCCCCCCTGCGCACAAACCCGGTCCGTATTTGCCTAGTCCCGCCCTACCCCGCCCCGCCGGGCGGTGGCCGGGCCCAGCCCTGCCCGGCCCGGCCCGGCCCGGCCGCCTCCCCCCGCCGCCGTCCCGAGGGCGAGGGCCCCGCTGCTGCACCCCCATCCTCCGCGATGCCCCCGGAGCAGCGCCTGCCCTCGGAATTCCGGCAGGTGCCACGCCGTGCTCCGAGTCGCGCACACATGGGAAAGCCGCGCTCCGTCCATGTTGCCCCCCTCTTCCTTTTCAAAAGAAGCAGCTCCACTGTCCCATTTGGGGCATCTGTGATTTCTGCCATGAAACCAGGACAGAAATAAAACCAACAGTGCTGGTCAGTATTGTGAAAGACAATAGAAGACAAACGGCCACAAGTCATCACATCTGTTAAGTGTGATTGCCATTACTGAGTTCCTGGACTCCAGCCAAGCTGTTGCTACCTGCTGGCAAAAGCCACAAAGTGTATTTTCCCAGCTGCACGGACAAGTGCAGGAGTTCCCAGTCTGCTGCCTGTTTTTCATATTCACCTCTGGTAACTCACACACCACACTGTGCCCTTGGCAGCTAAGAAGACGGCTCCATCCCTGCCCTGAGGAGCTCACCGTCTAAAGAAGTATGACTAAACAAACAGAGTGGGAACATACCACTTAAAAGAAGAGATGGCCACACTATCACAGCCATCATTGCATGCCAGTACAGCACCTCCAGGTGATTGGAAACACTGGAGGGAGAGTATTAATGCCTGCAATACCCAATACTGCAACATTAGCTTTGAATGTGGAGCTGCTTCCTAATGGAGGAACTAAACTCAGGCTGTCAATGAACACCACTCATTTAGTTACCATGATGTCCTTCATGGTCCTCTCAGCAAGGCACACCTGTCTGCACTAGGCAGGTTTGTGCTGCAAGCAGCTGCTGATTCAAGCAGTTCATGAGCTTGTCTTGCTGTAGTTTGCATCCATGCTGAGAAGATACAAAGGTGTTTCACCTACGCTAATGTTAAACTTGAGAAGAAAACTTTAAGTCAGGCACAGTCCAGAGTGCTTTTCCCTGTGGTTGACAGAAAGCCATAAGCACTGCAACCCTTCAGGTTCAGTGGACAAAGCATGCTCACTTTTTGGAGACAGCTTCCTGGGAACAGCAAGAAGGGTTTTCCTCTACGGTTTTCTCTAGCAGTTTGCTTTAATCAACCCCTTATGTGTTTTTACTAGCACAGCCTTAAATTCCTACAGCTACAAAAAGTGGGGATGGTGTTAGAAACTAGGCTGCTGCTAAAACATGTGCCAGATAGTCTTGCTACAGCAAGTGGCTGCTATCTCAAGGGACTGGCTTGCACTAGACTGGCTTTTTCCAGTGCCATGCTCTTCTGTGCTAGCTCAGAGCCAGGTGACAGCTGAACTGCTCCAGAAAAGGCAGAATGCGCTGGGGCAGGCGATACTCAGCAGTGTGTGAGGTGTGGCTGTGCCTCCAATGGGACCGGCAAGGACACGCTACACTGCGGCTGGGACAGGCAGCACAGCAAGCGAGGATCTTGCAAAGCTTTTCCAGTACATTTCAGACACTGGCTCACATTCTGTGAACTATGACATTTCCACTTGATCAGAAGAAATGAATGTAAATGAGGGATTATTCATCAAATTGTTCACTGTTAGCAGGGGCAAGAGATGAAGAGAAGCCGACGGTTCATGTTTCCTGTTTGCTGTTTACTTAGGAATGGATCTCCATTAAAAAGACACATTATTGCCCCACTCTAAGAACCCTGCCCTTTTTCCCTTATTCCTTTCCTAAAATTTTTCCTTCTGGGACTATGCTCTTTTTTCCTTGCAGTTTCTGACAACCGTTGGTTGACACATACTTAACTTGTCAATGAGCTTGAGTGATTTTTAATCTATGTTTAAAAGAAGTGATTAAGCAAACAACAGGACAGCTCCCACGGATTCGTTTCTCAGGTCTTGCCTTGGTCTTGACAGCTAACAGAGGATGCAGGTTTAGTTTCACAATGCAGTGAGGAGCCAGATATTTTGGATTTGCTAGTTTTTTTGTACAGTTTTGGCTTTTTTGCAGTGAAAGTCTGTCCCATTCCTTGAGCTGCTGAACCGACAGCCCTGGGGACCAGCTCTGCCTATGTAGGTAGCAGGTACATTAGGAGAGCCTCATTGCGTGCGGCTTGCCTGACGCGCTCCTCTGCCAAAATCAGCTGTGCCTGAGTGGGAAATACACAGTCTGCAAGGCTGTATTTGGCCTCACTCCCAGGAATTATAATTAGTACAAATTATGATGGTGTTTCTCATGATGTGAATTCCCATCCATCAGGAATTAAGTGCAGAAGATCAAACTCTTTCCAGGCAGATCAAATACAGATTTCAGGTACTGTTAGTGTTTAGCTGCTACTCAGCTGAGCTGCACTATCTGGGCTGCACAGAAAAGCTGCTCCATTAAAGTGATTTACAGCAGAAATAGATCTCTATATTTAGGCAGTGTGTGATTGTCACCACCAAACAAACTTTATATACCTGTAGAAAATCCTTATTTTAAAAAACCCAGTTATTTAGAGGCAGACACTTCCTTTTCTGCTCATTTCTATTAATTATAATAATTTTTCTCACCACTGCTGTGACAGGAGAAGTCTACCTGGACCAAACGGACCAAATCAAGAACAGTACATAAGCCAATTTGGATGAGGAGGACACATGGGCTTGTCCCTTTTGGGGATGAAACTATGGATCAGCTCAAACTATTCCATATAATTTCCCTTCTGAAGTGCAGAGTTATAATATGGGGAAATTGTGACACTGGGGTTTTTTGCAGATAGTGGTCCTGACTTTCAATGGCTCCTGAGCAATATTTGGCCTCCAACAACCTAATATTCTGTTCCTCTGACAACATTGTATTCTTCTTCCCCGGCTGATATTCTGCTCCCCAGTACTGTCCAAAAGTCACAGAGTGGAAGCCACTATCATTTTTTCAAAGCCCAGCAAACTACTCATGTTGCCTCAGGAACATGCCTTCCATTGCATGTTACAGAAGGTGCCAATGTTAAAAATAGCATGGCTCCCTTCTCACCAAGGGAAAGGAAAAAAAAATATCAGCCCCTCCTAACATGGTAGTGAGCAAACCCAGCCTCCAGTGTTACCTGCATTTGTACAAGTGGGCTGCATATGTCAGTATGGTTCCTTTGCAAATGGTGCCCTGGGATCACATTTCTGAGTCCGTTCACATTGCTGCACAAGAGAAACCCTAAACAATGAGAAATGGGGGGACAGTGAGAACAGGCGACAATGCCATCACGCACAGGGCAGGTGGGTGGGGATCTCGATTGAGAGGAGGGCTAAACTGGAGCGCGGGTGCCAGAGCAAACTGGATCCCGTGATGTCGAGACACTCTGAAGAAATCGAGGTACAGCTGCTGCCCAGCTGGTCGAATTCGTAATTGCAAGCAATGACACAACCAGTTCTGAGTCACCCAGTATTTGTCATGCACCTGAGTGTGCATCCTCCCTGGGAAAAATCAAGCGTAACTATAATTACCACTTAAAAGGAGTGACAGACAAAAGGGTGAAGACAGGAGCCCGAGTCTGGTTTTCCCTTGTGGTGTGCCTCCTCCAGTCACTGCGACCTGCAGGAAGTGATGTCAAATGCTTCTTTGTATCATTTTCTATCAACCTCGCAGAGGCAGAAACAGACACAGCACAAAGTCCGTAAAACATCGGACTGTGCCCATTCACAAAAAAAATTATGACAGGGGAAACCCAAGGAAGAAAGATTCTAGTACTTGCTTTCCTGTACAGAGATTTTTATTGGTAGGAAATCCATAGTTTCTCAGTCTACAGCAATAAAAATGCTTCACAATTCTATAGCAGCTAATGGATACTTCTGGTGTGAACTGGAGATGTGTGGTTTTGAAATGCCTTTGGAAAAAAACCAACCAACCAACTAACCAAAAACAAGAACAAAAACAACAAACAAACAAACAAAAACCCCAAAACCACCCCAAAAACCAGAGAGAGAAACAATGTTAGAATACAGCTCCCACTATCCTGGCCTCTGAACTACTTCATTGCTCTTTGGAAATAAAAGCAATGCCATGGGAGATGCACAGAGATGTTCTGGTTCATCTATTCACTGCCACTTGTGTTAAAAGTGGAGGCAGAGCCACAACAATATTATACTACATTTTCAGATTAGAGAATAATAACTTTAAATGCAATAGCAATGCCACTAGCTTCAAAAATATTTTCTTAAACATTCCACAGGAAGACAAGCACCGTATTGTACTAAGCCCCTTTCTCAAACTCAACTTCATCTCCTATCTGACTTGCTTAAGAACTAGTCCTGCCTCTCAGACATTCTGTGAATAATTTAGAAGTGTGTTGCCATCTGCTGGAGAAAGTACACCTTCTAATACACCAACTGATAAATGTGAAAGAACAGGCAAAGTTTAAGGCACTTAAAGACTTTCTTCAAATCTGAAAGAGAAACAGCAAATTTCAGACTAAAGACAGGCTGGAAGACAATGGTCTTAGCTTAATTTAATTATGTCACTCAATCACTTTACGAAAAAAGGAGGAGCTAACGTTTAGCAGGAATGGGTGAGGGAATTAGCAAGAGAAAGAAAAGTCCATACCGCCCCTGTGAAACAAGAAAAGGCAGGCAGTTAACACCAAACAGTGAAGAGCTGGGTTGAAGAGGGATCGGAAAACCATAAAATGCTGTAAGATCACTGTCTCTGCCAAGTTATCAGTTTCAGTTCTCAAGCTTATCATTTATGGATCTTCCTTGAGGATCAAAACTGAGGGATTAGCCACAGGGTGCTGGTGATGGGAAAAAGGTTTTCTCACTGTAAAAGCATGTTCCCGTCCTGTCCCATGGTGCTTTTGCATTCTAGGACAGATGGGTTCCGCCCTCAGGGCTTCCACTGGGGGACTCGGTGGGTCTACAAAGGGCAGCCTGCTTTGGAATGCACATGTAGCACCAACAGACATTGGTAGTTCACTTGTGGGAAAACTTCTTAAAGTGTCAAGGGAACCGTGGTGTGCAGGTCTGCAATTGCTGCTCGGGCACGATAGAGTTCCACCCAGTGTTTACTGGTCTGCAGGGAGTCTGCTTATGACAATGGGTTTGAAGAGCTTGGGGGGTTGGTTAATGGTTAGGAGGCGGGCTCTGGCAAGACTTTGAGCTTTGATCTCTTCGAGGGTAAATTATAATTGTTGGATGGCTCCCTGTGTAGGTTCCAGTACAGGTTCTCATGGGTAACTGTGATACCCACGGTACACAGCCACTGTAATTTATTTTACTGTAATAAATTTGTACATGGCATTCAAGAGGTCACTCAGAAACACTGTCCCTTCTCTTGGGAGAAAGTCTCTTGATTGGGTGGGGGACACAGGTATCTACAGCACTCTCCTCAAAGCAGGTACAGGGGTGTTTCATAGCCTGGAAGTATATTACATCTTTGTTGGTATCTTATGGAGGCTGTTGCATTTAGAGAGTTACACCTATTTGCCCATGGCTTTTAAGAATACAGTGTATTTTTTATGCTGATCACTGTGAAGGAATATTCTATATACAGTGAGGTGGAGTGATGATCAGTACCGTCTGTAGTGGAAATCTGTGAGGAAGTCCCAGGTTTAATTCAAATTTTAATTGTGTCACCAGGTTCTGCCCTTACTTCTTTCCACAACCACATCTTCCTGCCCTGTCCTCTGCACCAGCATTCATGTTTAGGTCATGGATCAGAGAGTCATCTGCTGCGGGGCAATGAACTGTCTCACTCTGCAATCATATACGCACAGATGTGCACCAAGTGGGGGTTGGACAGGGCAGCCAGGAGTTACACAGACAGCATTGAGGGAGCCCAGATTTAGACAGGGTTAATCTGCTGGTAGTCTGAACCTTGGACACATTATATATTTGTCAATGTCGCTATCTGGAATTACCTGTTCCTCTAGGCATCTGAAGAGAATAACATGCCATGCAACACCTAGATGTTGATGGCTCTGTTCACAGCTTGGAGAAAATGTTAACTCTTTAAGTCCAAGTTACTGCAAATTGCTGCAACTGTGACCACAGCCATACCAAAGCAAGACAAGGATTTGGGTTTCCAATACAAACATATCACCAACATCTCCTAAATTCTCTCACACAAGTCCCTCTTATAGACTTACGCCATTGCTACACACAAAATGTAATAATCTGATTCTCCGCACATTCCTGGTGAATCAAAGAGCTGATAAATCTTTCATCTGCAACTCTTGCTCTTCCCTTCTTTTCAGAATACCAAATCTGTGAATGTAGCACTGGGATATAATTATTGCACATTTGTAAATTAAATAATCACTGCAGACGATGCTGCAGATGGATGGAGCAGGCTTGTGGGCTTGGGTTAGCTTTAGGCTGATGTTTTATTTCCAAATAAGGTGAAAATCTGGCTTTCAATTTAACCACATTAAAATCAGACACAGGTTTCTCATGAGGTATCAGTCCTAACAGGCAATAATATCTGCCAGAATGAGAACAGAAATCTCTTCCATTTCTAGACCTGACCAAGAGAAAAACAACTTATAAGACATGGTCTGATCTAGGCTTTGAGTGGAAGCAGCCCACAGAGCTGGACACTGAGAAATTTGTGCACAAATGTCAATTTAGCCTAATATCCAGATATATTTCAAGATGGTTTATTTCCCTCTTACCAAATAACCCTTCAGTTTTCTACTGCTAAAAATGTGACTAAAAAGAGAAAAAGTATAAGCATCATTGTTGAAGACAATAGGGGGAGACCTCATCTCGAATGAGGGGTCAAACTATGCTTACCCCTGTGACATAAACATGAACTGAAGATGCAACCAATGTAGAGAATTAACAAACACTCCAAGGAACTAATGATCTCCTGTTTTTAAGAGAAGTCAAGAACTTCTTGGTTTGATAAATCCTGGATTTGGTACATCTGAATGAAGGCTATGATTGGTGATGATTTTTGCAGAGGAAATGAAAGCTCCAGAATGTCCTGTACACTAAAAGACAGTGTTTGAACAAGAACAAAAGGATTCAGACTAGCCACAGCTTACATTAGGCTGGAAATCAGAGCTTGAAATCATGAGAGTGTTTGGAACAGGTATGAGCTAGGGCAGTCAGAAAAAATACCCACATTATCAGACAGAGCTTGACAGGAATAGAGAAAGGACTATATGATGTGGTATCTGCAAGAGTGGGAGAATGGATCTGATAGTCCAAGAAGTCCCTTCCTACCTCATTACCCTAAACCTAATGTAATTTGTTTGTACCTTTTGAGATGCTGAAAGAGAACAGTTGCTGCTTACAAAGATCAGGATGATTAGACAGCAAAAGAATGTGGTTTTGTTATTTTGGCTCAGAGCTGCCACATAAAGAGGGTAAACAGCAGAGGCTGGGACTAGTGCTTGCAGGCAGGCTAGGTCAGCAAAAGCCATGTTCTGTTTTTAGCAAAGCAGGCAGAAGTGACCCTATGGAGGTGTGTCATGGGAGCCTCCAGGAACCCAGGTAGCGTGGGACCTGCACGTCTGGCTCAGCACTGGAGAGAAGGCCTCAGGCTGAGTGATGCAGACCACACCCCTAGCTTATGAGAGTGCGGTGTCCAGTAAAAGAGCAGAGAAAAAGGAGGTGTAACTTTGTGAGAAGCCAACCACATGCAACTGCTGCTTTTGGTGCCTCACTGCCACCTGATGTGCAAACTAAGTTTGGGAAGACCTCTTGTGTCTTGTAATGGATTCCTCTGTGTCACAAGCTGTCCTGTATCCTGTGAGACATTTCTCCATTGCTTCCAGAAAATGAAGATTATATCTAATATGCAGTACATAGTATACTCACAGTATAGTATATAGCATACATACACTGTACACATATACATCTCTATTAATTTTATATAGGATGAAACTCAAAGGGTTGTGGAAGAGACTAGTCTTTTTGTTAATGCCATTGTTATAAATTCTGCTAGTTTAAACAGGAGGGTAAAATTGTAAATAACAATTGTTGGCACACCAGAACAAAAGAAAACTCCAGGTTATAAATACTATTTAGCGATACAGAAGCTGGGTCAAACACAGAAATCTGGGATAAACTTGCAGACCAAGTCTAGCATAGTTCAACAACAGCTTTATGCGGGATCCCCTTACGCTGTGCCTCAACGATCATTCTAGCAATAAAGCCAAGATTTTGCCACCCAATCCTACACAAGAGCCACAACACAGGAGTTTTTACAGAGTGTTTTAAACCAGACAATTCCTAGTTGCAGTCAGTAGAATTGCTATGTCAGTCAGGACTGATTCCAGTAGGGCACGCTGCTGTGTTAATGAGGTGATTTCTCACGCATGTAGCTGCGCACAACAGGACGGTGTCACTGGAAACTGGGAAAGAAAACCTCCAAACCAGAGTTACAGGTTAGAGGGCTGACACTGCTTTGTTACAGTGCCAGGTAGATGGCAGGTGGAGGTGTCTCTCTGCCTACCACGCACACCAAGATCCACACCTCTATTACTTGTATACAATTTATTAGATGAATATGTATTTACATTCCAAGAAGTTTACACCTATCTCCAAGAAGCCTTGTACATATGCTAATGAATTGTGTAAGTCTTATTAGACATGTATTAGGGAAGGGGTCTTTAGTGGTCCTGTGGCTGGTACCCTACCTCTTTTTAGCCTTCTTTGGTGGCAAATACAAGTTTTGATGTTTGGCATGGTTCTATCTTGTTATATTCGGCAACAAAACCAGAGCATACAACCCACCCAGAGGAACTTCTGGTTATTACTGGCATACAAAAACGCTGACTTTGTTTATTCGAGTGGGCCCTTTCTTATCTCAACGTAAGCCTTTTGTGAGCGAGTAAGCGGCAGGGAGCAGAAGCCGCGGGCACTGCGCGGAGCCCAAAGCCTGGCAGCAGGGGCACAGGCCGATGGGGCACAGGCCGACTGGCCATCTCCGGGGGACATCAGGGACAAGCGTGTGGAAAATGCCAAAGAGACCTTCCCCAGCCCCAGCGCCATTGCTGGGAGGAGCGGCGCGTCCCGGCGGCCCCGCCCCGCCGGCGCGTGCGCACGTGACGCGGGTCAGCTGAGCGCGCCGCGCTCGGGCCGCGCTGGGCCATGGCCTCCATCCTGGACGAGTACGAGGACTCGCTGCACCGCTCCGTCTCCGTGCAGCAGAGCCGCGCCAGCGTGGGCATCCCGCACTCCGGTGGGTGCGCGCCGGGGCCTCCCGTGTGCGGTGTTCCTGCTCAGAGGGGGAGGCGAGGCGGCAGCTCCGGGTGGGGAGCAGGGCATGCCAGGCTGTGCTGCCTGGGAGAGGTGTGTCACCGTGCGTGTGTGGCGAAGCGTTCGGCTGCGGCTTGTTTGTTCCACGGCTTGCTGCGGGAAGTGTTTAGAGACACGGAGCACTTGATTCCTGGCGAAGCAGACTGGTGGTGCAGGTCAGCCCTGCGAAACTGCGGTGGTGCTTGTGTGTGGGAGGCGCTGGCCCTGAGGTGCTGCGCGGAGCGAACGCGGGTGCGTGAAGTCGCCTGTGCCTGTGCGGTCACAAGTTATAACCAGCCACACCTCAGCCCTGTGCAGCTCAGAGCTGCCGTAGTGGGTTGAGAACATCTCGTCACTTCGCTTCCTTTTTCTGCCTCTCTCTGAGGAAGCCATGCGTTACAGTGGGTGCGCGCACAGCTGTTCCTGCGCGGAGTTACTTTCCTAACCCAGGCGCACTTTACCAAAGACTTCGTTTCTCTAGAGTGGTTCCCTTAGGCTGACTACACGATGGCAAGGTGACCAACAAAGCCGTCTGTATCACTACTACACTTTCCTGGCAAGGGATGCGAAGCTTTGGTATACTATACTGTTCAGGGAGGTGTCCCATCAGTGTAAAGTAATGGAGTGATGACCAGTCCGATTTTTCTTTCATGTCAAATAAATTTATTCCATTGTTATTCCGTGATAAATTCAAGCTTTATTAGGTTCAGTAGCCATTTCCTACTAGACGTCACCTCTCAATATTTTATTGAGTGTGGCAGGGAAATGTAGGTTGTGAGCAAATTCTGTTCTACCTGGTATTGTCAGGGTAGTACCAGCTGCTATGCAGAGCAGCGTTTTTGAGTTAAAAGTTTGAAAAAGCATAGACATATTCTTTTGAGTTTTTCCCTTGTATAGTGTTGCCCACTGGTAACCTTTGGGGAAGCCAGGTTGTGAGGTTCATATATGTGGTAAGAATTGATAAATTCTGTCATGCTATGTCCATTATGGAGTATAAATACACTGACAGAGTTACTCTGAGTCTAGGTACTGAAGTGGGTATGTTCCCCTTGTTTGTTTTGACGTGCATGGTTATTTTGTTGTGTAATGTTAGATAAAGAGTAAATGGCCTGAATAGGTGTTGTGCAGAACAGTGTTGGGACAAGTCATGTCACTCAAAAAATAAATTTTCAAGGACTCAGCTTTTCTTCTTGACTGCTGCAACACTGTCTTCAGTCATGGCTGTCTTAGAGTTGAGAAATCTGCCTGTTTACTGACAGTTGGTGTTGGCAGAGGAAGTTTGGGAAACTGCTTAATTGCAAAGGCACAGCCTAATCAGGATTTCAGGTATTCTTAAATCAGACCACACTGGCAATCTTTAATAAAACTTTGGTTGGTAAAAGTTGTGGGCAATCTGAAGTGTAAGTAAATTTATTTTGTATAAAGATACAATAGTTAACTTCCTGAAAGCAGTCCTTAAGGTTAGGTTTGAAATTTTGGAAGATGTTGAAACTTACTCCTCAGTTTCAGTGAGTTGTTCCCTGAGCTTGTTAAACTGCAGGTACTGTTTCTCAAAGTTGTAGATAAACAAGCAGTGACTCTGTATCCAACCTAAAGTCCTGCTGCATTGTGAACTTCAAGTACTATAGCTGCAGCTTTGAAAAGCCTGCTTTGACCCACTAGACTTGACCATACTGGTGATCTTAGATCTTTGGACACATTAAAAGGTCTGAGGAAATACGTAGCTCTGCCCAGAAGTCAGGGTGGGAAATGCAGTGGAATCTTGCTTGAACAGGAGAGGGACACTGGGGACAGGATGAGGGAGGAAACTGTTTGAGAGGAATGAATGTTATTAAATAGACATCTCCTTTGTATAGAGAACTGTATGTTAAGGAAGCTCATCCTTCTCCTATTAGGGACAATAGTTAAAATCCTCATGTTAATGGTGATGATTCTATGGGTGTTATAAATGTAATGGATACAGGCCTAAAGAGTCCAGAATGCTGAAATCCAATACTTTGGCTTGAACTATGACTGAATTAAACCATAAACAGCTTCTCCTTAATTCTAAACCCCTACCTCTGTATAGCGCTGTTTGTTCCCTTTCCTTCTTTAATTTAGGTTTCCTTGCTGAGCCAGCCTTGCCAGGTGACAATCTGAAAAAAATTTGAGCTTGCCTGCATGAATGTGACTTGATGATCTGACAATATGTGGGTTTTTCAGAGTAATCACTCCCTTTTATATATACATACGTATTTATTGCTGTGATATCATGTGAATCTGCACCTTGGGAGCTTTGTGTACGTTTTTTGAACTGCAGTTCACACCAGCAATTTAAACTGCAGCATTGCAGCTCCCTAACCTGAAAAGGAGAACATCAGTTCTACTTAACTGGAAATAAAGGAAAGCACACTTGCAGAAATGGGTAGGATTTAAGGTGTGGATCATTGTGTACAAAAAATGCACGTGCTGAGCAAAAGGCTGCCTGCTCAGGTTGTGATTGCTTTGTCTGTTCCTGCATGTGCGTCTTTCTTCTGGAAAAAGTGCATTTTAAGGATCCTGCAGCTGGTCTAGAGGTGAGGCAGAGGCGAGGAGAAAGCATTGGTGGAATAGACAATTAAAGCATTTGTCTACTGGTAGCAGGCTACTTTCCACTACTACACTGTCTTCTTAAACAGCAGCAGGGCTGAAATTAGAAGTTTTGAGTACAAGCTGGAAAATACTACAGGTATCGAGTGTGTTTCAAAGTGGTGCTGTTAGTCCTGGTCTAGAGAGTGTCAGGCCTATGCTCCTTAGCAGGGAAGTAGTGTGTTCCCTCTGAGATACAGTTCTGTGTTTCTTTTTACTCTAAGTTTACGCTTCCTAGTTAGCTACTTGGGCCATGGGTGGCCTTAACTTGCTATAGCTCTTTTTGGTTTAAATCATTTTGCTCAGGGTGACTGCTGCAGAGATCTGCTTGCTTTACAGATCCTTCGCTTGCACGTGGAGCAAAGCAGATGGGTTAAACCTAGCAATGTATCGGTCTGTCTTGCTTTTGAGCTTGAGGTAGTGTGGCCAGATTGAGATGCTCTACAGTTTTCTTTGGCAGAGCTTTTTGTAAGACTTTGTGCGTATGGGAAATTCAGTCACTGGGAAGATGTCTCCTGGGACAGATATGGATGAAACTTTGTGATAAGGTCTGTTGGTGGATGCATATGTGTTTCAGGATTTTGATAATGAGTAACATCACTCGTGTTTGGTTTTATATGAATGTCTTCTTATTTTGCAGTTCACTGGCTTATCTGAGCTCTTTTGTAGTTTTTTACTTCCTCACAAGAAGACCATAGAGAGTGTCCTCCTTATTTAGGAATACAATGGCGTGGTCTCTTCAAGTCCCATGTTTGCTTGTGCAGAGGTCTACCCATCTGCAATGAAAACAAAATCTGTTGTGCTGCTTTTCTGTGCTGCCACATGTGTTACAGATTCACTGGTCTTAAAACTTTGTTTGTTGACCTCTTGCTTATGGCTGGGCTTTTTGCCTTTCTCATAATCGAAGCAACGAGTTAGAACTGCATCTTATGCTTTGTCTAGCTACACTGAAGATCATAAGAGGTTTTTAAAGCATTATATTTCTAAGTTTTTATTTACTTACTTACTTACTGACTTATGCACTTCTCCAGAAGTATGTCACTTCCCTTAAGTAAGACTTTCTTCATTCTCTGCCTTTCCCATCTAGATCTCCTTCATAAGTAATCCCTCAACATGTCTTGCTGTGTGTGCCATGTTTCCCAAGCTGGTTGGGATGAAACAGACTAACTGAATATTAATTAATCACATTAACTTACTTCCTCTGGTTGTATACATGGCCAATTTCAGTTCTTTGATTTGTCAGGTTTGCTTGCTTGGGCTTAAAATGTAGCATGGGTTCTATAAGGTGTCTTTGTCTTCTCAAACTTTTTAACTCTAGCCTTAACTTCATTGCGCGTTTCTTAAAATTTGGGTGTGGTTTTTGAAAAGATCAGAGGATTAGGGTAGTCCGGCTTCGTCTTGGGATTTGCCATGACATGATAAACCTGTCTGAATGGGTTGTAGTCGAGGAAGCAATTTATGCCAAGATTGGAGCATTGATTCTGCAATCACCATGTCTTAGTTATTGCTTTGGCTCTAATAAGTAGTTTGCATGCCTTCCAATGACAACTGGAAAGTTGCAATTAGGATAGTGTTATGATTGGGGAAACAGGGTTATGGTAAAAGCTTCCCTGTGACCTCCAGCTGTTTTCTCTGCAGCAAATCATCCAACAGACTTCTCTCTATGATGAAGTCTTCTATGTGGATACAGAAAAAACCAACATGGCTTTAAAAATTAGCTGTAGCTTGTGTGTTGGATGTAAAGTATGATAGCTCATTCAATTCCAACATGGAACAAGAGAGAAATATATTTCAGTTAACACTGCAGTGGTCTCTTGGGTGGCTTGTATGGTAGTGTCCAACCAGAGCCCTCTTTTTGTCTTGTGTAATATCAGCCATTCTTTTTTGTCTTGAACAAATAAACCGACAGCCAAGGAAAACAAATTACTTTGTGATCCTACTCTAATTTTCAGCTTTTTATGCAGTTTATGTGACAAGTTTTGTGGCATCACCTGCAATTCTATGTGTTTTCAGAGTAATACTTACGACAAATTTGCAGTTTTGTGACAAAACAGTAAAGTATATTAATACTTTTCTTCCCTGTTATATGTATCTATGTGGGTGCTGCTGTCTGTGTTCATGCTCCATGAAGCACACTTCCTTTTCAGTAAAACTTGGAGCAGGAGATGATCCTTTTAGTCTTTTAGGCTGGATTTTGATGTAGTGTGGGGTTGTTGTTGTGGGGTTTTGTCTTGTTTAGTTCCTAAGTGTTCACGTTCTTTCTCCAGGATATGTCAATGCACGGCTGGAGAAGGAAACACCAATATTTAACAAGCAGAGGATTGATTTTGCTCCTCCAGAGAAAATTAACAGCTTAGTGGTCTCCTCTAACCAGCTCTGTATGAGCCTTGGGAAAGACACCCTTCTCAGGTAATGCTGCCAGAATCCTGAAGTTATTGCTTGTTTTTCCCCTGCCTTTCTTTTCCTAAAGTTGTTAGAGAACTTACGTTTGCAAACTGGATAAAAAGCCGTGAGCCCAATATGGAAAGCAGGTGAGGAGTTACACATGTGTGAACTTTTGTTGGCAGCATGCTTTCATGGTTTCTCTTTGCAGGATTGATCTTGGGAAGCCAGATGAACCTAACCAGGTAGAGCTGGGACGCAAAGATGAAGCTAAAGTCTACAAGATGTTTTTGGACCACACAGGTGAGGCAGTGGGTCATGGATATTTACAGACAGTGGACAGAGCTGAACAAGTGCTGGTGAAGGAGCTCTCTTTCTGTTTTATACATAAGGAGAACAGATCAATCTTCCGTGAGCCAGACTCTGTTTCCCAGGGCCCCTGCCTACTGGTTTGCCCTTTTGCTCATGGGCTTATTGTGCCTGTGTTGTGTTTTCAAACTCTGAAATGAACACATGCAATTAGGCTGTTCTGAGCAAGGCTGCTGAAAGCAATCAAAGGAAATGTTTGCAGTCACCTCTGCTGTATGGTTTATATAAGAATTTTTTAAAAGGGCCATAAAACATCTGCAGTTCACTGTAGCCTAGACTGATTTTAAAAAGCTAAACAAAAGTTTGGAAAGAGATGCTTGTATCTCTCACCGACTGCCAGAGATAGGAGGGAACTCTGGGAAGTGTTTATCCTTAGAACATTTATTGAAGCAGAATACCTTCTTGCTAAATCATCTGGTACCAGTTATTTAACGTTGCAACATATGGACTACTGTTCTGATCCAGCATGGAAATCCCCCACATTCCCATGAATGCCTGGGAAAGTCTTGGATTAAGTATGTTGATATTGGAGCTTATCAAATGTTAGGATAAGAAGCTTCAGGAATTTGGCTTGCTTAGGCACAGTCTTGATTTGTTCTCTCCTTCTCCCTCCCATACCCCTCTGCTGTTGGCAGGCTCTCATCTCCTGATTGCTCTGAACACCAGTGAATGCCTTTACCTGAACAGAAGTGTTCAGAAAGTGCGGGCACTCTCCCGCTGGAAAGGACACTTGATTGAGAGTGTGGGCTGGAACAAATTTCTTGGTTCAGAAACCAACACAGGGCCTATCCTGGTGGGGACATCCCAGGGGCAGATCTATGAGGCTGAAATCTGTGTCAGCGAAGGAAGCCTCTTCAGCACTAACCCTGACCAGTACTTCCGACAGGTCTACACTCTAGAGGAGGAATCTGGACCTGCCCCAGTCTGCTGCTTGGAAATTGAACGAGGGATGGAAGGGAAATTTTTTATTATAGCCACCACTAGGAAGAGACTCTTTCAGTTTGTTGGCAAAGTGCCTGAAGGGACAGAGCAGCAAGGCTTCAGCTCTATATTTGCTGTGCATGCTGACCATCTGCCCAGCTTTCGGGAGTTTCCAGCTAACTTGGGTTTCAGTGAGATAGCCTTTTACACTCCAAAACTGCGTTCCAACCCACGCTCCTTTGCCTGGATGATGGGAAATGGGGTTTTATATGGTACATTGGATTATAGTCGTCCTGATTCAATTCTCAGTGATGAACGTGTCTGGGTTTATCCTCCTGATATTGATATAACTGTGAACAAGCCAATATCCATTGTACTTACCCAGTTCCACTTCCTGTTGCTGCTGCCTGACCGGGTGAAGGCTGTCTGCACTCTGAATGGACAGGTTGTTTTTCAAGATCTGTTCCTGGAGAAGTTTGGCTTGCTGACACGCATGATCAAAGATCCCACAGTCCAGCAGATATGGATCCACACTGAGAAAGTAGTGTTCCGCTACCATGTCCAGCGGGAATCTAGAGATGTGTGGAAGATGTATATGAATATGAACAAATTTGATTTAGCAAAAGAGTATTGTAAGGACCGTCCAGAGTGTCTGGACATTGTGCTGGCAAAAGAGGCAGAGCACTGCTTCCAAAACAAGAGGTATCTGGACAGTGCCAAATGTTATGCACTGACCCAGAACTACTTCGAGGAAATTGCTCTGAAGTTCATTGAAGCCAAGCAAGAAGAGGCCCTGATGGAGTTTCTGATTAAGAAGTTAAGTAACCTAAAGCCTTCCGAGAAGACACAGACCACTCTGCTGACCACGTGGTTGACAGAGCTGTACTTGAACTGGCTGGGTATATTGCAAGGAGATCCCTCACAGCGAAATCTCTATTTGGATACACGGGAGAAGTTTCGCACTTTCCTGAGCAGTCCTAAAAACAAAGACTGTCTTTTTAACAATCGGGCATCTATTTATGAGCTGTTGGCAAGCCATGGCGACACAGAGCACATGGTCTACTTTGCAGTCATCATGCAGGATTACGAGCGTGTAGTAGCTCACCACTGCCAGCATGACGAGTACGATGAGGCTCTAAATGTGCTGTCCAGGCATAGAGATGAGAAACTCTTCTACAAGTTCTCTCCAGTGCTCATCCAGCATATTCCCAAGAAGGTAGTTGACGCTTGGATTTCTATGGGCTCTAGACTGGATGCCAGGAACCTCATTCCAGCCCTTGTTAACTACAGCCAGAGTGCCAGCACCCAGCAGATCAATGAAGCCATTAGATATATGGAGTTCTGTGTCTACCAGCTGGAGGAAACCCAGCAAGCCATACACAACTACCTGTTGTCTCTTTACGCTTTGTGTCGGCCGGACTCGCTGCTGTCATACCTGGAGCAAGCAGGAACCAACCCAAACAGGATCCACTACGACCTGAAGTATGCACTGCGCCTGTGTGCAGAGCACGGGCACCACCGTGCATGTGTCCATATTTACAAAGTGATGGAATTATACGAGGAGGCTGTGGATCTCGCCTTACAGGTATGTGTGTGTCTGTGCATGCTGTGATACACAGAAATGTATCTTGTTCAAGTTACTTTGAACAACAGAGCATGGAGAGGAACTGGACAGACTCAGTGGTATCAAAGCTGTGCAGCTGAGGCTTGGAAGAAAGGCCTGGCTCTGTTAACATTCTTCTGTGCTTTCACAACTGTTTCAAGTAGGCAGCTGACTGACAAGCCATAACTGAGGGTAAGGGCATGGAAAGTACAAGGGGGAGTACTGTCTGTCTCAAGCTCAGTCTCTGACATAACATATCTTTAACATATCTGCATTTATGCAAGATTTGTATAGCTATTGTTAAGGATTCCAATTACTTCCTATTCCTAGCTTTGGTAATTATCACAGAATAATGCCTTTGTCAGCTTAGTCTGACTTTCAGGGGGATGCTGGATTTTTTTCCTGTTGGAATTGCTATGTCTTTGCCGAAATGTGTGGCCAGCAAAGGTACTATAACATGAATTTGCCCTTACTGTGCTGGCCTTTGTTCTCTGTTGGGTAGCAAGCTAATCTTCAGTGAGGAATACTGGTGGAGAGGAGAGGTGTTTGACATGGAAACAAGGAGCAGGCCAGTAGTGTGGTCTTAGGCAGTGAGATAGCAATAGAGGTTTTCTAAATGCCTCTTAAAATGGACAGCAGGCTTTGAAGTTGAATGGTGGATAAACAAAGAGGGAAGTTTAACTCTGTTTTGTTGTCTCTCTAACTTCTAGGTGGATGTTGATCTTGCCAAGTCCTGTGCAGATCTTCCTGAAGATGATGAGGAACTCCGGAAGAAGCTGTGGTTGAAGATCGCCCGCCATGTTGTTCAGGAAGAGAAGGATGTCAAGAAAGCAATGGCCTGCCTCTCCAGCTGTGCTCTGCTGAAGATTGAAGATGTGCTGCCATTCTTTCCAGACTTTGTCACTATTGACCATTTCAAGGAGGCAATCTGTAACTCCCTGGAGGACTACAACAAGCACATTGAGGAGCTGAAAAGGGAGATGGAGGAAGCCACACAGAGTGCCAAGAGGATCCGAGAGGATATCCAGGAAATGAGAAATAAGTATGGCTCTGTGGAGCCTCAGGAAAAATGTGCTGCTTGTGACTTTCCACTTCTAAACCGCCCTTTTTATCTTTTCCTGTGTGGTCACATGTTTCACTATGACTGTCTCCTCCAAGCGGTTTTCCCAAACCTTCCCGCCTATAAGCAGGCAAAACTTGAAGATCTTCAGAAGAAGCTGGCAGCTACCAGCCAGCCATCCAAGAGCCACCATCGTCCCAAGGATGCAGATACCATTAGCTTGGGGAAGGGGCAGCAGAGCCGGGAACAGATCAAAGCTGACATTGATGATATTGTGGCAGCCGAATGCGTGTACTGTGGTGAGCTGATGATCCGGTCCATTGACAAGCCTTTTATTGATCCCCAAAAGTATGAAGAGGAGATGCAAAGCTGGCTGTAGTTTTCCAAATCTTCAACTGTTAAACAAATGGTGACACTTCTGCGGTGGGAATATAACATCGAGGAGCAGGAGCGCAGTGACTTCTGCACAATTCTAAGCAAAGAGTAGTGCAGTCGTTTTACTGGGGTTAGAGAGAACTAGTCTTGAGAAATGGGGAGATATAGCTATGGCTGTCTAAGAAATTTAACAATACTTAGAGCTAACCTAATGGAATATATTTAGCAGATGTTTGCTGCTTGCAGTTCTTCCGAGGTTCTCAGTGTGAAGCTAAATGGAGTGCCTTGTTGTCCAGAAGGAATTGGGAACAGCCTGTGATTTATCTGCCCTGTTGTGTGGTATTTGTTTTGGTGAAGACAAGCCGAAAGAGAAAGGTAGTGAAGGACACTAAGCAGTGTAGTCTTCATTCATCACTTTCAAAACTAGAATTGCCCTCTGTTTCCTTTTTGTTGAGAGTCTATAACCACATACATAGAAAGAACATGAGAGGACAGAAGCTCTTACGTACATATTTATATTTTGTAGACATCATGCTACACAAATACATATTTCTAGACAGTGTGATATAAGAATGTGTATAATTTTCAAGCAGGAGTATCTCATAAAACACTAAAGTAATTTGCCTGCAATTCAAGATGTGTGATTCTCTTTGTCACAAGCTTTATGCACAAGACCACACACATTTGGATTTGCTGTAGGTACTATTTCTCGAAATGCCTGTTTACCCTTTCCGCTCTCCATCCTGTTTCTACTAGGACTGCCTTTGTATAGTGGATCTCGGTTTTGTCTTCACTCCAAAGCAAAACTGATAGATGTGGTAGTAAGTTTTCAACTGATACTCTGCAAGCACGAACACAATCTGCTTGTATGTCTTGCTGTGGTTCTCTTCAGGCTGCACTTTAGCATTAGACTCAACATCTAGTCATAGGTTTGCTCAAGAGTAGTCTACAGAAAAGTTATGTTGGTGTGAAATTTGCTGGGCCCTTTGAAGGTAGTATGTTGTGCCTAAACAGCCTTTTGCCTTCCACTTTTTGGAGATGGCTGCAAGTCAATGCTACTATCTATTGCTCCAAATTGGAAAATTTTTCCCAGAAGGTTCCCATCACTATGTTGTGAGCGAGGGAGGAAAACATTCTCGTTGGCTGTTTAGCAAGGGTTCTTTGTTTTGTTTTAAGAAAATAAAATTTTAATTAAGTTTTGCTGTTTAGGACTGAATCACAAAGGTAGTAATTGACAGAAGAATTGAATGTTCTAAAAGAAAAAATGCAGTTCTTGTAATTAAGGCAATAGAAAATACTGTCTTCTGGAAAACCACCTCAGTTCTTTCACATGAATATGTGTGCTTGTCTTGAGTACCTTTCTCAATCTCCTAACCACGCTGGTAGGGTTGTAGAAATGGGTCTTCATGTTATTGTAGGAGAATATGAATTGGTTTCCTCAACGATCTGACCTAAGAATTCTGAGTTCAGAACTTCAGAAAAACATCTATGCTTTTGTTGGGAGCGTCAGCCTGGAATGAATGAATTTTATCTGTGTAAAATGCCACGAGTAATAAAAAACAGATATGAAAGTAGGAAGACCTGAGGTTTCAAGATCCTCTTTTCTTTGATGGAGCCATGGGGTAGGCAGTTCCATTACCACCTGGTGGTGTGTGTTTGCTGGCTTGTCAGAAAGCACTGTTTCAGTGGTTCCATTAAGCAGTCGTTCAGAAAACCCACCTGCTGTAGTTTTCTTTGGCTCTGCACAGCCTTTTGCTTTGAATAAGTCAGGGAGTCTGGCAGAAAAATTTGTGATGAAAACTAAATGTGATGTCTTTTGAAGTTTACCATTAAACCTGTTATAACTGGCCACTCCTGTGAATCATCATCTTTTTCTGTAAGCAGTGTGATATTTAAGGTTGTACATGTCATAAAGCAACAGTAGCCTCCCACCCAAACCAGTTTCTGGTCAAAGGTAAGTGGCTGTTTTTCTGCCCTTTAGCAGAACATGGGTATCACCTCATTCTGATGCAGGGGTAATTTCAAATTATTTTGAGATGTTCTTAATACTTGTTCCATCTCTTTTGGGCTTTTACTGGATGCTTTCCTGGTACATTAGAATTACTATAGTCCTCCATTCTTTTCCTGTTTGTGCTGCAGAAGTCACATCACTAAATAGACCATTGCAGAGTGATCTGCTTGTCCATTATATGGGAAGAAGCTGTGGGAAGTGAGGCGCAGCAAGTAAATAAAAACCCTCTAGTCTTTGCCTGAGATGGGGTGGTGGGGAAAGGCACCTCTGATTCCAGTCATGGATATTAATAGGTCTCAGTTAACAAAACTAGAACTTGGTATTTTTTTAATGACTAGTATGCAATATTATCTGAGGGCTGTAGGCATGTGCACCAGATACGTGTACCACAAATCTCATGCTTCCTCACCATGGTTAACTGAAAAATCATGTAAGTGATTTGTTGTCAAGGTTATGGAGAGTGTTACTGGTGGCAAAGACTGCAGCAGGGATTAAATGACCAGTGCCAGTAATACAGGAAGCTACATAAAGGTCTCTTCTGAACTTTCCTTGCATTCTCACATGCTTCAAAAGTTTCAGTAAGCACTTATCTGTGCTTCTTGGCAATTTTGCAACACCACTCAGTGAAAAAGGTAAGAGGGTTTATTTTTTATTTGGGGGTGGGGTGGGTTTGTGGTGGTGGAGGGAAGTGAACTGCTTACTGTTCTCCCATAAATCTAATCTGCAAGATCTCTTTCTCCTTGCATTCAGAATAGCATTTTTATCTTTTCTCCTTGTAAATTCAGCACTGTTACATTTTAGAACTTGCAGTCCTTTGTATGTTTTTTTAGCTATGAATGAGCTGTACCAGCTGTTAAAAATGGTGTGGCCTTGGGTCTTGTCCTTGTCTGTGTGAATAACTCCTACCACTTAGCCTAATGCAGCTGAAGAACAGCATAACCAAAAGGGTGGGTGGGAGCCCCAGACCTGTGTACCCGGAACAAATATCTGTAGCTACATCTGCACTGAAGAGATTAAGTTGCGCAGGCAAGGCCTGAAGCAAACTTGTGCATACTACATGACCTCTCCTAGGCTTTCAGCAAGGAATGGGGGAAATGCTCTGAGTTGGGGGAGACGGTGGTGAGGGTGTGTTTTGAAAGAGTTTGTAGAGAATTTTGGGTGCACTTCCTGTAGCTGGCAGCGGCTAAGTGAAATGCTGAAAGCAGTGGGTTCTGTCTCCTTTCTAAAAATTAATGCCCAGGCTGGGAATTTAGAAAGGCAAGTTCCTAACCAGCCACTAGATGTCATTGCTGTCCATTTAAATACTGAGGTTTGCTGCAGGCAGCTAAAAGTGTTCTGTAGCAGAAAAAAGAATGGCATAAAAGTGAGGTACTGAAGCAGGATCCCAGTGCCTTTGTAGGGGAGTGTGGAGTGTTTGGAGGCAGACATGTAGGGTAGCTATTGGAGGTAAAGATGCTAAAAAAAATTGTCTTTAAATGGCAATTTCAGTTCACAGATCACTGGTTTTCATGTTTCGAATATCAAAAGCTGGATTTACTCTGTTAATAAATGAGTATCATAGAATTGTAGAATCATTTAGGTTGGAAAAGACCCTTAAGATCATCGAGTGCAACTGCTAACCTAGCATAGCCAATTCCACCACTAAACCATGTCTCCAAGTGCCACATCCACATGCCTTTTAAATGCCTTCTGATGGTGATTCCACTGTCCAGTGGAATCTGCCTGTTCCAATGCCTGACCACCCTTTCAGTGAAGAGATGTTTCATAATAGCCAATGTAAATCTCCCCTGGCACAACTTAAAGGCCATTTCTTCTCATCCTGTTGCTTGTTGCCTGGGAGAAGAGACCAACTGGCCCCTTGCTACAACCTTCTTTCAGGTAGTTGTAAAGAACAGTAAGATTCCCCCTGAGCCTCCTTTTCTTCACACTAAACAACCCCAGATTCCTCAGCTACTCCTTGTAAGACTTGTGCTCTGGTCCCTTGTTGCTCTTTGGGCATCTCTTGGTGCTCCAGCACCTCAATATCTGTCTTGTAGTGAGAGGTCCAAAACTGAACACAGTGCTTGAGGTGTATGTAGCCTCTTTTGTTTAATTGTATTCTAGCGTAAGTTCCCTACAGACCTGGCTGATTTAGTAAACTGTAGAGATCATCCCTGGGCTTGGAGTTGCAATATCTGGTGGCCTTGGGTCTGGTCATTTTTGCTTGCTTCCTCTTCACACTCTCCTGACAGCAGACAGAGCGTAAGCCAGCTCCTTAGCTGCCTGAGTTCACGTTTAGTGTGTCTTGTTAAAAACACCAGTAAAGCTGGGTTTGTAATGTGATATTGGACACTGACTTGCGTAAACAGGTAAGGTAGTATGTTTGCTTTTTGCTTTTGAGTTGTGGCATTATAATCCCCATAAAACAGCAAGTGGAAGTAGGTACATCTTGTACTCTATCAAAATAAGATGTAGTTTGACTCAGGCTGTAGTCATGTATTAGCATGTATTTCTTGGAATGGGTAGTTCCCATTCACCCCTGCCCTGTCAATGCCAGCATATGGATTGTCTATGTTTACAAGTGCAAATTCTTAGTTTCTAGTGGGATTTCATGAGGAATCTGTTGTTCCTTGCCTCACTTCGTCCAACAACCCTGTACTGAGCTGTGGGAAGACAGGCTAGAACTAGAATTCTTCCTTGCAGTAAGTGTGCTGAGCTGAAATTTGAGGTTTGAAATGTACAAGACTTACAGTATTTTTGAATTTTAAGTTGTTACTATTGAGATGGATTAAGTATTTTTCTCCAGAATAGATGCAGTATGATGTGATTCACTGTGGTATGTGTAATGTTTATGAGAGAATCTTATGGCATCTGCAAAGCAGAGAGGGGCTGTCCAGGGTCTTCTGTTGGTTTTGTACATGGAGGAAGTGATGCACTAGAAGGGAAAGGGAATGGTGGTTTCTGTAAAATAATTTGGCCAAACTTCATGTGTCTGACTTCAGGCAAGCTTCTTCAATGAAGCTGTGATATTGATGGATCTGTACTTCTCACGCTGAGGGTGCTAAAGAAAAAAAAAATGGAATTTGCTTTGAAATAAGGACTCTGTTAAAACTGAAGAGCTTAGGGCTTGAAAGAGGAACATTACAGGCATTCCTTAAATTGTGAATTATGTATAGGTTCAGCTCCTAAACTGTGTGCTATCTCTGATTATGCCCCATCCTGACTTTACACCTTCTGAACCCTTTGGGATTTGCATTTCACAGTAATACTGTGATTTTGGAGACTTGTGATACTTCCCCCTCAACTCACTGGCTTTTTCACTCCCAGATCTCATGGAAAGGCATCAGGCTACTTATTTAGGGTATGAATTTCAAAGCAACCTGGCCTGCAGCTGCTTTCAGGTGAAAGGAGGGGAAGAAAGATTAGACACACTTGTTAGGTCTACTCGTTGAAACTTGTTGGGATGGAGAGACAAAGGGGCTCAGGCATTTCCTCTCTGTCAGGGCCAGAGGTATTGGAGGCAGCTTGTTTGAGTAGGACTGGTTGCTTAGAAACAGGGAAGCTACAGGAGCACTCTAAGGCTACAAGTACATCTATAACTGATCCTGCACACTCTCTTTGCCATGGTGGGGCCGCTCAGTAGAGGAGTTTCCAACTTGCAGCATGTCTGTATTGGGTTCAGACTTGCTGCAGTGCTTCTAGGCCCCTGTGGTGATGGGAGAGCTGTTTTAATTCAACACTTGAGCTGCAGAGCTTGGTTGGTGTGGGAATAAGCACAACTGATGTGTCTGTACGATATCAGACTGTCTCACTGCACAGAGATTTCCATCATACGCTTCCTAACACCACATAAATACCCTTGCTTTATAAAGGGGCATTCAGGCTGTACCTGATATGTGCCAGGCAGTAATTCTGGCATTTCACTACTTTGGAGGAGTTCATATATTTCTGCTGTGCTGCTGTGTTGGCTGTGGGCTGTGTTGTCTTCAGAAAAGGATGAGATACAGCCTTTTGTTTGCTTAATACATGATTTGTTTGCTTCATCTGAACTGAGAATACTAGTTTTTGGTAGAGTTTTTTTACAGTGTAAGTGTTCCTGAGAAACTGAACTATAGCCTACCCCTCATTTCATGATTCATACTGCATGGTTCGTTGTAGGTGATGGCTAATAGGAAAAGGATTGAACAACTGGGTTGGTATCTAAAACCAGATATTCCCTGCTTCATGCAATTTAAATCCAAGTGCTGGTCACTTGGCATGGGGCATGAGCTTCAGAACACAGCCTGAACTTGGAAGCTGCTGGACTCTGCTTAAGCAGACATCTGTGTTTTCCAATTAGTCAGTCAACAGTCGTTTTTCATTCTTTGTGTGTACATGCCGAATAGATTTTCTAGTAAACAAATTATTACTGTGGAACTGGGTTCATAAGAAAGTTGTTTCTATCTACAAATTCTCTTTTATTTTCACACATTTATCAAAAGTGAGGCACACAGTGTGGTTTTGAGGAATGTCACAGGCAAAGAGGAGTGCAAAGGCTGATAGATTAGTTTTTGAGGACTTTTTTTCTACAGACTCTACATGACAATTATTAGCAGCTGCCCTGGCTGTGTTCAATGGTTGCTGCATGTTTTTCACCATGTGAACAAGACACCTATTCTCTAGGAAGAGCCTAGGAAGGCATGGGTAGTAAAAAATTGTTGGTCTTTGACTAATTACCACCATTTTAGCAAAATATCTGTTGTTCAATTTTTCTCATAGTAGCTATCAAGATAACAGTATAATTGATCTAAATAAAATATTCCACATGAAGCTGAACAATATGTTGCCATCATTGATAACAGGACTGTAGACTTAGATCAGCTCATGTTGTTTGAGAGAATTGAACAGAGTGGTTGGGTGAGGAGGAAACAGAGACTTGAGGCTTATGCTCCTAGGTGCCTCAGTAGCAAAGCAATAGGATTGCAGTTTTAGCAAAGCTTGAGATTTAAATCTAAAGAGATTGCCTGCAATAGCATAGTCATGTTGAAGAACTGAGTCTAGATTTTTTGGTATTTTTTTCACTGCTTTTTCAGTGCCATAAATGACATGTGAAGAGGATTTGGCTTTTCACTGTGCCTCCATCTTTCTGACTAATACCATTAGTGAGCATGGGAGGCTCAAGATGGCTGGAGAATCTCTTCCTCCCATTGACAAACAGGTATCTGGTCTTGCAGAGAAGTGACCGAGTTGTTCTCCCCCTTTTGAGGTGGGTCACACAATATCTCTGTATCAAAACAAGACCTCCCAGAAAAGCAATGTGGCACGTTTCTCTCTACCAGCTTTATTTCTGTTCCCTCTCTGAAAGTTTTAAGTTAGCTAATTTGGGTCACAAGCTATAGAAAACTCTTGAGTTTTGGTAGCAGTCCAAGTTGGTAGCCTATGAGAAGTTATTGTGTTCAGATGCCTACTGAGTGGGGATGTAAATGCAACATGTTGCAGGCTGCAGCTGTTAGATGGAGATTGCAGTAATGTCCCTGAAACACTGAATTAAAAAAAAGGCAAAGTTGTTGGATTTGAATAAATGGGGGTGTTGCTCTCTGCCCTTATGTAGTCCAGTACATATCAAAGTCCCTTTTCCTTTAATAGCAGGAAGGAAATAAGATCTGTATCTCTTGGGAACATGCTTCTAAAACCAACTTTCACTTGCATTCCTATGTCTCCTTTTAGTCCCTTTGAATAGTAAAAATTCACATTCTCACATTTTAGTCACCCCAGCCTGGATATTAGATCACTTGGGAGTGCTGGTTTTTGGTCACAGTCTTACTAACATCTTAGTTTGGGTGTTGGTGTTCCTCTGCCATGTTCAGGTGCCTAGTATGGATTCTTATCACCCCAAAACAGTTACTTTGGATCCCAGCCCAGCATGCGTGGGCATTGGCAGCACTTGGATATTTATAGGGATTTCTACATCCTTCTTTTCTTTGGGCCACTTTCTTACTACAAGAATTCCGTATTTCTTCCGTGCACCAATTAATGCAACCCTCCTAGGGTGGTGTCTGGGCAGGGGATGTTATGTGTGTACCTTCCCAGCTGCCAGGACCAGTGCAAACAGGCATAGCACAGCACTGGCCTGCAAGGCACTGAGGAAAAAAAAAAGTACTACCTTTTCCACACCCTTAGATCTAGTTTTGGGAGATTAGTTAGCCTTGTTGATTGATTGTGTCATTATTAAACTCAGATATCTTGACATCTCAAGCACCATTACAATGTGGTTAGAGAGAGAGTCAAATGCCCTGAACATTTTTCTGGTTGATAATTTCCTCTGGATCTGTAGAGTGGCAGAAGGGTGGAACTTTCAAACAGTACAGTACTGGTTTTGCTTTGATCCATTCTTTGAAAGGTGAATCAATGAAATCTGATTCTTACAGAAATCTTTATAATTGCCACTCAAAGTTTCATCTTGCTTCCTAGGTGCTTGTGGTAGAGAAGGACATCAGCAGAGGTAGTTACTTGACAGCTCCACATGTGCAGAGTAGCTCAAAGCATTTGCTGACAGACCAGCCAGCTGACAATGGGAATGCGGAGCAGCAAACTCCCTTTTTCTTTCCCTTGCTGGTGATTCTGGCTGGGTTTCTCTGTTCCACTCAGATGCCATTTCCCTCAAAAAATTGTAGGAATCTGGCAACCCTGCCTCATTCTGAAATTTCAGTTGAAATCTGTCAGTATGTCTCTGTTCAGCACTAGAAATACGATTTTAGAAGCTTTGTTTCCTTTGGAAGCCAGAGGAATAATGTGAATATTAGATCTGACCTGCTGTAATCGAGACTTGGGACTACATGGAATGGAGCAGAACCCTGAATGCATGTCTGGAGAAGGAAAACCTGCAATGGACATATTTTGAGCATTCCTTATCAGAAAGCACTGAGAGACTAGATTAGGAGCCATTACTTGAATGAGTCCCTAGCATCCTCTGTGTCTCATTAACAGATGGTTCTAAAAGGCAACTGTGGAAATGCAAACTCATGCATGTTTGTGCTTGCTCTGCTTGTGCCTCTCCTGGCAGCACTTGCTGGCATAATCTGTCAGAAATTAACCTTTTGCTTGAGGTATTGTTACAGAGGCTGGTATAATTCATCCCATTGCCTGTGACAAATCTCTGTCTAACCTCTCCACACGCTTCCCACCTAGAAGGAATTATGTCAGAATGGTAGAGAAATGCTGGGTATAGGATCTCACACTTGTGACAGGCAAACTTTCTTCTCCCACTATAAGTTTTTCTGTGCTTTCATTGCCAGGATTGTCCACACAATCCTCTACCCCAATTACCCATTGATTAGGGCTCCTCTGGTAATCTGCCAGATGCAGGTTTGTTACCAACAGATGGCAGAAAGCATTTGAGGTAATGAGAGAAAGGATAACGATTGCTGATCTGCATAATAATCAGCTTGTGAACAGGTTTCATGGTTTTTTTTCTGTTTCCACTGGCTCAAAGATTGCACTGTCGGACAACCGGGCACCTTCTCTTGAGTTAAAGAAATAGTAAGGGAGGAAGCAATTTCTTCCAGCTACTGTGAAGATTTCTGGAGATACACACACTCTTCACCACACAGATTAAGATTTAAGCCAGAGTCAGAGACTGCACCCGGAGTGCTAGGAATGAACATTGAGTCCTCTTGTGATTAATGTGGTCAGAAATACTTTCCTTTTTCTGTTTTCTGAGACAATTTCCCCCACTTCTACCACAAGGCAGGAAGATCCTCATCTCCCTTGGACCAGCATCACCTTTGCACTGTCTAATACCTAGTCTGAAAAAAATTATTTCCCACTTCCATGTGTTTTGTAGTTCTTCAACCAAATTCTGCTCCTTTGTACACTGAGACAGCCACATACAAGTCTACATCTAAGCTATTCCAGAGTCCTTGCAGGAAGGAGTCTTCTCTGGCATACTCTAGAGCAGTGTTACTGGAGTTATGTATCTTATAACACCAGTTTCCTATGCTGCACAAGACCTGTAGTACAGATTCTCACTCTTTGATATCTTTAGGGTACTTAGACTCTTTCTATTACTAACTGTCTCTATCTGAAACGAGCCATGTAACACTCACTCGGAAATCATTTTGGTGCCATTTACTGTGACTTTCAGCCAATGATTTGGATTGAAGAACTTTTCTCAAAAAATAGCCTTACACATGTGAGTGCTAACGCTGGGCTGTTCTCCAGTTATCCCCCAGGTGGACTGGAAGACATGACAGACAAGCTTCCATCAAACACCTTTATTTTGCAAAATCCCTTCCTTCATTTAAGATCTAGATGGAGATTTTTAAAATTCAGACTTGATTCCATAGAATAGTAAATGCAGATGTTTTCTCTGACAAACCTTTCTGTTCACTCTGGGTGCTGATAATGCAGCAGCCTCCTGCCAGTTCTCTACAAGGATAGTATTTGTCACATTCTCAGCTGTATCACTTGTCACTAATAATTTTAGTGTCTGAACCTCACAAGGCAATCACTATCTACTCCTGTCAACGTGTTGCAGGTGTATAACCTGGAGGAGAGGGAGGATTTTTGTTTTTGAGCTCATACTCTAAAGGACAAGGCTTTACTATTAAGTCTTGAGGCCCTGCTACAGACATTGCTGTTGGTTACAGGATTTTCCTGTCCTTAGACTGGTTTCTAAGGAAACAATGTCAGGACATCTAAGCTTGTGCACATTTGTTATATCCTTTTTTTCTGTGTTTGTGTTTTTTCCTCTACAGTTTCTGAATTTATTTGCCAAGTGTGATTTTATTTGACACATACATTTAAAGTTACTGACTTACTGTAAGTTTCCTGAAAATGGGTGATGGGGAGTGGCTCTATAGACAACACCTATGGTGTATGCTCAAAATCTGAGATACAGGAGAACCTGTGTGAAAGAAAAAGAGGGGAGGCTGTGGCCAGAGGAAAAACTTCTTCTGATGCTGGAACTTATTAGACACATGAGAGTTCAAATGCTAATTCGTATAACAGCTGTCTTCTTTAATTTGACTTCTGCAATTGTCAGTGAAAACTAGTCACAGTAGTTACTGTGAGGGGAAAAAACCCCAAGTTCCTTGTATTTTTCAGAGACTAACTATGACTGTCCTAATTTAGCGCCACTGCAACACTACATGCTATCCTTGTAGATGCCTGCAGGACACTTATTAACATGTTCTATTTATTTTCTGGAAAAAGAATGGCTGAACCATTTCCTGTGTTAGAGAGAGACTGATGTTTGTGAAGGAAGATGGAGCTTTTAGCCATTGTATTGAACAGGTGACCCCTGATTAAGTTGGGTCTTGCCCAGAAGCCCTGCAGGGAGAGAGGAAAGCCCGAGGCAGAGATTTCATGTTCATCTGAGCTGGCATTTGTTTCTTCTGGCTTGTGGATGACACCAGTGGGCAATAAGATGTGACAAGGTATGCGTAGGGAGGGAAGAGGTGAGAAAAGAGAGAAGGAGTTTCATCTCTTGGTGATAGTGAGCTATTTAATTTACTGTATCTCAGGCTGCTGAGAGTTTAGATATATAAAGATAATGTGTATTCCTAAGGCAGGATCTCTCTTGGTGGAAACAATAATCATGACAAATGGGAGTCAACTGCGAGACTGTGTGTATCCTGACAGCAGCATGCTGGGTGAAAAACAGACTTCTTGGAACTGATCAGAGTGTAAGTAAAAACAAGTGTGCGGGGGGTGGAGGGGAGTTGGTTTTGGGTTTTATGTTTCTCCCGAAGAGCACTGTGTGTTAATGCTTCTTTCTTTGCTGGTACCCAGAGACCTGCCTGGTGTTACCTGGTTGCAGGGTAGTGGGCAGACCTTAAGCTGCAGTGTTGTTGCAGGGTTAGGTATTCTCTGCCATGGGAAACAGAGGCACACTGCAGTAGGACTGCTTCCTTGGGTCTGCACAGGCCACTTGGGACACGGTGACAGCACAGGCTGCTGGTGATGGGCAGAGCTCTGTCAGGCAGCACATACTGGGGACGTGTCCCTTGTTCTTAAAGGGGACTTCTTTAGCTAGGTTACGGGTACCTGCAGGCGGGGAAGGGGGGTTTTCCAGGAGAAGAGATGGAGTCTGGACTGTGTCCATCTCTCCCTATCCAGTTAATCTTTGCAAAAGACAACTGCATTTGTTAGCTGGTAGAGCTGAGTTACTTGACTGCTGGCAGAGGGTAATGCTGCTGAGCTTGCTTCCTTCTGAGGGAAGCTGAGCAGGACTGTTTCTGCCACTGAATTCCCAGGGACCATGTGTAGATTGAGGCTGTCACACTAATTACAGTGATTCACAGGAACTTCTATGCCAACCTTTTAACTCAAGGAATGGACAGCGAGGAGTTTATTTAGGGGACAAATAGAAGTGCATCTGGGTACAGAAATAAAAGCAGAGGGGCTTTAATGTTTTTAGGAGCATCCCTCTCCATAAGTTTCCTTGAAAGTGTTCTCAAGGCTGCTGTCACTTCAAGCCTATACAAGACCAAAACCACTTCTCTTTAGCAGGTGAAACAGATGCTCAAATAAATGAGGCTATATTGCTTAAGGCAGTTATGTTCAATGAAGTAGTATCCAGGACCTTCCCTGCTGGCAAAAGTGAGGCTAAGCTTAGAAGCCACTGAACTGCTGTTAATAGCTTATCACAGTTATTTTCTCTCTGCTGTTATCCTGGCTTTGACTCCTGGCTTTGGTCCACATAATAATACTGTGCATCTCCTGTGAAAGATGTCCTGTGCACTATTTTTTCAGACAGCAGAGAGGTGCAGAGTTTCTTGTTCAAAAGCAGTTAGTCTTTTTTTCAAATGAGCATAACCAAAAGGAGTAAGAGGGATTGGGGAATAAGGAACTCACATTTCTACACGTCTCTGTCTCATCCTTATTTGCATGTGCTTGTCCAGAGTGCTGCTGAACACCTATGTTTGCTGCTGCTGAAATTGTTGCTTGGGAATTTATGGAAATAAATTGCAGGGTTTTTATTATTTATCCAGTACACCTGCTTTCACTTTCTTCCCTCCTTCTATGGAAAGCCTCATCAATGCCACTTTTAAGGCTTCAGAGACAAACTACTACAAAAACATTGCCAGTGGCTTCATAGAAAAGAGTGGCTGGCACAAGGCATTTCTAATTCCTTGTAGTGCTTAACTAACTAGTCTGAGAATTCTGAGCTATTCATTAGCACACATAACAACACTACTGTGTGCTACTTCAAAGAGGGAATTTAGACTCTGCAACAGTCCTACTGAGATATTTTATTGCCTTTGACTTGAGAGCCTTTCTTTCTAGTGAAGATGTCTGGCTTCCCAAGTGCAGGTTGCTTTATTTACAGATGGCACACTTTAAATTCATCTTTAAAGGGGCTCATTCTTAGCAGCCCCAACTCTAGAGTGAATCTGGTTGTGTTTTGTGGGTGATTCTGAGAGAGGACTGGATACTTATAGAGGCTAATCTTTAACAAGAGCTAGGAAGATTTGCAGCCACAGAGTGGTGTAAGTTTTTGGATCCCCCAGAAAGCATCCCACTCTGCTATACATCCCTTGTCTTGGTCAGGCCATGGTAAGGCAGGACACTTCCGAAGTCTGTCAGTGCTCCGAAGCTCTAGAGAAGTGCTAAGAGCTGCAAGGTAGGGATGATGCAGGTAGTGTATAGGCAACAGATTAAGATGAGATGTCTGAACTGATTAGGATCCTCAGCTGTTCTGCCCCTTCCCAAAATTGTTGCTTTGCAGTTGTGTTAGCTGGGGAAGATCTGAGGAGAAGAGAAAAATCAGTGCTCACGCTCTTAGAGAACAACTTGTCTTCTTGAACCAGCCTGAATAGCTCTGCTAAGTAGGAAAGAGGATCTGGTGGTGAGGAGCATCTTACCTCTTGATCATTAGCAGGAGACAGCAAAAAACCACATTGTGAACTTGACTTTAATACATGATGGTGGTAGAGGAGCTGCTATGCCACTTTACCAGCTGATCCTGCAATGAGGATGCTGCTTCCCACTCATGGGAGACATGGTGGATGGCTGCAGGAAGAGATGGGGGGATTGTTTCATAACTATCACAGTTTAATCTGCCACCACACATGAGAAGTGCCACAATTCTAAGTTTTGTTCAGCAGGGCTCCATTTTCTGCTCTCACTTACTGGGCTGACCGAAGGAAAGTTTGGGAGTCTATTTTTAACTGGGTATTGATGATTTTTTTCTCTTCCTCTCTTTTTATAGTATAATATATTATGAAGGATTCTTCAGGCATTCAACACCTTTTTCTTAAAACTGATGCAAACCAGAACCAAATAAAATAGTTCATGGTAAGTTACTATCTGCTTAATGCTGTCATTCTTTGAAGGTGTAAAAAACTTAGTAGATCTTCTGGGTTCTGATACTTGCCTACTCTGTGGCCTCTGAGTCACATAATGATATGATAAAATGAGAAGAATGATACCTGTGGCAGATGGCTGTGTGGCTATCTCAGGCTCTCAGAGCCAACAGTAATATTAGACAGGCTTATTTCTCACTCAGAGAAAGCTCTGTCACCATGTCCGTGAAGTGGATAGGGAAAAGAAGGCTCCCAAAGAAAGTCTGTTGGAGGTTTTCTGTCCTCTGCCTGGATTGCTGCCAGAGCTGGTGATGGAATGAATGCTGCAACAGATTAAAGTTACACTAATCCAGATCATCCAGAAATGCGAGACCTCCAATCATGCATGGGGAGGCCAGAAAATTACACTGTTGTCATTCTAAAAAAGAAAATACTCTTTCCTAATGTTCCACTGGGGACTATCATATTGCAATCCAGTGACCTTACAGTGAGCACCTAGGAAGTCCTTGGTGATTTCTTGCTGCTCTTGCTTCATGTCCTTCTTTATTCCTCAGGAACTGAGGAATACTTTAAAGGCTGCCATCTGGGGGCAATGTACCTATTCAGTATTGAACCTTGATTAATATATACTCAAATCTTTGAAAACTGTTATTTATAAAAGCAGTGCCTGCAGTGGTTCAGGGTGCAGATACATTGCTCGAGCATTATCAAACAATTGCCATCACACAATCTCAGCAGGGCCTGGACCTACAGAGTGCCTCTGAGGCAGGCAGTGCGTGTATGAACAGCTTTATTTCAATCACCACACATTTTAAACTGTGAAAAAAGTTGGTCTGTACCGGAATGACACCAGCTGAGCTTCCCTTCCTAGCCTAAAATGCAAGCTTGTGGTCAGTTTTTCCAACTTTTTTTTTTTTTTTTCCCACTTACCTTCTTCTTGGGGTGTTTTCTGTATTACACCAGGGCATCACCTTGCATAATCTGAGAGATCTCATGACTGCCTTTTTTGGTCCTTTTTTAATCTGTCCAGAAGAACTATTCTCTCTGGCATGCAGAACAGTTTGGAGTTCAATTTGGGCTGATGCTCCAGAAGAAATGCAATTGTAGTGAGTCAAAACAGCATAAGGGGGAGATCCTTCTCTGAGGACCGGGCATGCTGGGACTGAAAAACTTTATGCATACACAAGAAATAGCACTGAGTGATTCACTTGCAGTCGGTCATGTGAGTTGCTTTGGCAGTCTGCTTCTGTTTTTCCTTGTTACATACAGTAGCAAATGCACTTCCACCAAAAATCTGTGCAGGAGCAGTTGACTTTTATTAGACTCTTAGGTACAAACAAGAGCAACAACACTGTGGAAACTTACAGATTTTTCCCCTGGGAAAATGACAGCCCTCATGGAGAGTTAGACTATTTGTCTCTCTTGTTAGCTTTCATAAAATATGAATAATTATAGGAGCAAAAATTGTAGGAAAGCAATGAAAGGATGTGTTCTTGCATGTTTGTTTAGATGTTGCAGGTCAGGCAAGCTCCTGAGGAAGAAGCCCCCAAGGCTTTCAAATAATCTTGCCAGCTGGAGAGCATGAGACCAAGAAATTCAGACACTTACAAAATGAGGTTCTGCTGCTTCTGTTTTGGGCCACGAGCATTTTTTACACTTTCTTCTGTAGCAGAGAAGGACAGAAGCTAACTTTGAAAATACAAGTATTTCGTCATTGTCTTCTTTCAGAGTCGGGGCTTTAAAGCAACATTTGAAAAGAAAGATGTGAGAGTTGTGACAGTGACCATTCCATCTTGCTATTTCAAGCTCTTCTGTACAGCTGTCACGTAAAGAGACAGCTCTGATCTGAAAGTGAAGTCATACTGCATACCCACAACTTTGTCACGTGGCATGGCTGCACATGCAGCGTGCAGTGATGTCATGGGCTCTCAGAGTCCCTCAGGCTTGTCTATCGGACCCCCATTCTCAGAACTTCATGTCTATTTTCTGTGTAACTTATATCCTTTGCCTTTTGCAAGGAGAAAAGTTAATGCCATTCCTTGTCTAAAGCAGTGCCATTTTTTCCTCTAATGAGCCCCTGCCAATTGCTGTATCTGAAAAGAATCTTTATTGTGTGCAAATTTTCATCTGTAGCTCACAAGCTGATTGATCCCCTGTGGGTCAAGGGGAGAGTGCCGGGAAAGGGAAGAATCTGATTCTGCCTTTTCAAGACTAATCCTGAAATGCAAGTGTTTGCATGCTGGAAAATGTTTCTGTACATTTCTGAGAATTATGAATATAATCCAATACAGCTGTTGTGCTAGCATGTCTCTTCCTCTCCTCTGGCACCAGATGTGGGCCTCTGGATTTTGAAGACCTGAATAGGAACCCTCCATACCTGGTTGTACAAAGTGTTTCTGCTGGCAAGGGAACTCAGCAGGACTCAATACTCTGTAATAGTCTTATTGCCTCGTGTGCTGCAGAACGTCCTGTTAAACTTTGGCCAAGCCTAGGGCACTCAGTTTGGCTTCCCGTGAACTGCCACAAAGCAGAAGGAGGTGCTTAGAAGAAAGAACCTCACCTTTGTCTTGTTGGGGGCACTGTAGCTCCTGAGTCTTCAACAGCCGTCAGGATAGTGCTAGAACTGAGTGTTGTTCTATCTGCTGTAGACTTTGTCCTGAATGAGATTGATATGCAAAAAGCAATGACAGTGGGGGAAGAGAGGAAGATAAATAATCAGTGTGTGCTATTTTACCAGGTTGTATTTGCTACAGTTCTATGGGAATTTCTTCTTGCTTTCCTCAAAGAGAGGAAAGAGTGGGGAGGTTGGGGGGTGGGGGGAGTGGAGGGGAATAGCCACCGTTTTACTTTAGTTTAGCCATGTTTTTTAAGCTAAAAGAGAGATTTGGAAAACCTAACTGCTCTTGCAACCCCCACTATATAACAATTCAAGCTGCTCACAAAGCTTACAGGCTCCTCTACCTCTACAGTGCTGTTTTTTAGCTGTGGAGAAATCTATAGTTCTGGCCCTGTGGCATATTTTAGAGGCATAGGGATGTTAATGCCAGAATCTTGGCAACTTTCCAACCAGAGTAATTACATTCTGCCGACCTGAAATTCTTCCTGCTTCTACACAAGGTCACTTTAGGCACCAACAGAGCCAGTTACAACCCAGTGCCCTGCTTTGCCCTCCCCTCCATTCCTTTGGTCTATCCTTCAGCCACCTTCTCCTCAAAGGCACAGAGGGCTCCGTGCTCACTTTAAGGTACTCAGTGCCCCGTAAAAATTGAGTGAAGGAAATGGGTCTGATCAAATCCCCTGAATGGCTGTCATTAGGTTTTGAAGTATGACCTGATATCCCATTTCCTTTGATAAGCCAGGAGCTGGTATTTTAACAGACAGTGGCTCTTTTCTTGTTCTCCCTTCGACCCCTTTGGAGCCAGTGTGGCACAGCTAATTCGTGGAGGAAATTACATTTATTACTTCTCCTAGCAAATGCGCCCTCTCTGCAATGCTGCTTCGTGCAGTGCAGGGCAGATGCAAGTCAGCCAGCCTATTTTCCTAATTTCATTTGGAAGGATCAAGAGACACCATGCTGGTCTCGCAGGCTGGGGGCTCAGTCTAGAAAGAAAAGGCGCAGCAGGCTCCCTCATTGATGGAATCTATGGCATCGCCCCAAATGTTGGTTGTCCAACAAGAAAAAATTTCAAGGACAAAGCATATTCTTCCAAAACCAAAACAAACTGCCCCAACAAAACCAAACCTGCCTTTGTGACAGCCCTGACTGGGAGGAAGGGATCTTGTGTTGAGGCAGTAACTTAGCTGTTGTTTCAGTGTAGAACTGCTTGTGCTGACTTTGCCTTCCCATCCTGCAAGGCAGAGCTGAAAAAATCCTAGACCAGGAAACTCTGATATTCAAAGCAAATCTTTTCTCATGCCCTGTCTGCACAGTCTCCACTGTGGCTGTGAACAGACCTAAATCTCCAGGCACTAATCCCACAGGTCTTTGTGTATTAATTCTTTACAGTGCCTCCATGCTTGCTTTCCTCTTATGCCTGGACCCTCTTTGATGTCCCAGCTTGCAGGTTTTTAAAATGACACAACCTAGGAAGGATTTGGGGAGAGGATAAAACATGTGAGAGAGACATTCTGGCCAGCTTTGGAACTGTTTTTGTTGTAAGAAAAAAAATTGAAGTTTTCCTCATCTACACACTCTGTTTTCTTTTTACCCTCCTTCGCCTCTGATTGTTTTTCTTAAGGAGATGGTGCTAGAAAGAGACATGGTAAGCATGTCTGATAAAGTTACACAAAGGTGGTTTGAAGAGATATCAGGATGGTCCTTCAAGCTTTTTTAATTCAGCAGTGCTGTCAAAACAAATATTACAGGACTTGGTCTCAAATTTGTCATTCTTATGTGAAAGTGGTAAAAAGTGAACAATCATTCAGAACAAACATCCTCACCAGCTTCACCACAGACTGAATTTAACACTTGTATGGGTTTAAAAAACTTCTGTAAAGAGTCAGGAAAAGAAAGTATAATTGCATTTCTTCTTTAATCAAACCTAAGGCAGTTCTTTATGAAGGTTTACTCTTTTCAGTGGGTGAGGCTAGATTTGAAGCTGTCTCTCGAAACACGTAAGATAGAAGTGCTGGGACAAAGTCTGGTTTTCAAATAACTGTGAAATCTCATGAATAGCATGCAGCTAAATAGCATAGCTAAAGATTAAAAAGACTGATCTAATAGGGAAAGCAGATGACCACCTAATATTAAAGCTGTTTTTAAAAATGTATTAACCCAATTTCTAACCTTGCAGTCAGCTGTCTCAAAATTCTACTGCCTTTGGCTTTGAGCCAAAGCATCACTGTGCTACACAGAATTACAATAACCTATAGACAAATCTAGAAAACAAAAAAAAATAGAAATCAGCATATTTGAAACTCTGTGATCTCTTGCTATTGTGTTTTTATCCTCAGTATGCAATACAAGTCACCATAAGCCAAGGTAGAGACAAGTGGTATGTCATTGCTCTGGTTCTGGGGTTTTCAGGTGTGCCCAGCTGTGCCTCTGGAGTCCCAGTCAGAGGTGGGGTGTGGGCAGGCTTCAGCACATCATGCTGCCTTAATCACTGCAGCATTTGGCCCCTGCAGCTCTTCCCCTGATGACACCATGCTTCAACAGAGAATTTCCTTGGTAAAAAGCACCAGTTTGGGAAGTGGTGGGGAGACTGCAAGACTGACTAGGTAAAGAGAGGGCATGTCTGCTGGCAGGCAAGAAAGCAAGGCAAAGAAAAGGGTGAAGCCTGCAGATGGGAGAATTAGTGCCTGCTGTTTGTGGGGCAAGGGCAGAAGGAGCTCCTGCCAGAAATCTGGTGCTGGCAGAGGGATACATAAGCACACGCACGCACACGGAAGGAAGAGTGTGTGTATTCATGGGTGCATATGGCTGAGTCCATGTGCTTAGACATGTGGCATGTTTATGCAGATTCTCTATATGTATAAACACACCAGGAAGAGGTCTGCCTTTTCAGAAGTGATTCACAGTTTGGGGTAAGCTAACACGTTGCTTCCATGCAGCTTGCTTTGTCGGGAAAAGTTTATTTCCTTCTGCCCTGCAATTGCAACCCTCTGAGGAGCAAGCAGCTACCTCAGGAAAATGCTTGCTGTGGTGTATCCGCGCGTGGGAGCAGAGCGCGGAGCCCGCAGTGCTGCTCAGCGTGCGTGCAGGAGCCGGGTTCCTGGGCCACGCAATGCTGAAGCTGACACTGTCGCTGCATCCACGCTGAATTTTAAGAGCAGCCTCAAGGCTGGGCCTGAGGCCAAATTTGCCGACTGTCCACACGCGGGACTGGGTTGAGGGTGAACCAGTGAGCGTATTCAAGGAAAGAGCCTTGAATGAGCTCTGTGTATTTACTTGTCGCACAGGCAGGTCCCTGCGTGCCGTGCCTGCCCCATCTGCTCTTGTGGCGATGGCACATGACTGACAGGCACACAAAATACCCCAGTCTCTGCCTCAGTTGTCACCTGCCACAGGGGCAGCTGGGATTAGAGCTCCACTGCAGCTCAAGGCTAGTCGGGCTTCCATCCCCTCAGGTGCACAGTTTTGCAGCTGTATAATGTCAGGGAATGCTTTTACCCCTTTTGTAGTTCATTCACCCCTCCTCAGCCAGGTTCCTACTAAGTACCTGCCACTGCTGGGACCTTTGAGGTTCCCAGGTGGAGAGCCTGGGCAGGACACAGCTTCTCATCCAGTACCATGGTACCAAGCTGTATCTACACACACATATGCAGTGCAGTACCTGAATGGCAGGACACACTGTGCATCAGATAATCACTGCTCAGACATGCTATAAAGTTTTCTAGTGACCCAGTAGAAAAGTTTCTAATATTGAACTAAGCATAGAAGCATAAATATGACAATTTACCCATAAGATGCATGAACTGGAAAATGTGCATGTCAGCCAAATCTTCTCTGGCATCAGCTTGAAGTACTGCATCAGCAAATTGCGAAATGAGGTTTTTTTCCTCTAAAATTCAGTTTACTTTGAAAAAATAGGCACCATACATCTGGCCACAATTATACTATTAAGAAAGCAACAAAACAGAGATTTGGATTTTTTGTTTTAGTTGTTTAGGCTCAGAAATGATCACTAGTTTAGGTGCCCCACTTTTTTGTTTTTTTAATCTTTGAAGCTCTAAATTCCATGTATAAATGTGCATATCAAAATGGCATTGCACAGTGTTGCACTGGACAGGGATCAGTCTAGAAATAGTTTACTATACTATGATTTATTGCCCCACTTCAATACAAGCACTTTAAGTACTTTGATGAGCTGGGGCCGAGTTCAGTTTCAAGTCCTCGTCCTACAGATGTCTCCAAATTTTTCTTATTGATGGATTTGCCATGAGAAAGGGGAGACCTTGGAGCCAAACACATAGCACAAGTTAAAAACCACAGACCTGAGCAACACAGAGCTTAAAAGAACTACATCAGCAGTTAAGCACCTGTAAGGCAGATAACAATAGGCAGGAATGGCATAAGAGTATCTGAAATATCCCTTTCCAGCCCTGCGATGCACCCTCATCCTTTTCTCCTGCCTAAACAGAAGCTTTGTCACTTGTCAAGAATCTAAAGCATTCTTGTGTGCTGCAGACAGTTACGTTGAACCACCACCACCAGAGTTTCAAGCTGCTTTCAGGATTGCGAGCAAAACTGGAGACTGCAGACTCTGCTTGCTTGTCCACATGGAGAATGCAGCAGCAGCTTCCTGGGTCTGAAGGGGTGCTGGGTGAGACAGGCAGCCCTGAGCTGTCTTAACATGTGTGCTGGGTGGTTGCTGGCTCGTGATATTCCATGGGCCAACAGCCGAAGGATGATTGTGGAAGAGTTGTCCCCTCATGAATGTAGGATTCAGTACTACTTGACACATGGAGTGCAGCTTCTTCTCTAATTTATGCACATTGTAAAGCCTGTCCTCCCCAGCATCTGAGAAGGCAGTGGCCCCATATTCCACTGAGGACAAAAGCAACGGAGCACCAGCCTGTTCCTGTGGCAGTAGAAAGGCTTAAGGAATTCTGTCTGTCCATTTTCTTGTGTAGCACTGGATTTTTTGTATGAGTCTTGGTTAGAAATTTATGCTGCTGTTTTGGTTTGTTGTATGTTCAACTATAGTATGGATTTGGCCATATTTGTTTTTCTGGGCATAGATTTTCTGGAGGACTCCAAATGAGGGGGTGCAACAGAAAGAATTACAGATGTTACTATACATCTCCTTTTACTGTGTGAAGTCCCTAGGGTCATTTGAAAATCTAGAATTAAGGTCTTTTGTGTTTTCTGTGCCAAGTCCCAGTTAAATTTGCCAGCACGACCCTCTGCTCTCTGGATCACTCTAGCACAAAAGACTAAAGATGTTAAACCAGCGTCAGAGTGATTTGCAGTAGCATCTGTGTTATACAGCAGACGTGGAGGGAATTCTACAAAATTGGAAATTGGAAGTGCTGTAGAAACTGTGAAGAATATTGCCACCCACCAGGCAGTGGGTAGCGTCCTGTTGCTGTTTCTGGCACCTGGCAAAAAAAGACAGATGCCCTTTGGCCTGTGGGTTGGGCAGGTTCTTGCTTTGAATACATAGGCATTAAAACCTAATTTGTGGTAAAAAGGAAAAAATGAAAAAAACCCAACCAAACAGGAAATATCTTAAGAAACTGTTTCAAAACAACTACCAGAAAAACATCTTGCCTGTATTTAAACAGGGAGAAGAGGCCAGACGCTCGCCTGGCAGAGGAAGATATCAGACGTGCAGGAAGCAGTGGGAGGCTTAGCAAACTTAAATGGCCAGGGGGCTGGAGACAACTCTGGGCTAAGGGAGTGCTTCCAGCCCACCTGGGAAAAGGGGCTTCCAGAGAGCAGCACATGCTTCCCTGTAAAGGGCACCATGGGCTAGATTTCAGGAGAGGGGACAGAATAGAGTGTTGCTTGTATGGTTTGTTCCTGCCTTTGAGCACATCAGAAGAAAGTCCCCCCCCTGAATCAGTCCCCTTCTCCCTGATTGCCCTCAAGTCGGGGCTGCGACAAGATATTTTGCCACCCAAGATACGTATCATGTACTTCCCTTCAGTTCTTCTTCCTCTTTTGCTAGGCTCCTGCCAGCTGCGTCCACTTACTGGGACCAGCCAATTCGCCAAGAGCAGCTGATGGGTTTGAGCACATATGCTCCCTCCAGCAGTCCTTGCTTGAACTGGCCCCCAGTGGAGGGTGAGATGCAGAGCTGAGAAGTTCCACACCACCAGAAAATGAGACGCTTCCATTCTATGTAATTAATCTTATGTCAAAATGGAGGAATGAAGGGAATTGTGTATGCCAAGCACAGGTAAGTCTGCAAGTCTCTGCGTGACACCCTCCCTCCCACCACAACACATGCACAAACTATTTCCCAGATTGCAAATATAGCTGATTAACTGTACTCATCATTTGTTTGGCCTAAGTAAAGAGTTAGGTGTTTGAACAGGTTGTTTGACAGAATTCAGGAAGCTGAGTTCAGGTTGTGAACCCAGAAATTCCCACTCTCCTCTCTCCCACTTAGTTAAATCCACCTTCCCTCCACCCCCCCACCCTTGAAAGAAATCACCATGCCCAGAAAAAGCTTTGTTTTTGTTGTTCTGAACAACTTAGTGCCTGCCTTGCTCAGAGATCACCTAACCCATTCCCAAGTGTGTATTTGCTGAGAAAAGACACAGGATACTGGGGAATAGTTTTGATGGCTCCTGTTAAAAAGTTCCACTGTGTGGGAAAGAACCCAAGACCCATTGAGCCAGACGACGAGTGCAAGAGGGATCCTCACTCCGCATCCCCTTGGGAGTCCAAACCCCCTTCTCTGCTGAGCTGCCTTCCTCTGTGGGAAATGCACACAGTGCAGTCTGTGGGATCTCATTTACATCTGCAAGGTGGAGCAGTCTTGTCAGGAGACTCAGAGTGCCTCCCTAGCCTGTGGATCGGGACTCCCTTCTGGATGCTGGGCATCAGGGAACTAGATGTGGCTGCACCAAGTCCCTTAGCTTCCTTCATATGGGGTTAAAACTCTTTGTACCTGGTGCTGAGCATACCCTGCTGGCATTTCAGCTGTGATTTTAGTATTATACAGGTGAAAATAAAGTCTAAATATTCCCTTGACCATCTTTTCCTAAATCTGGTATGTAAGACTCTTCACCTGTTTTTTGGCATTGTCAGCTTCTCCTGCTCTCTCTCCCTATTAAAACCCTTCTCCCCTTTGCAGTGGTTTGTGATGAGAGTTTGAAGGGGCTTTCTCATTTTGGAATATATGTTGCTGGATAGGCCCTTCTCCTACCCCAAAGTAGTCTTAAATCAGGCATTTAACTCCATCAGATGAATCTGTACATGATAAATGTCATGGAGCCAAGCTCAGACACTGGCCAGGTCTGGAGCAGACTGAATCTGTCCAGAGCACTGTGCTGCAAGGGGAGCCCAAGTACAGCTCTGTCCACCTTTTCCTTTTATCAGATCCTTGTTCTACGCGCATCTGGTCTACAATGTGCTTGTGTGGCACGGCAGCATTGCTGTGTGCACACCTGATGGGTTTGAGAGTGCAGAGCAGCATTTCAAAGCAATGAGGGATCATCAGGAACACTTTGGCTAAAGTCATGCAGACTCTCAGAGCACAGATGGGTGCTGCTGAATTTCATGCGAACCACTGTGTTCAAATCCAGAAAAAAACAGGAGAAAAATATATCTAATGATATTAAGGCCAGAAGGATGTAGCTCAGTCCAAGGTGAAACGTGGGGGAAGGAAATACAGTAGTAGTGGAATATGAGAAGGGATTTTAAATTCTTGCAAACAAAGATACCTTTTGTGACCATGGCCCTTCCTTCTGCTATATCAGCACTTTGTCGGTAACAGCTTGGGAGTCTGAAATCAGTTTCTAAACCCTTGACCTCTTAGTGTGAAAAAGCAGCAGCAGGCGGAGGTGGATTTGCTATGGATAAAGCTCTTTTCCACAAACTGTTTATCATTTAATATCAATCTAGGGACAAAGATAGCCATAAATCTACGTGAAGCACCTATATACTGTGTCCATTCTAATACTGAATGGGATGTGTGCCAGGCAAGTGGAATGTGGGGTGGCTGGGCTCTTACTCCATGAAGAGTTCTGCCAGAAAATTGGGAAAATTGCATTTAGGCAAAAATCAGATTATTCAAGTAGGTACTATTACATTTGTGTTTATCATTAGGGCTCCTACTTAAATGTAAAATATGTCATTTATTTTTTCAATTTAGTTTATCTTTTAAAAATTGATACAAAAAAAAGGCAAAGAAAACATGAAATGAAACAATTTTATAGATGTAATTTCTCCTGCCTTTATTCCTACTTTCCCCTCTTTGTCCAAGATGTCCTATTTGCAGATACAGTTAGGATAGGCTTTCTTTTTAAATTTGGAAGGATAGAGACAGGATTGAGGACTGGAAAGTTCAACATCATCAAGAAATCACTATTTTTTTCTTTGCAGTGCTGCATTACTGCTTGCTTAAGAGTGCTTTCCCTGGTCCATGCGGTATTATAAAATGTAAATCCCAAGGCAGGTCTACGGCTCATTTCTCCTTAGGGGTTGCCCACAGAAATTGTTCTGGGGATGCAAACCCCCAGATCATCAGGTCTGATCCTCTTCTGAAAAATTCCAGTCCCCTGTTTCTTGGAGATCAATAACTAACTGCACAATGTCTACCTCTAGCCTTCAAAAGCTGTTCCCTCTCTCAGGATACCTGTCTATCTCTGTTTCTGGTAGTTTTTCTAGCAATATCAACTACTCCACAGTTCTGAGTCCTGTACCAAGGAGGTCTGAATAACTGGTCTGTTTTGTGGCTATATGCCTGTTCTTGATGGAAAGTTATGTGCCAGAGAGCAGTAAATTTGCAGTTGTGGTTAGGCGATGTTGTGCCCGTGGCATTGTAACATGAATGTATTACTGCTCTGAGGCTCTGCTTTCCTGAAGGGAATTAGAGGCTCAGAAGAATGAGAATGGACATTTTTGAATGTCAGCAGCTGACAGCTGACCATAGTAAGGGCTCCAGGAGCCACCTTCTTCAACACACAGAAGCAAAAAGTTCAGCAGCAGTCTCCAGCCTCTGTGACAGGGACCACTCTGGGTTTCGTGGCAAGAAATCTGAGCCTCAGATGCTTCTTGAAGCTTGGTCTTGCCTTCCTCAGTCATCTTTTCTTTTTGTTTTTTTGGGGGGGGTTTTATTATTATTATTTTTTTTTTAATTTCTTTTTTTCCCTAGTGTATTTCACTGCACTACAGGGGAAATTTAAGCAAAGTGGGTCTCAGTGATCTTCCATGCTAAGGCAGGGTCATTACAGCCTCTGATGACTTTGGTGCTGGGCAGAGTGATGCCTTGGCAGCATGGATGTCTGCTCTGACCTGTTGTCTCTTGACACTTGTACCAGAGCATTTTTCTGCCTCTATGGAGTATGCTGAGGCAAAGACTTGCTCTTACATTGCCCTGTCCCTGAAATGCTGCCCTAAATTGTGGAGAAGCACAAGTTGGTCATCTGATGAGAGTTCATGGCTTCCTCTTACTGCTGCTTCCCACCTCATGTGACAAAAATCCTTCAACTCTTCCATGACACTGCAGCAGCATTTACCTGCCAGCTTGTCTGTGACCGGTGCTGCACCCTTGTAATGGCATTTCACCAGCCCACCCTGTCATACTAACAAATAGGCACCTCTGCCAAATATGGCATGAGACTTGTGAACTGCCTAGGGCTATGTATGTCTAGCTTTCCAGTGAGCCTGCAAGATTTTGTCTCACTATTTTCTCCAAGCAGCAGCAGCCGTTCTTCGATCTTATATTGCTGCAGCTGTTGCTCTTTCTTGTCCCAGACTCACCTCTTCCCTCCAGGGCTTCACATGACCCCAAACATCTGGAGCATCTGGCATACCCATGTTAGCAAGAGAGGACAATCCTGGGCTCTCCAGGGTGAGTGTGTTCCTGACTTCTTGCTGCTTAGGAAGCGTGGGGCTGGGCTGCTGAATGGCTCGTTGTCTGTCGTCTGCAATGCAAGCAGCATCTCCCCCTCCCCACACCCAGACAGACCCAGATGCCAGGGTCGGCAAGCGAGGGCACCACGAGGGGACCTGCCAGCTCTGCCACTGCAGCTGCTCCCTCTGTTGCTGGCAGCTGGGCTTGAATATTCATGGCAACAAAAGATTAGCACTGTGTGTGCTTGGCACTGGAGACAGATAAACTTTCTTGAGATGCTGGTGGCTCTGTTCTCATCCCATTCAAAGAGCTTGCTCCCTCTCCCTTGCTCCACTTGTCTGCTTCATCGACCAGCTGATTCTCTTGCTGTATAAATGGCCTCTGTTGGGAAAGGGAGGCGAGCAGCTTGATTAAGTATTCAGCAAAGTGGTTCAGAGTCCAGACAAACTAGCGCAGATCTTGCCAACACTTGCACTCAATTGGCACTGAGGAAAGCCAGGGAAAAAGCTCATTTATAAATAGGCAAAATTTTGCAAGGTATCAGAGTGTATCAAGTAATTTAGACATTTAAGACTATCATTTCCTCTGACTTCCTCTGGAGTTTAGGGGTTTGAGTATCTAAAGAACATCCAAGGGGACTTAGACTTTTCAGTTACTTAGAAACTTTTCAGTTTCACCTCACACCATGACTGATAGTTTCAAAATACTGTCTGCCGCTTCTTCCTCCCTTCTCTGAACTGGTCTGGAAATGAAAAAAAGAAGAAAAAAAAATCAAATTAATGATTGCTATTAAATTATTGATGTTGTTCAGAAGTGGAAGAGGAGAACTTGGTTGCTGTCTTCTTTTTGTCACCAGGTTATTGTTTGTGAAAGGAGCCTGGAGTCATGAAGTTGAGAGCACAGGACAGCTGGCACCTTTGAAAACTGTCTCAAATGAAGGGATGACCAACCTGGGCAGGTAGAAAATGGGACTGGGAGTGTGATGTGAGTGCTCACGTGACCATCTAGGAGATGCCCTTACTTATCCTACATTTTAACCACTCTTTGTTCCTTTCTTGGTATATTCCTTGGCAGTTTTCAGTCCTCCGTGGGCTGGCAGGGCTGGGCCATGTTTAGCCCAGAGCAGATTAGTTGCTCGTGTTTGGAAGGGAAACCTGAAAAGGTTACAGACAAACAATGTCTGGAGGTTGAAGAAGAATTGGTTACAGATGACCAAGCAAAAACATCAGTGTGATAGTGGTAGCTCTCCAGAAGGATTCAGAAGTTACAGAATCACAGAATCTGAGTCAGAAGGGAGCCAGAAGGATCAAGTCCAATCCTGAAGTGAATGGCCCATACAGGCATCACACCCATGTATGCAGAAGTGGTTTGGCTATTGGGCTACCTTGGTGTTTCACCCAGTACATCTTCCTTCTCCCACCCAATAAGGGGGGGTGGCAGCTGGTGGCAACTGAGGTGCTTTGGTGCTTCAGTGGTTCTGCTAGGGCTGTGGCGCTGCAGCTCTCCCTTGGGAAGCATGTTGCTCCCATCACATTTTGTGCTCAGATTCAGAGTGCCCAACTCAGGCTGATCTGCCTCCCCCCAGGACTTTATATTAAATGTCACACTTTATATTAAAGTCACACTGTAATATTATTCTGACCCCTAGATGAGTGCTTTGTCAGAGTCAGCTTTTGGTAAACAGAGCAAACCTATCCCCCCAAATTTAAGAGACAGTATCTTTTCAGTCAGTGGAGGGAGGAAATCATCTGAGCTGTTCCAGCTCTGTGCTTTGGGCTGAGATGAACCATACGTTAGAAGTGCCTGGTCTTTTCGGGTGTTAGAAGGGAGTCTAGTCAACAAGATAAAATATAGGCATCTGTGCTCTAGATGTGTACAGCAGCTAAACTGATATCCCCCTCAGCCAGGGCCAGTAACACCCCAAGGATCACCAGCATCTCCAAAACTGTCTGGGGCCAGAGGGATGAATCATGTTCATGCTATGAAGAACTGTGCGTGTAATGGCTCAGCACCATGTAATATAGTCTTGTGCTGACAGTGGAGAGAGTAGACTTTTTTAGCTCTTCCCCAGGGCACCATATAATGAGGCTTTGGGGACCCAGCAGTAAATGAATGTCACAAAAGGCTACCTGATGGTGTCTGCTCAAAGTAGCCAAATAATTATCTCGCTTTGGCAAACCACACAGGTCTTCAACTCAGGATAATATTAATAGTTTATTATTTGCTGCTGTGTGGGAAACAGGAATAACTTTGAATTTTCAATAATTTGCTAGGAAATTAACTTCTGACGCCAAAAGCAAGGCTGCTGCATTGATAACCATTCTCCAAGGGTGACAGTGGGGGAAGAAAAGAGCTTAGGGGCATGGCCACCTGCTCCTTCTTCATTTGACACTACCATAGTCACAGTCTACCCAGATTTGTCTTGACAGGTCTCTGGTGAGGACAATTGGAACAACCTCATTGGAAAAGAAGAGTAAACTGTTCAGAAATGAAAGGTAGAATTTGTGTCTGCCAGTTTCATGAGGCTATTTGGAAACAGGATCTTTGCAGTGCATGAAGTCGTGTTGTAAGGTCAGTGCTGTCTAAAAGTCCACAAGTTTTTTTTTCTATGAGGCAAAATAGTCAACATTCTCAGTTGGACAGGTCTGTTCAAAGCAGATGTTTTCCTTTCATGCCATCATGAATGAATTCCTGGTAATGATGATCACCCCTTGGCCTGTTAAGTGGAAGGACAGACCACATTTCTCAGCTACATATTGCTCTCTAGTTTTGAGAAGTCACTTGAGGAGATACCATATGAAATTCTGCTGGTTTGTTCCCAAGCACCAGAAGGACATTTCGCACCTCTTCCATATTCTTTTTTTTCTCTCAAGCCCCCAGTTAGGATCTTACAAGTTTCCTTCAGCAGTTTACTTCCTTCTCCTGTCACTGATTTTAACAGAGTTCTCCATTCTCCGTTTGCCTACACAAAGCATTTGCCATCTCACGCATTACCTGGAGCCTTCCCTGGTCCCATATTGTCACACAGTGCAGCATTTGTCACTGTTACATTCTGAGTCCTGCAAATAATGCTCACCTTCTCCTCTATGCTGTGTGTCACGAGCTGCTTTGGCTCCTTTATTCCCCTCACAAAAGGAAAGGAAGGCTACCACTCAGCACATCAATTTTTATCGAATCCAGACACATGGACAAGCTGGAATTTACACTTTTTCGTGCCAACACAGAGCAAACTGCCACTTCTTTGCTTCCAACCTCTCTTGAACTGTCCGTCTCTGGAGTCACTGTATTGGTGTATGTAGATGACACTGCCTCTGCTGATACCAAAGCCCTGAGCATGCCCAAGCTGTTCACTGCAGCATCTCAGGTGATAAGCTCTCATCTGGTTGTGCACCACAACATTTTCACTGCCAGTTTCATCAGAAGAACAGAAATAAGAAAGCACCTTCTCCATGGCAGCACTGGGACACTGTAACTCTTCCCCAAAGAGCAGCCTCAGGGCAGCCTTACCTCATTCCTAGCTATAGTCACAACAGCAAGTGTGTGATTCATGTGGAGAGCAAAGCCCACTCAGCCTGGCTCCTCTTGCATGAAGAACTGATCCAGGATATTAGGCTTTCCCCTGCTATTCTTATTTTAAGTAATAGCAGAGAAATCCTTTCCTAATATAGACTGAGTGTCTGGGAAGGGCCATAATTATTCATTAGCATGAGAGGTGTCTAAGTAGCTGGTACAACCCCTCCCCCTAACATGTGAAATATAACTGATGGCCTCAGAGAAATGGGCACAGGGCAGAGCCGAGATTCAGGACTCCCTGCTCTGAATTCTGCTCTGGCAGGGACGTTCCTGAGAGCTAATCCTGCTGCTGGTCACTTTGGTGCCATTAACAAACCAGATGCTCCAGGATATCAATGCTCAATAGCTATTGCAATAAGTGGAACACTTTGGGGGCCCCAATCCTAGGTATCCTTAGAGATGCTACCTACTTCTCAGTAAATTTAGCATCTGGAGTTTGACCCACGGAGCATGTGTTGTTGCTCAAGTTGACTTCTCCTGCATAAAACTCGTTCTGGCAGCTACAGCCAGTGCTCCTAACCCATTGCCGGCAGCTGCCTGGGGTGCCACTGGAGAAGTAACATCATTGCTTTGCAACAGAAGGATACTTGCACCTCCAAACAGACATAAACAGCCATCTTTATCCAGTGCCACAGTAGAACTCAGTAAGACAAGATTATTGGTACAATCATATTTTTAAAGCTTCACTTTCATACAGCTTCTATGCAGAGATGCACAAGTGCAGAGGTAAGGAGACATTTAAAATTAAGGAGGATCTCAGAAACTCAGGATCCACATTAACTTTGAATGCTGACAGACTTTCAGAGGAGCTGAGAAATGCAGTGAGGCCCTTGCTGTAGAGAAGAACTACAAGAAAATGAGGCTCTTATTTCCTGAGCACAAGTAGGATGTAGAGGCCCAGAGATGAGAGCTGTGCTAGAAAACCAAAAGACGAAACAGACCAAAGAAAGGCAGAGAGACACACTCGCCAGATCCCTAGGCATCTCTTGGGGGCATTTTAAGAACTTTAAAAAGGACTTTTAAATAAGGCAACCTGGCAGTGTTAATGTCAGAAATTATAGAGGCAGAGAATTATTTGGAACCTGCAAACTAAACAAATCTACTTAATGAATTTTCTGACAAAGTGCCCCACCACAGCACAGACTGCTTAGTCCATAGAAATGGCCTGGTTTGTAAAAACACAAACAAACACAAAATCTCCTTGCAGTCTGCATGAAGATTGCAAAGATAAGGCTCTCTCAGAGTACAACAGGAAGTTCTGAGCTGGCAGTAGACCTTCTCCTATAAGGAATCTTGGACGAGCTTTAAAGAGACAGAGTGTTGGGACACAGGAGGGGAAATGAGTAACAAACAGGAACCCTGCACAAAAACAACTGCCTTCTGTGGGCTGTGACACCGTTTTTTCTCATGCAGCATGGGGAGGCAAGGATGCTTCATTCTTAAACTTTCACCTTTGACAACAGCAGGCTAAGCCCCAGTGTTATGCAGCAAACCATTACATTTTACAGCAGTGCTCTCCTTACCTGTCCTCTTTCTTTTCCATTAACCAATTATTATCTGTGAATTGATCTTACTGGGAAAGAGATGATGGTTTTCCTACCAGATGTGCATACACATGTTTGCAGATTATGGGACTACATTTTCTTTGGGGTAAGCACAGAACTTTCCTGCTAACACTGGCAGGCACAAGTGCTTATGTCCCATTAGGACAGAGACCCCAAGACACATGTATTAAGTGTGCAGTCCAGCATTATGACGTAAGTTGTGATGTTGTCTCTATAACTGGAATATGATTGGTTGGGATGAAGAAAATATACCAGCTTACCTGGTGAAGGTAATAAATTGTATGTATGAGTAGAGATGGGGAGAAAAGCTGGGTACGCCATGTAGTCAGTCTTGTGTTAGATTACACCATGTAATCAGCTCTTGTTCGCCACAGGTTTCTCATTTATTAATGGCATGCCTTGATTAAAAATGTGAGCTTCTGTTGGAATGAGGTGTAGTAAAGATCTAGGGTTGCACACTTGGAGTATTGGTCTGCACTACTCTTTGTAGACAGTGTTGTTTCAATTGTAAAGCATGTCCTTCCTTGTGAGCCAGCTGCCCAACAGTGGGTAAGCTGCTGTAGCAGCATCTCACTGCCACAACTCAGATTTCAGCTGGAGGACACGAGTCCAAAATGGTCCAAAAAATGACCATTGTCTCTGTGTCTTTTACTAGGAATAAAGGGAAAATATCTTTCAGGCTGTCACCTTGATTACACAGCTACTTACTCATGTTCTGAGAAGGGGAGGGAACTATAGCAAATGGTGGGTAAGATACAGATATAGAACAAAGAATGGGCAACTTCATCTGCCTTGTATTCTCCCAAGAAGAATTGCTACGGGCATTTCTCATGCCTTTAGCAGAGAGGATAAATGACAGCATTCTGCACAGCCACCAAGTGATTCAAAGATTTGACAATCAGACTTACGACTTCCAGGTGCCCAGCCTGCTCCTGTGCCAGAAGTTACCATCCCCACACCATGACATGTACCTGCTTCCACACTGGGAAACATCGTGTCTTAGCTTAAACCACCCACCAACAGCCTCGAGACCTGGAGAGGAGTTATGGCGCTGTGTTAAGCACTGGGGCTGCAGCAGAGGAACCGGAGAGTGAGGACAGCTAAAGCTTCTCTGGGCTGTAACTCCATGCCATGCCCCACAACTGATCACAAAACCTTTGCTTAGTTCTAAAGCTGAAGCTTTAGGAGAGGAAAGTCCAGCTGTAGCTAGTCTTTCCTAGCATTCTAATAGCAACAGTAGTAGTTAATCTTGAAAGAATGTCTAAAACTACATAGAAGTAATGAGCTTACATGGTGCAGTTTAGTGCTGGGTGTGCTTCTGGCTGAAAATTGGACAAAACCCACAGGTGTCATTGTCTGTTTCATCCCATATCAGTTTAAGCAGTTTGACATGAAGGCTCTGAGGAATGAAGCTGCAGAGCATAGGCAGCAGACCTTGCACAGGAAAATACAGGGATTCGGTCTACAGGAACTCCACAATTTTTCTGGGCTAACACTTTAAAAAATATTTACCCAGACTACCTGCCTCTTACCAATGAAAGAAAACAACAATTTCACCTTACAGTTCTTCTCGTGGGCAGTATAAATCATCATCTTTCCCTGACTGCACTAAGGGACAATATTTTACACCAGCTTGTCACTTGGGTTTCCAGAGTGGCTGGTGTGGGGTCATGAATTGTCATCTTCTTAGCACTGATGAATATTTTGTAGCCACAGGAGCATTTCCGAGTTAACTAAGTGACTAAAGACTGAATGAATGGAAGTGGTTTGGGTCAAATGGACTGTTCATTAGTATCCCAGAGGAGACGCTGTCATTTTCAGACCTCAGAGGAGCAGAATCTGGGGCATTTGCATGTACTGCTTGGCAAACAGTGCACTACACTAACAAATTCATACGAGCTGCCCTTACGTGAACTATTAGGAGGCCAAGTGATTAATAGGTTGATCTGTTGAAACCGTGAAGTTTCCTAAAAGCATGACTGAGTGGACTCATTGCTTACGACACAAGAAGATGTTATTAACATTCCAATAGCTAGTTTTCGTTAAAGACATCTGTGACCTAGAACTGTGAAAGCCTGTTTGGTTTTGCATTTGTGTCATAAATAAACGAAACACTGCATTTGTATACCCAGCACATGTTTCCTGTAAGGGGTTTGCTTTCAAAGCAGTCAAAGCAAAATACATTGCCTGGTGGCAAAGGCAGCTGATGGGGTACCACTTTGTGGCTCATGGGCTTTCATCTCTGGTAAGGACAATGTGACCTGGAAAGATTGGGGTTTCTTCATGCAATGTTCCTTTTCCGTGCCAAGATGGTACTCTGCTTTTATGCAACATGTGGACCCCAGGCACTTGGGAACTTGCTTTTTGGCAGCCATATTTCTAATCTACAAATACTGCAGAAGAATTTCTCCCTCCCCACCCATAATGCCACATATGTGCTTTGTGCTTGTACCTCCTTCTCCAGCTGTTGGGGAAAGCAAATCAGAACTGTAATTAACACTAAATTTTGCATCGACAAAAGAATTGATTTTTTGAAACTGTCAGCAGCCTAGGAAAGATTATGAAATAACAAACGGCACAAAGACACAGGATAGCACAGTGGTTAAAGGCCTATTTACCCTAGGCAACCTGATTTTGGCAAACTAATGAGTCGCCTAGGCTTGGGTCTAGAAAAGGGCTTAGGCCTGGGAAAGGACTTGAGCCCTCAAGGCTGAATCATGTGCTACAGAAATCCCACTCAGCTAATTTTGTAGCCGTGCCACTGATGTTCTGAGGGCACTCTGCATTCTGATGTATTTGTAAAATATGAAGTTGTCATACAAAGAGCACAAATGGCTCACTTATCACAGTCTAAACCAATCCACCCCTCTTTCTACCCAGGAGCACTAACTACTGGACTTCTGCCCATGTTGTCTGCTCTCTAGTCCTTAGTGGTTTGGTCCACAGGACTAGCTGGAGGAGGTTCTCTCTCTCCTGGACCTGCATTTCTCAGGCAAATGCTCCACCTCTTGTGTGACAGAGTTTGGAGAGAAAGCGCACTCTTAAACTGTTAGGCTGAAGCTGTTTCCCTTGTGGGACTAGCCAGGGACTGCAATGAATAGCAGCACCACACAGTAATTTAGGTCCTCCTTCAGAGGAATCAGGCTTGGAAGGGTTTGGCTGCTGAATCCCCCTTCTCCCAGGAATCTCAAATCTTAGCCTGGAAATAGATGTGATAGAGCAAGAAACAACCCAGAAAAAGAGATAAACCATAAATAAACCCAGAACAAGGCCTCAGGACTTCACACTGTGACCACAGGAGCTGGGAGATCCTCACAGAGATCTTTGGATAGGACAGCAGCCTCCTGCTCAGGCTGAAGGAGTGAAACCCTCTCATTGTGCCCACAGAGGAGTCGTCACAGACTGGTTCTGCATGGGGTGAAGTAGGAGAGCTTTGGGGGGACTATCTGCGGTTGCGAAAGGACTGGCATTTTACAAGAAGTTGTCACCCTCCCCTGTGTTCAGGGAATCTCTTGTTTAGGATAGGAGGTTGGGACCCTCCAGGCTTTGTTATACCAGGCCCTCTATCTACACACTTTAAGCATATACAAACTGCACAGAAGGACGTTGATCCATCGCTTGGGTCAAAAAGTGAAAAGCAGTAGCAGACAGAACAAATTTCTTGCAACACTGGGCAGCACATGGATGGGAAGCTGTTCTCCTGGTATGGGAAGATGATTTTACTGAAATAGACAAGACTGCCTTGAATTTTCAATTACCAGAAAACTGGTACTTGAACTGGTAAATTACCAGGAAACTGGTTTCCTCAGATGCGATGTCTCACTTCATACTCACTTTTTACATCCGTATTCAGATCCCACTTAGTCTTGTTTTTGTGAATCATGTTTGTAAACTGTACAGTTCAGCTATTCAGACATTGAGCAAGGTCCTGCTAGTTTCTGTATGCTGGAAGCCTGGAAGCTATTAAAACAATCTGAAATGTCCAAAAAGAAACTATTTTACAACCTGCAAATCCTACTGATATCTTCCAGGTTCATCTACCATAATTCTTGCTTCCTTGTGGGTAGTTTTAGATCGTGTACTAAAATGTTTTCCCCAGACTGGAGGTACCATGTGTCATAGCTAAAAGGTGCTGCAGCATGTTTTCATTATTCTGAGTTAGGAGATGTCTCTCCAAACACATGTGGGCTGTCTCCTTCCATGCTTTCAGCTGGCTGAAAATTGTGTAAATGCGATGAACACGACATCAAGGCTTCCAGGGAGGAGAGCCTCAGTTCAGGTTTGACAATCCTATTCCACACTCATGAGCCAGATTCCTGCTCTTAACAACCACATCAGGGAGTGAATAGAGTCTGTGGCTGCTTACAAAGGACCACCTCATGATGCTCTCATCTGACATCCTCTCCACGGATCAACTCTGGCCCATGGGAAGCATGGTGAGGAAGCATGCACTCCACAAACTAAGCAGCCACTGTTTAAATTGCAAGGACCTGATTCTTTTCTTACTCACAGCAGATGGAGGAGAAAACACACCAGTCAAGGACTCCGTGTAAACGGAGCTGGCAGTGCTTTCCTGAGACAGCAGACAGCTTGAAACAATGGCTCTGAGAAGCGCGTCCTGCCTTCATTCATCGCACTAGGAGACTTGCCACCGAGTCCCATGGAAACAATGTGAACAGCCATATTCAGGGTTTCACTGCTGATTATTTTAGCAGACAGGATGGGGACAGGGTAGGAATGAAACCCATATGGGAAGTGGGAATTGCATGGTAGGAAGTAGGGAGACAACACAGAAAAAAATCAGGGAAGGGGGAAAGAAACAAAGACAGGAGGGGGTGAAAGAATAAACCCTCAAGGGCAGACATGGTGGTGATAATAAGGTACTTGCTCTTTATCTCCAAGTGACACTGGACTCAGTGTGGCAGGAACAGAGCTAACAGGATGAAGATAACTGGGCCATTTCTTCCTCATTGTATGTTTCACTTGTCTGCCATGTCCGTATCATATGGGGAGAATTGTTCTCTGGCTGGAGGACACAAACCACGCTTTCGGCATATCCCAGCCCACGACCCGTGAGAAAACATCTCCTTTCAGCCAGACTCAGACTAGGCACCTAGCATTGGCCAGGATGGGAGGAACCATCTCCTGGAGCTGTCTGTCCTCCACCCTTCTACAGGGAGACAGAGCTATTCTCAGGGGAGGCGAATCCCATGCCAAGGATGGGTAGAACCGAATGTGTTTGCTTGATGTGCCTGTGCTGCTTAGTGGTATGTCAGTCCCTGCTCTGCTAAACTTAATGGTGAGCCACCTTCCTTCCAGGCATCAGATGTTTAGGACGGGTAACAGGTCTGTGTTTCTTTCTTCCAAGAGGCAGCAAATTACAGCTCTGGAGCCATATGGTACATCTGTGCTATTAAATGAACCTGGGGCTTTTTCAGGTACTGAGGCCAGGTAGCATTGAGCCACTCATGTCCATACCAGTTGTGCTAATTCCTGTACCATGCCTGGAGCTGCTGCACAGGACAAAACTGTGCAAGAGACACTTCTATTTGACAGAGTAGGCAATATATTCAGTGCCTGGCAACATTAATTTTACTAGTATAGGGGAACCTAGATCCTAGATTAACCCAGTCACATCACTGTTTTACAGGTGTCTCATAAGTATTGCCCTGCCCTACCACTCCCAAAGCACCTCTGGTTGCTGTCCTAGATACTGACCCTGGAGCAAAGCAAGGAGAGTGTTAAGGAAACTTTCCTGTGTGACCGCCCAGGAGCCACTCTGGCAGTCACACTTGCACCACTTGAGCTGGGACCAAGGCCCCTTCACGGCTACACCACTCTCCCCCCCAACACAGTCAGACCAGGTTTCTTTACCAGCTCAGCTCCAGGTTTCCCATAGCAGACCCTCAGACGTCAGGATCCTTAAAATAATTTAACCATGGTGCAACAACAAAATAACAACTTGAGCTGGGTGCCTTCAAGGAGGGGCTCCAAAAAAAGGAAACTCTTGGCTTTTATACCCTCACAGTCTAAGCGTGCCAAACTCTGGCATCATCTGCTCCTGCTGTGTCTCTGAGTGTCCAGTCATTTGCCCTTCAGCTGCACACCGAGTTGACAATACTGAATGTACTCCTCAACAAGTGGAAACACCTTGGAACAACCCAAGGGGATTCAGCAGCATTTCTGCACAGAGCCCTCGCTTGTGTCTCACGAGCTTTGAAAGCAGAAGAGATTGCTCAGCTCTCCAGAGTGAGTGACTCTAGTTGTTCCTGTCAAGAAGGAACGAAAGGAGAATGTCAGAAGCAGAACGTCAGGTTTGTGTCAGAAGTGGTTGGGATTGACAGCTGCCTGCTACTGCACAATGAGGAAGCATCCTTAGCACTGTAAGCAGGATGTTTACTACCAGGGATTCACGGAAACTATCAGAAAGGATTGTGATAAGTGGATCTGATACATTTTACAACCCTTGAGGGCCTTTTCCTAATTTGCCATGTGATTCATCAACCTGTTATTGTCCTCTAGTGCTTTCCACATATTGATGGCACTGACCTTGAAAAGCCCATGGCCTAATATGTGAATGATATTATTGTGTGTGGAGCAACAACAGAATTCTAGGTCAGAGACTGGAGGTGGACATGTGAATGTGGAGACTGAACAAGCTGGAGACTATTTCAAAGTGCCAGTTTGTGCAGGCCAGGGTCTCAGAAGGATTCACAAAGCAATATCCACATCCTGGCACTGCTGTCACTGCAAGCTAAGAGAAGTAACTGACTTGCCTTCTCTTTTGAGCCATGCACAGCTGAGCTGCTGAGGAATCCTGCAGCGCAATGCAAGCTCTATCTAGTTAAGTCACGCTGGGGTCTTGCAAAACATGGTGCTATTGTGCCTGCTTTACAGAGAGGGAAGTGGGAAGTGTAAGACTGTAGAGCATACCAATGGCAGAAGGAAACAGCAATCCCTCAAGCTCTCCTCTTGCCTTTTCAGGTGGGGTTCTCCAAATCGAGAGATTTGAGAGAGGTTCTCACCCTACCAGAGGCATTGTCCTGGGATCATGTCCCTCCTTATGGAGTCACTCCTTGGTTTCTTATAACTATTGCAATAAACACGGACCCAAGAGGTCACTTCCCCTCCTGCTCACAGCCAATGCAACTCAGGATATTTCTTTATACAGGAGAATATGACTTGAAAGTGTTTAATGCGCCAGTCGGGCTGCAGCTGCTGGGTGAAATGCAAGCACGGGTCAGGTCAGCAGGCAGTTTTCCATGCGCTTCCAACAGGACATCCAGTCTACACATCCTTCAAATTAGGGCTAAATATAGACTGGGTTCATGAAATTTGAAAGCTGCTAGGTAGAGAAGAATGCACCCTGTACTTCTCCAACTAAAAATATCCTCTTCAGATCTGAGGAGCTTATAGATGGTTTATGTTGCCTAAGCATGGGGAATGTTGAAGCTGAGATACCTAACAGGTCAGGAATTAAAATAAGACTCAGCTCTGTTCTTTGATCTAAACAAAATGCAAAGTAAACCCTGCCCCAATACTGGTTTCAGACAAGTCCTGTTCCACCACAACTGCACAAACCTACTTTCTCTTTGTCATTCAGAGGGGCTCCCTGACTGCATTTCTGACCTGCTTTCAACTACAGTAAAAGAAGCAGGGAAGAAGATCTGTTTTCCTCACTCATCAGTTGAAGGTTTGCTGAAAAAGCAAACACTAATGAGAGTCGAGGGGTGGTAACTGAGTGCTAGTGTGCAGTCTGACCTGGGAACCAGCCTTGCAGAGGAAGATGCATTCTCTCTTGCAGAAAATAGAGCAGTAGCTCCAGCAGCATGATTTTTGCAGCTCACAAAATGACCAACGAGGAGGGGATGGATGAAACTTCCCTTTGTGGAGATGTCAGGGTCTGGCCCATTTGGGAGAGCATAAACCAGGGACATAAACCAGGCTGTAACAGTCACTGGTCTCCTCTTAACAAGAGACGTCTGAGAGATGCAGCTGTTTGTTTCTGCTTGGGAAGCAGGCAGGATGCTGTAACATCTGAGGAGGTCGTTGGGGTGGGAAAAGTCTGTGTAGTCTCAAGAGCTGGGGTTGGCAGTGGCTATGTGGCTGTTATAACACACTGCAGGAAAAGCCAGGGTCCTGTCATAGTCCTGGTGCAATCGGGGCAGGCCTCTGTCAGCTAAATACAGCCTTTCCCCCAACCTGCGGCTCTTGCTGGGGGAACCTTGGATGTCCTCAGCCACACCAAGGCAGCAGCTCGGGGTGGGGCACGGCCTGCAGCGGATTTAAGGACACTGGGAGTGACAGCCCAGCCAGGAGCGGGGCACTCTGCCTGGGGTAATGCTCGTCTACCCAGCCAGGGGATTGTTGCCGTGGGCTCCTGCATGCACAGGAGAGGACTCTGCCTGTGCGTCTNGCCGGGCAGGGCCGGGGTTCGGGGGCGGCCCGCCCGGCACCGTGTGTGGGGCTCAGGTGCGCGGCGCCTCCCGCAGCTGCGCCGGGCCGGGCCCCGCGGGTGAGGCCGCGGCTGTGCCGCACCAGGTGTCCCGGGTCTGAGGAAGGACGGGACCGAGCACGGCGGAGCGGTGCCATCAGCCTTCGTTTCCTCAGGAAACGGCTGGGATCCGTGAGCAGCCCGCAGCCAAAACCTGCTTCAGATTTAAACGTTGCCCGAGGAAACGGAGCCCGGGATTCCCTGGCACCTCCGTAGGGAGCTGGGAACTCACGTAGGCAGCCACTGGTGGAGAGGCCACGGGCCCGGGCTGGGCTCTGCTCTGCGGCCCCCTGTGCTCTCTGCACAAGCTGCAGCCCTCCGTTTGCCTGGAAGTCCCCAGCATCTGGAGGGGAAATGGCCCTGTTTGTTCCCTCCTGAACTCTCGGGGCACTCCTGACTGACGTTTGGAGAGCACAGAAAAGAATCCCTCCCACAACGAAAATGCAGGGGACGTCGTCAGAAGCCAGTGTAGTCAGGGCTTTCTTGCAAAACGTTCACCACTGAAATGCTCGTCTGCCAAAGAGATCAAAGCTGATAAATCGGGAAGTTTTCAGTTTGGCAAATTGCAACTTTGCTGAAGCCATGTACAGCATGATATTGCAGATCTGTTCTGTAGACAGCACTCGTCCCATGCAGCATCCAGATGTACACACTTCGTGGGGGTTGGCTTAGAGCAAGTGAACCTGAACCCAGACAGAACTTCCAAACATACCTTTCCCCAAGGTTTACTGCCAGGACATGATCCCTGAGCTTCCTTTACATCGAGACTAACTAATCCCATCTCTGTTAGGAGGCCACAAGCTTCTAGAAGTCAATCTGAAGTAGCAATTCCCAAAGAGAAACGTCTATTTTTACAGTGGTGATGTGGAGATGGTGATCCTGCTTTTTCTGGCAACCCTGGAGAAATTCCTCTCACCAGCATTGTCCACCTGTGTGTGACAATAATAGCTGGTGACTCAAGCTGATGGGGTATGTGACATTTCCATCTCTCTCACAGTTGAGTCACTGGCTGGGATGGGATGGGCCCAGCTGGGAAGGCAGTGTGCAGGATGTGTCTCAAGTGTGCAGCCAAAGCGGACAGGTCCTTTTCATAAGCCTGCCTGTGGGACCGTAGGTAAATAAGGATAGTTGATGTAAGCCAGAGTAAGTGCATGGCCTCAATGGGCTGTGTTTCCTCTCTCTGTCCCTTATACCCAACCCTGGCTGTGAGGAAGTGCAGCAGCATCTTCTGACTCCTGGGGGAGAAGGAGGAGCAGGGAGTGTCAGCCAAGGCATGAAGCACAGCTGCAAGGCACCGTATCTCCCTGTCCTCCTCCAGCTCTGCACTTCGCCCCGTGGAGGGCAGAGGCACAGCACCTGCTGCACGTGGCAGTGGATGGATACACTCAGGAAATCGTATTTACTAACACCTTGATCAGCCCACAGCTCTCCACCTGCTCCAGGAATAGTTGTAGTGAGATAATGGCACTGGAGTGTTTGGAATTCATACTTACCTGATAGCCGTTTTTCAGGAAAAGTCCTAGAGTAAATGTTTATTTGTTCACTTCTTTCACACTCTTCTCTGTTCAGGCTTTCTTTTGGGCCAGCATTAAGGGCGTATACTTTTCCTAATATTTGTTATTTTGCATTTGGAGTTCTTTTATTGTTTTTTTAACTTCAGAATTTTGGCATTTCTAATGTGTTATGAGGGTATATTCTGCAGTTCTCTCACACATTTTCTCTTTGGTCCTTTATTGTATAACTTCACTCTAACTGTGCTTTTTCATCTAGAAATTATACAGTGGAAAAAATGCACTTCAGCATAATGTTATGCAAGTGTAACAACTAATTCAAACATTTCTTCCACGAAGGAAAACGGAAATTCTTCTAAGCATGCAGAAACTGAAGGCTCAAGTCTGCTTTTACTTATACTAACATCGGTCAGGAATGACACCAACAAGTTTCATCTGGGTGGAGTTAGCGGTGGAGAACTAGTCCTGGATTTTCACATGTGTAGATGTGCACTGTTCAAAGTATTGATCCTTCAGAATATGTCCTCAGATAACCCTGGCTCATGAAGTCAGCAGTGGGGGCAATAAAGATCTGGGAGAGGGAGGGCTGTGGGATGAACCCCACAGGTACTAAAGCCGCATGGCAAGACTAGCATCTCGGAGTAGCTGCACAGTGGAGCAACCCCAGCAGCACCACCACACGATGCAGACCTGTCAGCAACAGTGGTGGGCTGGCTTGGCCAGCGGTAGCCGGCGAGCTGGAGCAACGTGGAGCTCAGCGTGAGCTAAGCTCCCATGGGCTTTTCCAGCTTTTGAGCCAGCTTTTTCAGCCCATGCCAAGCTCCACGTTGTTGCAGCTTGCTTGGCTCTGGATACCACACTCCTCCAAGTAACCCAAGCAGAGCCGCTGGCTGCACGGCTGCAGTCTTGTTGCAGCCATACCTGTACAGAGCCTTGTGCAAGCCACAACAGCCCCCAACCCATACTACATTACACTGACATGAGCCTGGCAGGGTTTCAGTCAGGTGAAGCTTCTCTGACTCTTATCTCAGTTCTTGCACTGTGGGACTTAGGGTTCAAATTTTGGGACTGCTGTCGTGCTCATTCAGCCTCTTGGAAAAGGCGTCAGTCATCAAAGCCCAGCAACAGTAAGAGATGGGACAGATGAGCTGAGGGCAGCATGAGCTGGGCCAACACAGAGCCCCTCTCTACCTTGTTTGCAGGGAGTAAAAACTTCAGTTTTTTAGATACAGGAAATTATGGGGAACTTCTTAAGGTTCCTCAAGCAAATAACATTATTTTGCTGCCTTTTTTTTGTCCTTTCTATATGTGATTATTCTTTTAAACAACTGGTTTCCATTCTGCTTCAATTTGCATTTTTAGGCTGCATTTTGAAATTGATTTTTATTTTATTTGGATCTGACACAAATGTCTGATTCCAAGCGTTTCTGAGGTTAACAACATGAGGCAGCTCTCATTTTATCTGAATGGTTTGGGCTGAGCTGAAATGTAAACTTTGGACAGGACAGTTTACTTCCCAGATGTTTCTCTCCATGTTTTTTCAAATTGTCCCACTTCCCAAAAGTAACTGGGGGATGGTCTCAGTGTGGCAATGTGGCCAGGAATTTTCATGTAATCCTTTGTATATGTAAAAGGCAGGAGGTGCCCTTCCAGCATTCTTTATCAATTAAAACCCAGACTCTGTGAAATATCTATCCTAATTGCTCATAACTAGCATAGCACAAGCAAGGATCAACTCTTTGCTTATAGAATCAAGGTGTTTATATTATTTTTTGTAGCTGTGGCAGGAGAGGCTGGCTGCCTACACTACAACATCTCCTGTCTCCACTCTGCCAAATAGCTGCCTATACTTCTCAGGGTAATCTAAGAAAAAAAGCCTTTTTTCTGTTTCTCACAGAATTTTCCTTGAAGTTAAAAGTGACATATTTTGGTTTGTCCTCCTGTCAGGGCTCTGCTTCAGCAATGTGGGACCCTAATTAACAGTTTGAGGGTCTTTTCTAAAGCTAATTTCTTGTTTCTTTCCCCATGCCCAGGCCCCAGCTGCGGACAGTTTTGCAGGTGCTTGTGCCCAGTGCCAGCTTAGCCCCTCATGCTCTTCCCAGGAGCAAATTACAGCCCAGGTCTCTGCAAGTGGAGCGGGATTCACCAGCTGTCCCACAATTATGAACGGAAGAAAATATGGATTTGAGGGGGCAGAAGTTACCCTGGACATTTTGAACAAACAGCAGGTAAACTTGGTGGCTTTCCTTTGCCAAGCTGCAGTTTGTCAGGTGTCCAGGAAGGACTGAGCAGGAGTCTAGGCAGGATTAGAAAGGTTCAGGTGTCGCAAGCAGAATAAAGGTCACAAATCCAAAACAACGATTGGGATGGGAATGCATCTTTGAAACCTCAGCATAATATCAGCTGATTTCATGATGATGAGCACAAAGGTCACCAGGAAATGTGCCACCTTTTGGAGGACGCCACAGCTCCTGCCCTTTCACATTGACAGTCATACCTGAGGCTAAAATACACCAGTGAAGTTACAGGCAGCAGAGGTACAATCTCCACTGGCTGAACCTCCTTACAGGAAATGAGTGTTTTTCCTTCAAATGCTTAGGCCATTTTTTCCTTCCTTTTTTACAGAAACGGTGTTAAAGTGCAGTTGTCCTCTGCAAAGTGCTTTTTGCATAAACAGGGCTTGCCCAATCTGATCCTTGTGTGCATTCAGAATCAGATCTGCTGATTTCAGTAGCCAAAACCAGACAAATTGCTTTTTTACTGCTCTTGTCTTTCCACAAATAACCAAGTGAAGCTTGGGTTCTGTTTTTTTTCCCTGGACATTGTCAACAGACTCAGGCACGGCATGAACTTTGAACAGATGGCATCTAACATGAGAACAGCCCAGTCCCTGATTCCCTCAAGCCAACTTGTTCAATTTCTTTAGGCGTGGTATGGTAAGGAGTTGGACTTCATCTGCATCCCAGCTCTGCGGCTGAGCCCAGTGAACACAGTAATGTTGCTTGGCAAACTGAGGGCGAGCACCCTTCAAATCATCAGCTGCTTAGACTGGGGAGCCAATTATTCAAAACTGGGGAGTAGGAAGAGAAGATGAAAGGGGATGTTTGTACTGCTGGCCCCAAGCCAAAACGCAGGTGCCAAATTTAGGAGCACGGTCTCCTACGCCTGTCTCTGTGCTCAGCAGAGGGGTGTGTACACACAGCGTGGGACCCAGGGGTGCTCCCCGTGCAGATGGGCATGTTTGTGTTTGTCACCTCCGTGTCAGGATGAGCCGGAGGCACACTCCGCCCCCCTCCCCCTCCGCTTGTATCCTGTTTTCCCCGTGAAGGAAATCTGGGCAAGCAGGGCGGAAGAGCACTGGGGGGTCCCGGCAGCGGCGGCAGGGCTCGGGCAGCCGAGGCACGGCTCGGGCTGCTGCACACCTGCCCCACAAGGCAGGTGCGGCCCAGGGGGCTGTCTGCTGCCCATGGCCCTGCCACCTCAGAGCAGGAGCCCCCAGCCAGGGAACACCCACCCTTAGACAGATTCATCCCCAGGGAAGTAGCGTTCTGGGGAGCCTGGGGACGCCAGTGAGGATTGCTGGAAGTGACACAGGCAGGAGAAGACCCAAAGAGCTGGCACTGCCCTAATCAGGTGAACTTTCCTCAACCCAGTACCTTGCCTTCCAACCAGCACTTCTCAACACTGTGTGGCCATAAAGTGATAAATGCTGGTGCAGTGAGGTCACCAGCTCCCTGAATGGCAACAAGAGTTTGCAGAAATGAACATTGTTGTGATGAGGGAAAAGATAACAGATTAACCATCTGAGTGCTACTCAGACCTGGAATGAAGTGGCAGAACATGCTAGCTATGCGGTGACAGCAAACATTGACTTCCAATATAGAACAGTGCAGGGAGGATCCATCCAAAAGGAAAAGGAAAACCACACAGGTGAGCCTATGAGAAGCTATTTCAGACACCGTGCTGCACAAGACACCAAATGACTTGGAAAGATACAAAGCAGAGGAAGTCTTTAAAGGGGCAGAGGAAGATGATGAAACCATAGGGGAAAGGTAAAATGGTGGCTGGGACCTTTCATAAACTTGTTATTGAAGAAGTCTCTCTGTTGAGCCCTGAAGTTTGGCAGTCTCAGGCTGCTGCTGGGAGTCGTGGCAGATGGAGGGATGTGGTCTGTGCACCATTAATCTCTTGATATGCGTGAGAGAGGAGGCCACCTGAGGGGAAAGTGGATTAATACATCCAGCCTGATGAAGATCTCAGCCAGGTCCTTTTAGAAGTTACAGAAAAACCCATAGTGAGGGATATTAATACAAACATCCAGCTCACCACCTTTTGAGATTTGGTGTTATTTTTAATTTATCATTTCATTCACACAGCTCACATCCTCAGCTGCTGTGAATGTGTAAGCCATGAGCCACAACCAAATCACAAGAGGTGGATACTCTGTGTATAAGTTAGCTAAAGAAGTTCACGGCAGCAAGACACCGGTTCTGGAAGTCATCACAGATAGATTTAACTGTAAGCCAGAGATAAAGCCCTTCATTTCAGAAGGATGGCATCTTGATCACACACTGGGGTTGCTTGGGGTTGTGTTTGATTTCCAGAGGTGGTACAACCAATATGTTCATTTTTTTGGTACTTCAGGCTGATGGAATATCTGTAATAGCTGTACTCCCCGCCCCCAGCAGCTCTGCCTGTGTCCATGTAGAAGCAGGTCCGGGATGCTGTACACAGATGAGTGTTTGCAGGAAGAGGGCTCTTCCACACAGGAAGGATATTTTTATAAACGGGAAGTGTATTCTCCTACCAGATTTACTTCAGTGTCCAGTCCAGTGGTTTAGGTGAAACTGTCTCATCAAGGAGAAGAAAACAAGAAGTTCATTCACAGGATGGCAGAACAAGTTAGCATATGATAGAAAAACGCACATCAGCCTGATTCTATTCTCAATACTGATTTCAGAGGCAGAATTATTCCACCAAGTTTAGTGAATTGACTTGAGCTACATTTGGTAATAAAAAATCAGAAGGGCTAACTTCATCACTGTTTCCAAGCTTTGACGTGCATAAAAAGGGAGGATAGTTGCTATCACACCCTCCTCAGCACATCTGTAGCCCAGCAGACAACAGGAGCTGATGCAAATGCCCCTTGTGGGGACATTGGCTGTCATATCTCCTAACCTTTGGTGACACTGCATGCAAGCAGAGGAACTTGAGTTGAACTATCACTGTGTATTGCAAACAGGCCTTATAAGGGGCCCTGCAGCAATTTTGCGATGTGCCTGCTTTCATCCAGCCTCCCACTGCACAGGACAGGTATAAAAGTGTGAATTATCAATCCCAGGGACAGTTTGTTCAGGTGGAAAACTCAGGAGGAGACACTCCAGCTGTAAATAGGTGGCCACTGGGCATGGATTAGTTTCAGGATATGTCCACCCATCTGGTATTGCCTTAAACTACTTTCCTGGGTGCTGCCAGCAGTGGGGCAGGAACGCGATCCAAATGTCCTCTACCATGAAGGAAGTTCAGCCTGGACCCAGATTTGAAATTACTCATTTTCTGTAAACTAGGCCAAATCAGATGAGCAGGTCTAAATAATCCTTTTCCTTTTGGCTTCAAAGATGACCAGGGGTGAATCTGGATTCTACTTTCTCACTCTGTCTGCATCTTCCAGGCTAACAAACCTGATCTATATGATATATAGGAATGTGCAGGAATGGAACACAACATTTGTTGGTACACGATTACACAGGAATCATATATACACAGCTTTACTGCATGGCAATGTCAGAAGTGCACCCTCAATATCTTTTCTAAATAGCAATCCCTGAGAAAGGTTGGTCATTTCCCTGCTGGAACATACCTTTCCAGTGAAATGGCAAGTGAAATCCAGACGTGACTGGAATGTGAAACAGCTCTAACCCATGCCAGGATGGTGGTATCTTCCTCAAGCCATTTCTCAGCGCTGCCAGTGCCCTCTTCCTTACTCACTCTTCCTAGCCACCTCCAGCCCTACAAGAGGAACATGTGGTCTCCAGGCCATGAACCTTGCCAAGGATGTCAAGTTTGCTCTTCCAAAGCAGGTGGAAATTTCGGCATGTTTTGTCAGACTATTTTGTTTTTATCTGTTTATGTCTAGACCAGTTTATGACTAGAAAACTTTGGTGGGAAGCATGACACATTTCTTACATAGTTCTCCTGGTTTCTCAGAATTTGAAGCCATTTTCCAGAGACCTAATGTCATTAGAAATCAAAGCTTATCTGCTATGTTGAGACTCAAAAAGCAAATTATTTTCTTCAGTTTAGGTCTCCTCATTAAATCCTGTCTAGTTTGTCAGTGCACTTGCAAGCCATAGGAAGGCCCAAAAGCTTGTGGAAGAACAGCCTGATGCCACAGTCTGCCCCAACCAAGCTGGTCTTTCCCCACACTAGATCTCACAGAAAACACAAATCTGTTCCCTTCAGAACTTGGTCCTTCCTCTCTCCGTTTCACCCCTGCCTGAGGCAGAAACTAGTGGTACCAACCACATCTCTTTCACTTTCCTATTGCTAGCCATGCCCAATCCTTCCCTCGTCATACCAGGGCCAATCTGGATGGAGCTTGATATCCCAACATTGCACAGTGGGACTGGGAAGAGATAACTGGAGGTTCATATGCATACCAGGATATACTTCAGGTACCAGCTGTTTCAGTAAAGAGAGAGATTAGGTTTAAAGGTACGATGCTGTCTCCTCCTATGCAGTGTGCATAATGCATAGCCCAGACTGTGTCAGCCTTTACCAGGAGGTGTTACCAGGCATTTGCAGCTCTGCTTCTGCCTTGAAATGCTCTTCTAGGAGGTGTTTTCCATGTCCAAGACTTTTGTCTCTGCAGTCCTCAAAACATAGTGCACTGTGGGTCTAGACACTGGAATCTTATCTGTAAAAGTTGGTGGTCACTGATAATTCAACCTCCTCTTCTTTAGCTGGCATTTGTCCTTAAATAAACAGTGTGCTTCCTCTTTCTCTCAATTAAATTGTGCAAATCAAGAGCAATTCCGGTTCAGTGTCGGTTTAAAACAGAAACCAAAGGCCAGGAATAATTTTTATTTGTAAGGAGAAGTTCATGGAGGAGCAAGGTGCCAGATCAGCAGCCCAAGAGACTGCAGGATTTACTAAAAAATGGCCTAATTCCCAGCAAAGTCTCTGTGCCTTGTGTTTCCTATTGCATGGCCCTGCACTCCCCAAAGGCTCTCTGCCAATAGGAAACACTAATCTCCTGCACGTAGGTAGGATTTCAGGCACGAGTGGTGCTGCAAAGCTTTCCAGAACAGGTGCACAGGGAGCTTAGTCCATGGCCTTAAATGGGGGAGAGGTCAGTCCACTGCAGCCCACCAGGTATCCGTGCTCTCCGCCACCATTATGGCTATGGCCATCCCTCCAGCAAAGACTGGAGCAAAGTCACCGAGTCCCTTCCTCAGCTCTCCCCAAAAAGGGAAATGAAAAGAGAAAATAACAACAACAAAGGATGTAGCTGATTCTCTGCACTTATTAGCGGAGGAAGGGCTGGGATTAATCACCCCCACAGAAGCAGCTGTAAAGGATGGAAGTAGTTGATCAAAGTGGACTTTGTTATTCCTGATGCATCATTCTGCTGAGCAATGAGAACTAGTGCGAGGCACTTGAGCTTCAAAAAGACTTTAATGACTCCAAGGCTTGAACCAAGGACACTGCTGGAACTAATCGAGAAGGAAATCCAGGGCAAGGTGGAAATGGTGGAAATGAGTTCTTTGGTCCGAGGAATTTTTCCACATCTTTCATTTCCTAATTCCATACCTTTGAGGTAATAAAATTTGTAATGGTGGAAAAAAAATAGTGGGACAATGGGAAATGTTCCTCTGTGGGATGGGGCTACGTGTGGCTTGGCTACACCTGATTGCTGCACTGCTGTGTGAGGGGAACAGAGGGCACAAGGATCCACACCATTTCACACTCCTGAGCTATGACAAAACTCTGGTCCCTCTGCCTCCTCCCATCCCAGAATAACCCCTCCTGTTGGTGGACAATCACTGAGTCCCCCTGAGACCTGAGCAGGCTCCCTTTCCTCCTCACTGGACAAACAAGCACCTTCTCCATCTTTGGAGCGTGTAGTCTTGGCGTGCTCCCTCTGTTAGCTGTGGGGACAACAAGCCACCCTGTGCTGCAGCTGGGGACTGCAGTAGAAAGCCATGATTGAGTCTGAAGAACCTCTGCATTCCCCATGGGAGTGAGCCTTGGGGAGCCTGCCTTGTCCACTCTCAAACTGCACTGACTTGGTGAAGCTCTACCAAACATAAGCATTGCCCTATGTCTGCAAGGCAGCTCTCACCATAAACTGGAAAAGAAATACATGCTGTAAGGGGTTTCTTTGTTTTTGACACATCCACCATGTCCTTCTCTCCTCTCTTTCCTTCCTTCCTTGTTTCTGTTTATAGAGTAAATGGATCTAAAAGAGCATTTCCTACTGAGTAGTGTTACCTTGTCTGAGACAGTCAAGGACGTGCTGCCCAGAAGTAGCCTTTTCTCCTGCTAACAAAGTATTTCTCCTCTTTTGAAAGAAAGTCCATGAGCATGTTCATATCCATATGGACACAGAGTCTATCAGAGCTCATTAGCATCCTCACTGGGTGAATGGCTGGGTGTTTTCCATAAATCTTGACTGCCATGGAGACAGGAAGGCATCTCTGGGGAGTTTGGATGCAAAGCTTCACCTATAGACACAAACCGCTGTGAAAGCCCTACGCCAAGTCAGCAGCCCTGCAGAGCTCCACCCCTACTCATACATCATATGGTCCCTCTGCCTTCAAATGGCACGTGATTCTCTGAGTGAGGAAAGAATAAAAGTTTTGTCAGGCTCAGTAAGCAGCATGGTGGGTGTTAGTGGGTCCTGAATTAATAATCTGGTGGGGGGTGTCCTTCTGGCAAAGACCACAGCACAAGGCTATGTGCTAGGCAGGCACCTCTCCTCCCCGTAATACTGGGTGTGCTGGATAGCGCTGGAGCTGTTAAGGTAGTGCCCTTCGCGTGCAGTAGCAGGGGTTGGAAACATCAGACCTGCTGCTGAGCTCTCTCCTATTGGCTTTCCACCAACCTGGTCAGACCTGAGCAGAAAGCTCAGATCTTCTGAGGCTTGGTAGGGACACTTGGAACAACAGCCAAGAAGATGGGCGGAAGCAGGAGGCCTAACGATGCAGTAGACTTCAGTCCAGTTTCAAGTCTACTGCTCAGCTCACTGTATGTACTTAGTTGTAGCCCTCTTCTGCTCAGCTGAGTGGAGGACAGCAGTAGCTTCTCCTGCCTGATACGTTTCCTCCTCTCACTGCTATTACCAGAAAACGCCAGAGAAACACAAGCATCAGGGAATATCTTCTCAGTTATTTTCTTCCTCTGTTTCCAGCAAAGACCTATGGCTTTGTTTCTTGTCACTTTTGGCAGGAAGAATCCCATGTGCATTTTGTGGTTAAAAGTCAAAACTGAAAGCATATCCCTCCCTTCCCCTTCCCCAAATCCAGCAGCTTCTTAGTTAGCTGTTTTGCTTTCTCAGCTTAAACATGCAGCAGCATATTCTGGTGAGGGGCAAAACAAATAAGACTCTGGAGTAGAATGATGGGATGAGAAATGGAGAATCAGGACCACGTGCCTCAAGAGGGAATATGACACCCTGCATGATGGCCAGGGAACTTGCATCTTGACTGTCACAGCATGCTCAATGCCACATGGACTTGGGGACCCAGTGAGCTTTCCTAAGTCACTTTGTGCTGGGTGTGTTACGTGCAAGGCAGGAGCTGCTTGGCAGAAGAGGAGTATGTGCACTTTTGATGGAGAAGAAGTACTGCCAGGAAATACTCTGCTGTACTTCATGCAGATGGGACTCCACGATCTACCTCCTCCAAAGTAGTTGTGCTTGCTTTCGGCTTTCATGAAGGGACTGAGCCTTGTCTTGCTTATAAAACAGAGTCCTCCTGTAGCAGCCGTGCACTGTGACTCAATCAGTGTGTGCAGAGTCCTGCTTCCTCCCTTCCAGCCTGCTTTTGCACTCATTTACAATGGGCAAGGTGGACCTGGCCTGAGCGCAGCTGTCTCTGTCCCTGGGGACGTGACATGAGCTGGGGTAAGGAACTGCTACGGCTGCATCCCCTTCCTCTTGCTGTGGAGATATTCCCTGCAGGAGCACCTGATTGGTGTTGTAAGAGCATCAGGACAGGCTGAGTTTCTCTTCTTCTGTGTTCTGCAAAGGGTTGAGGAAGGCAGGTGTCTCCAGGCCCAGTGAGCAAAGAAACTTGATATCTGCTGCTCCCCTAATGCTTCTGGGGAGAGTTGGGACTCCAGGGATGGGTTGGAGGAAGCAGAGCCCCACAGCCTCAGCAAGTCCAGCTGAATGGGTGGAATGTGGCATGCTGAGTTCTGTTATTTCAACACAAATGAATTCAGAAATTCAGTTTCTGGTGATGTCCCGAACTCTGCCCACAGTGTCACCAGCACCCCAGCTGTGACAAAACAAACACAGAAACCTGACCTAAGGAAAAAACCCAAAGCCTTCCCCAGCAGCAGCCATAGGCTTGCACCCAGCTTCACACCAGCACCTTCCTTCAGCCCCTGGTATCCGGGTGTCTGCTCTGTTTAGACAAGCAACTTGGCTAAACTGTTCCACTGCAGAGCCACCAGCTAACATCGTCACACAGGGAACACTGTAGTCCCATCTCTGCCCTTGATAGGTAGCCCATCAGAGACAGGCAAAAGTGAAGGCAATGCACATGGGCATTCAGATAGACTGGCATTGGTTCCCAAGCAAACACCTGCACATTTAACATATTCATCTTGGTTGAAAGCTGCATCAAGGAAGGCAGGAGCATTTCTGTGTCTCAGAGCAGGGGCTTGGGGGGCATCCTGAGGGCAGCAGTTTTCATATATGCCTAAGAATGCTCTGTCTGGCACCCATCCACCTGGATTCCTACACATTTGGAAGATGTGTAGAGCTGATAAGGCTGATTTCTTCCCAAAATAACTATGAGCATGGAGCTGCATGAAAAAAAAGATGTTTGTATTTTGAAAACATCTTCCTGGGAGGTCTTATTTTCTTTCTTTTTTTTTTGCTTTTTGTTTTTACCTTCATGGTGGTGAGGCCACAGCATGAACCACGTGAAAAAGCCAGAGGATCTGAGACAGAAACTGACGGGAAGAGGGAGTATGGGCAGTGAAGTGGATTTTATAGAGTGGGAGAGAAAAGCAAATATGGGCAAGAAAGTTAATGCTAGTGACAAATTAAGGCGAGTCCAGATGGATTAGCTTCGCTATGTGTTCTAGGCTGAGAGTAATGGGAAATATTCATTTGGGGTCAGTTTGGCAAAGGCCAGGCCATGTGCAAGTCCCTCAGTACAAAGGAGACTAAGCTCCTTCCCATCGCTTGACCAGAGCGTACTCCCAAGCTACAATCTTTAAAACTGTAGCTATTTCACAGTGCTGGCTGCCCACCCAGCAGGCAGCTTCCCCAGTACAAAGGGACCTTTCCCGGCAGAGTTCCTGGTCTCACAGAGTGGCGCAAACACCCAGGATCCAGAAAGCAAAACTCTGCTGGTTTCAGCTGGCCTGATGAAAACTCCCTGCTGCTGCTTGGGAAGTCCCGGTGAGGGCAGCACAGTGAGCAGGTCCTGCAGCAGTGTAGGGCAGCGCGATTAATCTGGGTGTCCGTGCTTTGTTGATCTTTGTCAAGAGGCAGAGTGAGGAGTGGGCACGTGCATGGTCACAGAGAAGAAATAAGGGCTATGGAGGCAGGATGCCTGCAGGAGCTGATGTTTCTGTCTCTCCACAGAGAGGGATACTCAGGGTTTGGGGCTCAGAGGGAGCACAGCTTCCTTGAGCGTAGCTGCAGATCAAGCAAGCGGGGCTGGCATACCACTGCTGCCTTTCATACCTTACTGCTGTTCTGGATTGCTGTGACAGAAACAAGAGGGCTGAATGTGGTCCGTTGGTGCCAGCGGTCATAGGAACACCCAGAATGAGCTGTGGCACTGCGTGCTCCCTCCTCTGGGCTGGCAGAAGGCTTGTGCCTTCACTGGGACCACCAACGCAGCCCACCACTTCTTAACTCGACCTTTGCTGTGGCCTGCCCTGAGCAACCCTGCAGGGCTGCTGCGGTGACCCTGCAGCCTTTCCAGCCATACTTAGTGAGGTTAATATTCATCTCCCACGGGGCAGTTGCTGAGTGACTCCCACAACATGACATGTAATGAAAGCCCAGGTCAGGGCAGCTCTGACCCGGCCCCCCAGAGCTCAGCCGGCAGAGAAATACCAAGCCTCCCATGACTGTGCTGCTGACAGACCCTGAGCCTCCAGTGCTGGGGACTGAGAAGCTACTGCACTGTACGGGCACCTCAAAGACCTGTAAGGCTGTGTCTGTGCTGTTCCTTGAGCAGTCTCTTCTCTGCCCGAAGAGAACAAGACCAATGCTGTGCTCACCTAAATATCATCAGAGCAAAGGGGACTACAGCTGATTGCCCCCAGGGTGAGGATTCCCCAGCTTAGGGACCAAGGGCACACAGCACCCCCAGCCATCAGGCTGCTGCTGCTGAAAGAGGCATCCCGGAGCTGCTTGGGCACAACACACCGTGTTCAGAGTAACACCACTCGGCTAACTACTCAGCTGGCTTCTCATGCAGGAGGCAAAAAGGAAGCCTGCTGCTGTAGCAGACATGGTACATCTAAGGCAGGATCCTGCTGGAGAGAGAGAGAGAGGAAGAGGGTCACCTGCCGGGTTGTATTTCAGCATTGCACACTGCTTTAGTCTCTTATCCCTTGCTCTGTGGCACACCCCCAGCACAAAGGATTTGACACCAGGTGATTATCTCTAACTAGAGACACACGATGTTCGATGTTGGTGCATCTCTGGTTACAGATATTATACCCAAGCCTTTGCTCTTACTGATCATGACTGTGTTGCCTTGTGGTTTGTTTTTTTTGTTTTCTTACATAATTAATACAGTGAAATGAAAATACTGTCCACATAACTGTGAGGCTGACTGATGCCCAAACATAACTATTATTCCATTTTAAGGTGACAGTTGTGTGAGGTAGTCTTCACCTTTAATTATTCATGTCTTGAACATGGCATAGCTGAACACATCTGCTTGGGGCTCCTCTGATTATTGACTATTGTCTGTTTCTAGACCTGAGGCTTCCCCAAGGTTGGAGTAGAAGTACTCACCAACTGCCTGAACTACACAGATGTTGCAAATCTGTTTGACAGTGTTTACTATTTGCAGGACTCTTTTGAATAAATAATGCTTTCAATCTGAATGTTTGTCATCTTGATCAAGATAGCTCCCCCAAGCTCTGCTCCTAGGAAAGGAGGAGAAGCAAAAAAGAAGAAAGGAGGAGAGAAGCAAGCAGACAAGAAAGGAAGAAAGATGGAGATGACAGCCAAACTGAGCTGCACACTATCTCATGGTTTATTAACATTTGATTAACATAATGAATATTCAGCCCTATTATTATCTTATTTGTCTTCTTTGCATAGTATGTTAAGTATGAAAAGTTTCTTCTGTGGGTTTTTTCATTGCAAACTTTGCCCCTGGAGAAATTATTTTCAGAAGAGTCTAAGACTAAGGATTAGGTTAAAAAAAAAAAAAAAAATAAAGGGAAAAAGGAAAATATGTTGCAAGACTGTTCTTTGCATGTCTCATAAAATCCAAAGCCAAACAGTTTCTGTCATACATCTAAAACTTACAGGGGACTATTGACCAAGGTATGGTTTTAAAATACATGTGTGCTCTGGGTCTGTTCTTATCTTTACATGGCAGAAGTGCTACATTTCAATGTGCCAGTATCTAACCCACTGGTTACATTTATTTTGAAGATTATTTAAGAGGTGGATGTCAAACTGAAAACGGCACCGTCTTGGAGTCCCGCCAACTTCTGTGGCTGAAATGCAGATCAGCACAAACGCCCACGTCCCTCTCAGCCTTGTGATTTGCCCCTGGGGCAGAGCTGGAAAGAGATGCGGGGAATTGCTCCTGAAAGCTCCTGGCTCCCGGGATGGTGGCGGGATGCCATGCGGCACCTCGGTGTGGCCAGGTGGGCTCTCCCCTGGTGCTGCCTGGGGGAGGCCCCCGGCACGGCCGCCCTGCAGCCGGGGCCAGCCGTCGTTCAGTAAATCATCCAGAGCGAGGGAGGGACGGAGGGGGGAAGGACCACAAGCACTGATTTAATTTTTTAAAGCCCTGACACTCTGGCGCGAGGTAGCCACGGTCCCACGTGGTGACCTTTGGTCTGCGGAAAGTTGTGTCCCTCTCCCGTTGCCCACAAGGGGTCCAACAGCCGCCCACCATTCACGACCCCTGCACAGGGGTCCTCATCCTCTGTTTTTTTCACGAGAGAGAGGAACTTGCGTTGCGTGATGGTGGCCAAGCACATCGACAGCTTTAGTGTGAGATTGAGGGGGTGCATCCCATGCCACTCATCCCTGCCTCCCCACCGTTGCCCCAGGCAAGGAAAGTGGGGGCCAAAGCTGTGCACTGGGAATGTCTCTGGGCATTTTTCTCTTCAGATGAATGGGCGCTTCTTTTTTCGGGAGGGAGTTAAAAAAAAAAAAAAGGAGCGGAGAAGCAACTCGCCAGTGGCAGCCGGAGGGGGCCGCGGGGGCCTGCTGCCAAGGCAAACAAGGAAGCCACCTGATGTGACTGGGGTCAGATAAGAGAGCCGTCACTTCAGGAGCAGGTGCTTCCTGCGCTGCGCGCCCGGCCCGGCCCGCTGCCCGCTGCCTGCCCGCTGCCCCTGCCTGCCGCACGCAGACGCCCATGTTTGCAGGGCTCGGCCCTGCGTCTCCCCTGGGAGCGTGAGATCCCGCAGGGAAGAAAGGGCTACATGCCACAGACACCGGTAGTCATGAGGAGCGAGTGAAGGAGCGTGGGTGCGGCAGGGAGCAGTGGGAATGGCTGGCTGGGGATGCCGGTCTGCCTAGCCTCACCCAGGGATGAAGATTATGAAAGGTTTCTGGAGGTATTTCAGAGAAGGAACCTGGGTGTCTGAAGAACATCTGGGGTGTCTGTCCACCTTAAACGTGAAGTAAACTTTGTAAGATAGTAAGCCTGGACTGGGGGAGCCTGGGGATAGTTTTTGTACCTGCAGGGTCCAGATAAAATCAGCCAAGGGTTTCAGGAGATGGTTTCCCTCTTCTGTATACAACTGAAGAAAGTCTGGACCCCGGTTCAGGGTAGGACCTTGCTTGGAAGTGCACCAGAGAGGCCCAGGTGCATGAGGGAGTGCCTAGGGCACCCAGAGCCAGCCCCCCAGCCTGGGACAGCCCATGTCATTCCTTGCCCAAAGGCAAGGCAGGGATCTAGCTGCCAGGAGCCCCGCAGCCAGCAGGAGGATCCGCAGCGGAGTTAGGTGGTGCTCTATTTCCTAACAGTAGCCTTCTCAGTATGAGCAATATAGATCATATTTATTAGAAAGGGTGAGGTCAGCACTTCTTTTGGGGTCCATATGTCAAGTGTGCGTCAGCAATTGTGCTCTTTATTTACTGCTGTGTCTCTTTTTTCCCTCCTGATAAAGCTACATTTACTGGAGAACATGGCTCCCCCTCCCTTTAAATGTACCGAAATGTTTCCAAACCTGTATGAAGATAAAAAGAGGGATTAAATAGGAAACCCAGAAGGTGTTTTTCCCTTCCCTGTGCACAGCCAAAACAGGAACACCAGCATTCAGGTAAGAAGCTAGGGCCAAGTCTGGTTGGGAGGTTGTGCAGCTACGTGGTCACCCTGTGCCATGGTCTGTAGCACGACACACAAGCCAGCGACAGAACAGGGGCTGCATGCCCCAGCAACCATGTTTTCACTCTCCTCTCTAAGAAATCCACAGCTGACAGAAAATGTATGGGGAGAGGAGAACGTGTTTGGGAGCATATACAGTGCAGCTCCCTCACGATGTAGGTATGTGATGTTGTCCTCCAAGACACGGAAGAGAAGCAGGCCACAAAGAGCAGCAGGTGGCATCTACTTATGAGTTGTTCTTAACTGGGCATAAACTGACTGACAACACCCTTTTGTTCAGCACGTTAGCATTTTACCATGCCACTTTCTAGTAGAAAGAGAAGATCTGTAGTCTCCTAGAAATGGGCAGAAGAGCCCTCAGGATGTAAATCTGGTCCCACCCATGACTAAAGGTGGGCTCCCGACTGCCAAGGTTATGCTTGGGTTTGCATGAAATAATGAGAAAGCATTTTGATGAAGAAAGCTTGCTAGTGGCTACAGGAGAACTCAAAGTTTGAACACCACGTCTATTCCCCATCTCTGTCACTGCTTTGCCTTGTGAATTTGGATGTCAGCTTTGCAAAAGAATGGTGATAAAATAATTGCTTACCATGATGTGATGGTTTCAGGCTTCACCAATTACTTAGTCCCTAGCAGATAAATATGCAACTCATTGTGAATGGGAAAGGGAGGTTTTTCAGATGTGAATTGGTTAACGCTGTAAAACTTGGAGCCCTCAGTGATTAATTAGCACAAGATGAAGTAGTGGAACAGGGCAGAGCTAAGAGGAGATTTATACCTGAGGGCTCTCTACTGGCTGATGAGCAAGCAGATCAGAAAGGCCAGATGTAACCATTACAAATACAATTGTACTTAGAATGTCAGAAATTTCCAAAACAGGCAGAAAGGCCATTGTATTGTATTCCAAATAGTGTTCAAATGCCACAGCACTCGGCAAGCCCTGCATGTATTCCTCTGATCACGCAGGCACGTCAATGGCATCTCTGCTGGATCATGTTTCCTAAGGGGTCTATTTCAGCTCTAGAGCGTGCTATTTGCCTTGGAGAGCCTTGGGGGGCCAGCAGTTTGCTCTATCAACCCATCAGCTGTATCTGCTGTGTGCATTTCTTGCTTGGGGTGAACGAGTGCTGTGGCTGAATGTACATTTTGGTATCAAGTTCTGTTTGAAAGACTTTCCCTCTGAAGGCAGCAAGTTCTGTGTCCTGTCTGCAACCAGCCTTAGGAGCATAAAAGCACATACTTGGCAGAAGAAAACTTCCAGAGGGCACATTGTATAACACAGCACAGAGCAGAGGCACCTAAGCAAGCTCCAAATGTATAAACCTTTGTCAAAATGCAGCCTAAGAGAGAGAGCTTGGGGTTGACTGTGGGCAAGTGGACTCACCTAAGATGAAAGCCCCAGCCTTTTCACCCTAGGTCTGAGGAGAGCCTGTGCCTCAGCCTCCTCCAGTCTAGCTTTCCATGCATGTCCCTTGCTCTAAACCTCTGATACATTGGTACCTGATACCCCCAGCTGTGCTATCTTCCCTTCACAGTCTCTCCTTTAAAGAGTTGCTCCTGTGTATTATCTGTGGTCGCTTCCTTTTTGCTCCGTTCCCAAACACCAGCTCTATTCTTGGAACGTCCGGCTAGAATGCTTGTATTGACGTCAAAATTACTCAACAGTTATTGTCAGGAAGGACTTGATTTGCATTTGAATAGGGTGGCTTTTTAATGTCTCAGAAATAAGATGTTGTTGGGGACAATGTCTGGAAAGATTCCCCAAGGTAAGTGTGCGGAGGCAAATTTCATGCACGTCTGTTCTTCTAAAGACTTCTCCAGTGGAATAAGTGTGGGGAATAAACCAGCCCGGGTGCAGTGGAAAAATATGGCTGCCTTCTCCCAAAAGCCCCTTCCTGCACTCTGTCCTCGAGGCCTGGCAGAGAGACCACAGTGCTGCTCTGGCTTCCTGCCGGGGAGGAACTGCAGAGCTCACAGGACCCTCTTAGAAATACTGTGGCAAATGTGAGCCAGTCACTCATGGGTGTTCCTAAGGAGGAGGGGAAATGGAGGTTTAATGGGGATTTTCCTTTTAAATAAGTGACAAGCATCATTCTCTCTTTTGACACCAAGAACCTGTGTTTGGATGCACCTTGGTCAGTCTGTCTCCCAGAATGGTTCCCCAGGTAAAGGGTGGGTGGGGAATTGGAAGGTCACAGCAAGAGGATCGCTGTATCAACACAAATCTGGAACCATGAAGCCTCCTCAGCCTTTCATATGCCTGAGGAGTCAGTGTTAATGTCCCTTGCTGTTTGCTGTGCAGCTGATGCCTCAGATGAAACGTTAACACCATGGTCTTGTCTGTGCATGAGTGTTAAGAGAGCCAATTATCATCATTTGGTGAATCTAATGAATGCAAGTTATAACTTAAAGCTTGCTAACTAAAAGAAATTGCTGCAGGGAAAACACTAACATGGGACAGGATTGCAAGCTGTATCATATTAGAGATTTTTTTATTACACTCATGCCTAGATCTTACTGTATTCATATAGCTGGATGTCCAGTGGTTTTGTCTATGTCCATGATGGTAAGTAGAAAGTTTCTCACCAGCTAAAAACTGAAATGTCCCTTCTCCATCAGCAGTAGGGGACTCGGTGCTGTTCTGCTCCTGCCAGTTCCCTGTGAAGCAGACAGTTCTTTAATGCAGATATGCTCATATTTGATGAAAAGGAGCAGGGGGTCACACAGGGTTACATGAATTAATATCACCTAACTAATAGCCTGGGCTTTAGTCTCTCTAGTATGAGAACTCAAATGGATGCTGCTCTTCTGCTGGGGCAGATACATCCTGGGACTCACACAGATGGCTCTGATCTGTGCTAAGCAGCTGTGCCAGCAGAGGTTGAGCCTTTGGCTCTTGCATGATCACTTGATCCTGCTGTGCCTCGTGTCCCCAGTTGTCAGATGGGGGTGACACTTCTGCCTGACTTCTAAAGAGGAGAGGGACTTGTGAGGGTTCTTGTACACAAGAGTAATAGATGCCTTGTAAGTACTTGTGGTCAACAGAAAGCACCTTCAAGTGGTACCTGTGTCCAACCTGAGCTGTTACAGACAGCTTTTCCCAGAAAGCAAGCAGGGTGCTAAACAGTTCTTCAGAGCTGTCCTAGGACTCTGCATACTCTGCAGACACCCAGCTCCAAGGGTGTCTTTTGATGGGACTGCCCAAATTACATTGTTGAGCTAACCAGAGTTGAAAATCAAAGCTCAGCTCTTCTGTTCCAGCTCTTCCTTGCTCCTCACCCAGCCATTTCGGCAATGTACTCAGGGCAACGAGCCAAGGTCTTATTTTCTATCATGCTGTTACCAAGAAGGATGTGAAGCTTCCCAAGCTCAGGCTGATTGCATGTTTGTGCTGAACAGTGCCCCTGTTTACAGATAAACAGACCACAGTCCTATCCGTGGTGTGTGCAGAGTGGCGTGGGCTGGGCTGACCTCCTACTGCACCTCCCAGATCTTCCGCTCACCCGCCTTTCCACTGCTGGAGGTATTGCTATGTCTGTTTTCCCTTCTGCGTGTCTCTGGGGAGGTGAACTTTAAGTCCTGCCTAAATTGTGCAGGGCTTGCTGGCAGAGACACTGCCTTGGCTCATTGTCCAGCCAGACCCTCCAGGCAGTGATGCCGGTCAGCACTGCCCATGACAGTGTCGGGAGCTGCCCCTGGCAGAGGGAGGGCCAGTGCACTCACGGGGTCACAGGACTTTCAACTGCAGATGTCAGATCCATGAGGGGACACCAAAATCAATGCCAGCATTCAATCAGCAGGCAAGAGTCAACCAGCCTGGCTCACAGCAGCTGCTCCTTTGAAAGTCTCTCTGGCCTGGACAGAAGGGACACCTGCCAAGGGCCAAGTGACAGACAGCATCTGTACCACCTGCTCCAAAGGAGTGCTCCAAGAAAGTGCCCTTCCTCTGATGCCAGGAGGCCACTAATAGCTTGTATGTGACTGAGGGCAGTGCTGTGCTCTGGGACTGGGGTATCTCCAAAACACCCATCACCCAAGTGTCTTTGCTATCCTTCCCTGACATGCATAGGTTAGGAGTCTTAAAGGCAGCTTGGTGAGGAAAGTCCATGTGGCAGGGGAAGAAGAGCCAAACATTCCCAAACATTCCCAGCTAAAACATCCATGTTCAGCCCAGCTTGCAGGGGAAGGATCCCAAAATGCTCATGAAGAACACATTTGGCTAGACTCAGCTCCCACTTACAGTATCCCTACCATCCTTTGCGAAATGCACCCAGCTCCCTGGCCCATCCTGTCCTTAATGCCTGTTTCACTAATCAATGCTATGTCAGCTACAGACTCTGGCGGATGAGACATTGCACAGCCTAGTACGTGCTGTGTAGCTGGGAAACATTTACTGCTTGTTAAACCAGAGCCTCTTGTTTTATTGCAGGCCAGAGAGGTTCTCATCCCTAACCTCTTCCTGTACTTTTCCCTGGAAGCTGTGTGTCATGTACACAGAGCACGGTGCTGTCAGACTGACCACACGCAATATGTCAGGGGGAGGTTTTGTTTCGATTTACCCTCTTTCATAGCACAGTGTAGCTCTGGCTCAGTTTTAGCTGTAGGAAGCAGATGCACCCCATCCCAAGGGCAGAATACGGCATGCTTCACCCCTCCACTGGGATCAGTCGGCAGCAGGCGGATGGCGTGAGCCACTCATGGTTTGGAGATAGGGATGGAAACTGAGCCTAAATTCAGTTTGGCTCACCCAGCTGGCCCTGGTGGTGCTCACGTGACACTGCTGCAGGGAAGCTGATGTGATGCTGCTGCAGGGAAGCTGACATGACTGGGGTCTGCGCTGGCTTGGACACAGTGGCTTTAGGGGAAGCCACATTTCTGGGCCCCCAGTGAGGTCTGATGGGGCATCACTGGGGGAAGTCTTGCTGTAGCCCACACTGGCACTGGCACTGGCACTGGCAACAGGGGAGTCCGGGTGGCCAAAATTTCTGCTGCCATGGATGGTGCCTTGTGTGTGGGACAACTGAGAAGCCCAGCTGGGTGAAAGCCAGCAGGATGGCACTGGAGCAGGGGAAGGCAACAGAAGAAAGCATCTAAGGAAGACCATAAGTGGACTAGGGATGTTCACTGACACTTCCCACATCCAGGGTGAAACCAAGAGATGCCCCACTTCCGCAGCGGCTGGCAATCAGCTGTGCATTTCCCAAACCTTCCCAAATAATATTGCAAATATGAGTTTGGGAACTGAGGGGTTTAATGTAATGTGCCAAAGCAAGCAAACACAGCAAATACCAGAAAATAATGTGTTTCATCATTTTGCTTAGGAATGTGAAACTAGCACCCAAGGGAGACTTTAAAATGCTGCGAGAATTTTTTTGCCTGTGGTTTGATAGCTCAGTGTTGGTCAGATCACTTGCTTATCAAAAGCTTGAGGCTACTAGCAAGCCAGTGAAATGGTGTATTAATCCACTTGAACGTCTTGCTCAATGGAAGTCAGGATCTCAAAGCCCAGTTATTTGCTTACTACTGCTAGTGTAAACCAATTCATTTGAGCTCATTTGGGTGACTAGAATAATGATTACATGGAAGAGGAGAATTAGACAGGAAGGAAGAGAAGTTATCTACTAGTTGTGCAGTTTTATACCAGTCGAACATGTAACTCATAACTTTGGAAGTGTAGGATAAGAGCTCTGTGGAGTAATTAATTTATTTAACAATGGAGAGTAATTTGTAGACTTTCAAATATCTTCTGGGAACATTGCCAAAAGCATGCACTGAACACTGATGTCTTCAAAGGCTGCCTGATGTCTGAACCTGGCACTAGGTGTCTGCCCTGAAGGCTCTTCACAAGGAGTCTGTACTGTCAAGCCCTGGGCTATTCATTGCTTTTCCTTCTCCAGCACAACTTAGGGTAGGAATTCCCACAGCTGGTCTTTCTGGCTAACCAATGTCCTGGATGATTAGTATTTTAACTTTTCAAATTTGCGAGGAAGGCTAGCAAATGATTTCTTATGAGCAACAACAATGAGCGATTTCCTCCATCCTGTTCTCACTTTGATGAATGTTTTTAAAAATGTAGTCAGCATCTGATCTTTCAGGTCAATGTTCAGCCTGCTTTTCCTTTAATTTTGCCCAAATCACTTCTTTGGTGCCCACAAAAACAAACTGCACAAACTCCGAACGGCAGCTGGACATGTGTTCATTCAGCCTTTCTCAGTAATGCTGACTACAGCAGCATTCTGCCAGTGTTCATGAGTTTTTCTCCAATGGCACTGAAAGATACAATGGATTGGCTGGTGAATCCACTATCACAAACTTTTCAACAGGCTTTCAATTAGTGCATTTAATTTTTTGTCTTGCATCTCCCACATCTTTGCTTACAGTGCAAGGCATTTCCCAGGCTCTAGTCCTTTTGTGTTTGTATGTTTGGTGTCTCCTGTGAATGCTCTCCCTATATCTCTTTTTTTTTCCTGGATTTATGGTATTATTAGTGTCTCTCCTTGTTCATTATTAGTGATTCACTATAAACATTTCTGCCAGAAACAAAACTGGATGAAAAAATTCTGAGAATATTTCAAATTTTGTGTGTGCAAATGATGATTCATTAAAAATAAAAATTTGCAGAGCAATTTGGGTTCCACAATACTCTGTGGGGTAAATTTCCCAAGTCTCTGGTGAAAACTAGCTAAAAAACCTACATGTGTTTTAGCTAACTGGAAGGTGCTTTTGAAATTCCTGAGTCCTTGTAGCTCAGGTGCTCTGAACTGTTCTGACCTGCTCCCTTCTGCCATGGTCTGCTTTTGTCAGGACTCAGGACAGACAAGCTGGGCTGTGTCCAGCTCTGCTCCTTCTTGCTTCGTGAAGCTGAGAGATGAGGAGCCCAGAGCACACTTTGACATACTTTAACCCTTCAGTCTCTCCAGCTACATCTATACTTTTCTCAGATTAGTAGATGGGTTAGTGGCTGGGAGGTCAGTGCATTCACCTCATTCTAGGATGTGAACCCAGATCTCAGCTCCACATGAGTACCTGTTCTCATTTTTGTGTTGAGGCAACAGAAAGAAAAGAAAGAATTGGATTATTTCTCATGATCTTTTTCCAAAGGTCTCTTTTTTTTTCCTGACATGAATAGGAAAAATAGCATTTTTGAAATCTCAGATATTTTCACAAGAATGTGAAAAACCCTGTCTCCAGTTTACACCTTGCTACTGGGAGAATTTATTACTTTCAACTTCCTCAGCAGAGCATTGCATTTCTGTAATGGCATTATCTGAGGGTCTCTTGTCACCTCTCACACTGGTATTACTTTACTCTTTTTTGAAGAGCCATTTTTCTATCTCTTTTTCCTGAGCGCTCCTCCTAGGGATTGTTGTTTGATTTCTTTCCTTACTTTCACCAAGTCCCCTGTATTTTAGTCATCTCTGCTTTACCTTTGGTTCTTGCTAAACCAGATAGACTTACCAAGCTGTCACTGAGGCCATAATGCAGGAGGAAGTGTGATACATGATAATGAGTCCTTGCTGTCTTCTTGAAATGGCTTTACGTCTTGCAGCAGCTAAAAATTGTTATTCAGTCTGATTTGAATTCATTGTCCCAATGGCCTATCTATTCATTTTTTTTTAGCAGTTTTCCTGGAGGTTTGAAGTGTTTTGTTCCACTTAAATTTCATCTCCAGTTTTACAGTTCATCAACTGCAGAGCCTTCTGGACCCAGCGGGCTGTTAGTTCTGATAACCTGGAGAGCTGATGTAAATCTGTTTCAGTACATGAATGACCAGTCTGGATCCTGCCCCCTCCATCTGGAGAACTCCTGACTAATCCTGCTGTAGGGGTACATTTGGGGAAAGCAGTGCCTGACGTGATGTCCTTCCAGACATATCTGTCCCATCTCTCCGAGTCTGTTGTGCCAGGTTGCTTTTAACATCTTCATCTTTGTAATTTGTGTTCCTGTTACTGAGCAGGTGTCCTTCTTAGGAATATACCATTCAGGTTATGCATCAGGCTGTAGGGTGAGTTTCTGAGCTCATTCTTGGAGCAGGCTCCCAGTGTGCCACATTCAAAATGGCCATTTTCTTGAAACCTTTAGGAAGTCTAGCTCAGAGTAACCAGATACAAGTTACTCCCCATCCATGATCAGCTTGTTACCTTGGAAGCCCACATGAATGCTGAGCCTTAGGCATGGTGACTGTCTTACCTCCCAATAAATTATGACTCTTTTTTTTCATTTTTAATCACATTAACATTAATTTACTTGTGTGATTTCGAGAGCTGATGCTTTCATTTTGGACTTTGCTGAATGAGCAAGGTTTGAATGAGGATGGAGACACCCCTCACCCGCCAAAGCCCTCTCCATCTCTACAGGAGGTTGTTGCAGGTAGGGGCTGAGCCTCACACCCGGGCCTTTCTTCTCCAGGAGGCAACACCACCAGAGGCCTTGTGAGAGCACACTGTGCCCAAAAACACAGATGGGAAAAGAAAGCCGGCTCCTCTGGCTGCAAACACATGGATTTGTGTTTTGTGCTTTGGAGGATTCAGCACCTCAACAGTTAACACTGCATGTACAGTTCACAACCCCGGTACCTTCCAAGTGTGGCTAATCACTCACAGCCCTCCTCAGCCCTCCTGCCATTGACATGGCCTTTCTCTTTATAGCTCTGCTAGAGCGTGTTCAAGTTTCTGTCAGAACCAGAAACATGCCACACGCTGCTTTAATCCCTTTAGCAGTGCACAGACACAAGCAGCTCTCCAATAAAAGGGTGAGTGCCACCCCTGAACTTCGCTAATTTGTCACAGTCAACAGGATTTTTTTGCCTCTGTTTCACAGCACAGCAGTAACTTAACAAGCCTTTGATGCGCAGGCTGGTCCTTGTCGCATCTACAGACTGATGAAAGTCCTGAGGGCGGCAGTGGACAAGGGATGCTCAGCTACAGAGTGAAAAAAAGCTTCCATCTTAGCTGTCCCCATCATCCCCACAGCAGAGGAAGAAAAAGAAGAGTGAGGAGGAGCTCTTTCCTAAACCACCCTTGAGGCTCCCCCTAAATGAAGTTTTGGTGCTTCTGTTCGGGTGCTTCAGTTTGGGTGCTTCCTACAAGACAAGAAGAGGCCACCCACTTCCCGCCATCCTCATCCTCTGGCAGCCTGGCAGGGAATAAAGCGTCCTCATTCTGGTTCTGTCATCCTGGCAAAGCAGCAGGGCCTGGGACTCCCCAGGTCACCCCTGTTAGGTCTGCAATTTGTAAACGCTTAGACAGATGGGCCTGGCTAGTTCCACAGAAATGCTGTACAGGATACAGCAGGGGCCCTACTGAGCAACATATTTTTTCCTCTGCGTCTTGCAAATTGCAGCCAGCAGTGAGTACGAGCAGGTTTTTTTCCCTCCTGTGTTTAGGAAATCTCTCTGCCATTGCTGGTGGAGAAGGAAGAGCTGGGTGTGCTTTGGGTGTCAGCATGAAGGTGCATGCTCAGCTTGGAGCCGCTTCTCAGGCACATGAAATAATGTGACACAAACTCAGACAGCGAGTGCCTTGTGTTCAGTGATCCCAGACAGCTTCCTGAAAGTAAAAGGGGGTTGTGGGCTCACTCTGCCTGAAGCCCTGCAATAGGTCCCACCACCTGTATGTGTGTTTGTGGGAGCACTGAGTAACAGGTGTGATATCTGACAGGCCAAGACCAGCTTTTATGAGGCCATGCCTGAAGCCCCATCTGTGCTACTCACACCAGTCTTGCTGACCCTCATGAGCTGCCAGTCTTTGCCATCTCCTTTCTGCTTGGCAAACCCTCCAGGCTTATATAACTCCTCTCACTTGCCTATGAACCTTGGTGACTTTAGGAAAAAGACAGAAATTGAAGCTCAAGTGCGAATTTCCGTGTGGATTAGGGAGGAGAGAGCACAAAAAGTGAGAACAGAAACCTACCTGGATAAAATTGCTACTCCGACACCAGGTCTCAGTTTGCCAGGGTGCCCCTCCAGGGATATTTGGTTCTTCTCACAAATAACTGTGGTAATGAGTGCTGGTAAATGCAAATACCATGGCCCTGCTGCGCTTGTGTGCACAGATGTGCCACAGGAGTGTCTGTGAGCCTGTTGGGGTGTGCGCTGAGAGTCTGCCTAGAGCCCAGGAACCAGGAGCAAGAGTGGCTTGGAGCACACACACTGGTTTCTCAAAAACGGCAATGCAAGTTCCACTTTCAAGCACTGTCAAGTCCATTTTAAGGGGCTAGAAAGAATTGTGCACACACACGCTATGTTTATTAAATACACATACAGTTAAACACAATCAGGATGGCTCTTTTCCTTTCAGGATGGTGACCCTGTTCTAGGGAAACTGATGAAACCCTACAGGAGGGAGATCTGAGTCATGAGAGCTTCTCATGGAAACTTACTTCCTGGCCTCCTTTTTGCTGTGTACTGAGAACAGGAGATGAACTAAGGCATGGTAGAGGGAAGCTGCAATTGCATGAGCTCTCTGAAGCATGATAAGCAGTTTTCATTCCTATAAAACATGCAGACTTCCAGTATCTACAGCCTTTCCTTCTTCTTCTTTATCCCCTTTGCCCTCCTCACTCCCAGTCCTGCTCAGGGAGCAGCCTGTGGTCTTTGGTCACACATCCATTCAGTAACTTGCAAGGTCCCATCATTTATAATTCTTAGACACACAGGCTGCCACTTTCACATACGGAAATTCCCAAAGGTCAGAGAAGGGAAATGGTTAATTCCTTTTATTCAATGCCTAACCTCCCCCCTCATGCCCCACTTCCCACCCCCACCCTGTGTGAACAGGAAGCTTGAAAAGGAAAAGCTTTCTGAATCCAGCAGCTGGGAATGGAGGAATCCTGGAACTTTATGCTGCAGAAGCTCAGAGACAACAATAAAGGTTTCCCCACCGTACAAAGAGCAAGTATATATATATAAAAAGAGTTATCTCTTCAAACAAACGCATGGGGGATGGGAGGGGTCAAAATCCCAGCAGGCAAGTACTGAATTGGCTAAAGCTCTAGCAAGCACTGGGAGACCTGACTGCATCAGCAGCTCGGTAAATTGGAGAACCTGGGGAGAAGCCTAGCCAGGTGATGCTCATAGAGGTGTGATTTACGTCTTTCTCATGTCTTGTTTGCATTGCTGAGAGAGATGATTCCAAAAAACCATCTTTCAAATGCTATGTTACATGGGGAGTGCTCCTGAAGATAGCGTGCAGGGATGTTCCTCTTGTGAGACAAGCCCCAGACACCAACATCTTACATCCCTTTGAGATGGGGAATTTGGGGTGGTTGAAATCTGTGCTATGTTTGGATTTTTGCCAACCTGAGTAGGAAGATGAGAATGAGAATGATTTGCTTAGAAAGTACCAGAGTGCCTGCCAGGACTGACGGGAAGCCAGACTCGTGCCCCAAGGAGTTTACTTGCTAATTGAAAGCAGAAGCCTGTTAAAACAACTTTCCAAGAGTCTGGCACTGCAAAGCACATGCCTATGCATTTGACGCTGTGGTAGAGATTCTTAGAGATCCTTATGGAGGGTGTTAGGATGCCACAAAGTTTCAATGAGTAATGTGAACAAATAATTAATCGAGAGGAAAAGATAACAAGCTCAGTCACGTATGCTGCACTGAGGGTGAAAGGAGAGTGAATTTGACATGAATAATTTGGAAAATATCCTCCCACTTTCAGAGCACGTAGCCCCAAATCAAAAGTCTTTAAGCCTGATGGTCAAAAAGGACCCTCTAAAGTTACTCCTGCACCCCCTCTGTGAGGGTCCACATGCACTTGCCAATATGCAAGCGGGAGCAACCTCCAAGAGAGGTATGAGACCAACCTACAGCTTTACAGGAATTAAGATGCTTTTGGTGGAATTTCACTCTGCAAAGATGGAATCTGCTGCTGTGACTCAGACCTGCTGCAGCATGCTGCAAATCTTGGCACCATGACCCTCAAACCAACTCAAACATGAGCAGCTGCAGGTTTTATTTCAGTCTAGATTACAGCACTCGCAGATTCTGTAGACTGCCACCAGACTGATGCAAGCAGGAGCAACATAGCATGGAAGCTTTACCAAAATTAATTATTACTTATAAATACTTCTCTAGACTATCTTGGATGAGCAGTGGCAGTTACATGGCAACAGGAGAGGCAGGGACCTTGTATTTTGTTTCCCTGCTGATCCCTTGAACCCTGTCACTGCTCCATGGGGTTGTGAAGAGCTCAGGGCTTCTTGGAGGAAGGAGGCACCCAGTCAGGTGCTATTCCACAAACTGGAGGGCACAGCCCATCCAAGGGCTGCCCTCTTGTTCACAGCACTTTGCTCTTTCACCTTTCAAGATCTCAGGAAAATGAGGGGTATGAAAACCACTTTTACTCAGCCGTCATGAAGGGTGCAGTAACAAGTAGATGTATGCAACCATTGCCATCAGTGGCACTTAAATATAGTGAGCCCTTTGGCCTGTGAAACACAGGGTCCTGCTGCTACCATGTTTATGAAGGTCTTCCACAACTGGAAGAGGCAATGGAAAATAAAAGAATTATCAGTGGCTCGGCTATACCATCCCTCTGCATTTGTAAGCCTAAATCTCCCTCTCAGAGATGCAAAGTCATGTTTGTACTTGGCTCACAGTGAAATTCATCACAGTCTACAGATATTTCCACTTTTGAACCTTTGGATATTCTCTCCTGTTTACAAATCTGTGTTACTTGAATGCTGCCACTGCTAGGATGTGATATAATGACTGGACTTTCAGGCCTGCTGTGACTCAGGGGACCTCACCCTGGACTTCCCTATGGGCCATGCCAGACAGCCTCGATGCCATCCCTCCCAGCACTGGCAGAGTGGAAAGGGGCATTGGCAGTGCCTGCTCCCCTCCAGCATGCCCCAGTTGGGGTGGCCCCGGGGACTGTGGCCAGATGGCATAGCTTAAAGCGATCCCACCCCAGCCCCAAGGCACTGCTGGCACCACACCAGCCTGGATCAGACCGCAGTGAGTCCCCTGCTCTGCAAGTGCTGTCAGACTGGGAACCATTTACCTGGCTGCAGAGCCCCTCAGTGCAGAATTGTCTCGAGGCTTTGTGCCCACCTCAGCCGTTACACCATTTACTTGTTTCCCTCACACCAAACACTGACGCAGAGCTGTGGTTGCTGGTCTGCGTGCTCTCCCATCCCCTTGCCCGTTGCATTGTTTTCCCTTCCATTCGCCAGCCTGGGTCCATCCATACATCTGCAGGGTTAGGATCCACAAATCTCTGAGGGCAGGCAGTGTCCTGCTGTGTTTAAAGGGGAAATAGTAAATGCTGCCTGAGTCACTGTTGATGTAAATAACACATCATATTTGACAACTGCTCTAAGGCAAGGCTTCATTAGTAGTATTTTGCGATCTGACTTCAGGGACTGCTTTCTGAAGTTCTCCCTTTTTTTCTTTTCTTTTTTTCCCCCCACTGTCTTGTTTGTAACATCCCCTTTGAACTCGTGACAATAAAATTTCCTTCCCCACTGATTTAGTCCTTTTCCACTTGGCACGCATAGACATTTTCCCTGCTGTTTCTATGGAACCAAAGTCCCCATGAGTCCCTTTTGTTTACTTCCTTGCAAGTAGCCGAGCATCGTCGGTGAGGTCAGAAGGAAGGTGCATGGCTCTGGGAATAACAAGAGCGATGCTGCCAGCACCAATAGGCTGTTAAATGAACCTGCCTTGACACCTCTCCCTTTTTCAGGCCCTCGCTTTGAAGATACCGAGATTTTATATATTTCTACCCACCACCACACTTCTCAATTTCAGCTGGCACCCAAAATGAAAGTACCAAAATAGTGTAAGAGATTCGTAACATTTGTGCAGCAGCTGAGCCAGGAAGATAACGATGATGAAATGTCTCACTTCAGGAACAGGTCTGATTAGATTTGGGATACAGGACTCCTGCTGTGCCCTCTCTGGCACAGCATCGTGGCACTGGCTGGGTATGCTGGATCAGCTCCTGCCTGTCCCACCAATGCCACCACACCATAGAGGCTCATCAAGCCCAGGGACAAGGAGAACAGCTCAGACAGCCTTCACATACAGCCAGTTATTAGGTTTGTGGGAAGGGGGGATACTAAATGGAGATCTTTTTCTGAAGCACCACTGGCCATTGCTGGAAAGGGGGTGTTGGATTTTTGGGATGAGTGATTTCATCCAACGTTACAGATATTTTGCTTCAGAAGGATCTTCCCTCTGCAGGTGGAAGGTGCTGCACAGCCAGATGGCACCTGGGGCAGGAGCCCCAGGACTCAGATTGATGCTGCTGGCTGAGCCATGCCAGCCACTGTTGTCCTGGGTTAAGCTTGATCAGTTTTATTGTCAGATTCATCCGGGAGATATTCCCGGTTAGAAATAGTCCAAACAGGATGAATGTGAGGAAACACAATTTCAAATGACTTCAGCCACCTGAAATGATCTGTAATCCCGTCTCAAACTGGACACAGAGAAAGTGTTGAATAGTCAGATGGGTCTCAGTAAAACAGATGAAGGGAAATCGGGTGGTAGCGCCATGCAGGGATGATGATTTCTCCCCCGCTGTACCAGGTGTCTGCACAATAGCCCCGATTAGCACCCACCGCCCCTGCCTGGCTGCAGGGACAGGTGACTGGCTAGCAGGGAACCCTCACATCAGCTTGGCTCTTCTTACACAGCAAGATCCTTATTAAACTTTTTGGGGGGGGGGGTTGTGTGTGGTGTTTAATTGTCTCCCTGTTTGCAGTGCTGAAGAATGGAGGGTGCCTTGTTTGTAAATCTGCAAGCAGAGGCAGTTTTGTACCTGGCTAGTTTTAACCACTGCTATAATTTTTATTATGTCCTTTTAGCTTTTAGCCCAATTTCCCTCATTCTCTTCTTCACACGCGCCTCAGACCTTGTCCCTGCTTGCCTTGAACGCAGCTGAAATGAGCCTACGCCCATGGGAGTCTGGTTCTGTATATTTAGGACATCCTCCTTCTCTCAGATCATCATAAATGAGAAGAGGTTTGGCTGAAATTAATGGCCTGGATATGGAGAGGCTTTATGGAAGATGGTGACCAATGTAAAGGTCCCTGTGCTACCTTTCCTCTGCAGATCAAACCCGGCTGGGATGTGCTGTCCCCCAGAACAGAAGTGGGTTTAGGAGCAGATGTGCTGCCACTGCCAGGCTGGGTCCCTTACCGTGAAGGCAGCCTGGCACAGAGCCAGCGTGTCTTCACCGAGGACATTGCCTGGCCTTTTCAATGTGTGTTTCCATTTGAAATATGCAAATGTTTTGCAAAATATGGTGAAGAAAGCTAAACAGAAAATTTCCCTATGAAAACATTTCTGTTTATGGTCTTCCTTACCTCCAGCTCCAGTTCTCCTGTCCTTCACTCCATCCTCATTTTTTAAAGTGAAGGGAAAGAGAAATAATACGAGAGAAAGCAGAATATCCTCCACTCTTCTGACTGTAATATTGATAAACACTTTTCATTAACAATCACCTTAGAAATAGTCAGTTGTTTTTACAATAAAGAAAACCCTCATTGTAATGTATTGTACTGTTGGCACTGAACTCCTCCTCTCCAGGGAAGAAATAGGTAAATATGGAAACTCTGATGGTTGCTCTTCAGCTCTGCTCCAGGGACTTTTTGGCTGCAGTCACCCATCTCAAGCAAACTCTCAAATCACAAGTGTCTGGGCAATGTCCTCCACAGCGGCACGAGGGGAGGCAAGGTACAGAAGCCTTTACCTCTAGAATCTGTGGGCATGAGAAGGCATGAAGAAATAAATTCTCCATTTGAGAGAAGAGAAAGTGAGTTGGGCCAACCCCTGTTGCACACACCAAAATGGTCCTAGAAGTGGAATTTACTCATTAATAACAGTTCAATATTTTGGCCTAAATGTTGTCAGCCTGGCTGAAAGCTGGGTGCTCAGATGTAACACATCAATAGGCTCCTCATCCCATGGTCAAGTAGCACTGAAAAACAATAATGAAAATGCAAGAAATAGTGCCTCTGCAAAGAGATGGTGTGGCTGAGGTAGATGAAAAGGTAAGAGAGCAAGGGGGGTGGATGGGCGGTGTGAAAGATATCTCTGAAATCTGATCTCCACCAGATCTTCCATACTACACCTGTGCACAGAGACTCAGTTGGACACTGTGAGGCGTCAAGTTCATCCACATTAACAGAAAAGCAGTGTTCAGTACCATAAAGATTAAAGTAGTCTGGTGATGGAAATAGGAAGCTGCTGAAGAACCGACTAATCATGTTGCTTTGTATTAGCTCTTGCAAGAATATAGCAATGAAAGACTTTTCACTTCCTGAGTTCCTCAATATACTTCCTTTTACCTAATTTATTTGGTATGTGAATGCAATTTCTGTTCCCATGAGCAAAGAAGATGCTTCATTTTGATTTGCAAACATTACTGTGAAGGTGGGCTTACAGTTTCATCAGTGATTGCATTCAGGTCTGGCTGTTGTGAGATGGAAATTATTGTTATTTTTCTCATAATAGTCCTCAAGTTACCTGCTGGCTAGAGTGGGACAGGAGGGACAATGTTGGCATTGTCAGGGTGCCTTTGGAGTATGGGGCTTTTTTTTAGAAAGGACATGGTTATTTACAGACCTAAATCCAAGCAACTTTCTCAAATGATTAAGACCAGATCCTTAAAGACAGTCTCATTTTGAGTGAAATCAAGGGGATTACATACTTACATGTATTTTAATATGATTGGGCATAAGTTCCTCTTAAAAACAGAGCACAAACTCTAAGTCTCCAAGGTACTTTTGCAAGCAGAAGTTGAGAAGCCTGATGCCAATCTCTGCTGTGTCGGCGTGAGACCAGAGTAAGTGCAGCAAGGAGCTGGACCAGAGCTAAAGTTAAAGTTAAAGGGAGGAAGTCCAACAGCTTGTTTGTGTTCTCCGGAAGGCGAGCATAACTCACTAAACAAATGTCAGGAGGGGTCACATCCCGCTCTCCTAGAAGCCAGAGGGAATTAACCTGAGAAGAAACCCATGTCAGAGGTGAAACACGGGAGGCTGAGTTTTAAGAATATAAATGGACAACTGAGTGCATAAAAACCACAAAGGAAAACATCCAGGAGCTGTTGCATTGGGTTTTGCCACTTGCAAACTGTGTTACTGAGCATGCATGTCTCTTCTTGGCAGGACATGCATGCACCTCAAAGGTCCCATTTGCCAGCCTGTCTTTGCAAATGAGCTTCCCCCACAGGGTTCCATGGAAAATATAGTTCTGCTTGGAGCCCCTTCCATGGCTTTGGCTCTCCTGTGCACTTGCACCTGCCTGGCCGCCACCTTTTCACAAACCCCTCTGCACCTGCAGAGGCTTTCTTGCAGCTACTGTCCCTTTGCACTGCCTCAAGGGGAGCAGGGTGGCAGCCGTCCATGGGGATTGGCTGGTGCAGTAGGGCTGCTATGTAAGGGTGATGCTCAGAAGGGAAGGCAGCAGCAGGGCTGAGGGAGAAATCCACTTCCACACCATGCCACATCACAGGCAGGAGTATTCCAGTCTGAGGAATCAGGACATCGCTGTCATCCCCACAGCCATCCCCCCTCCCAGGGACCTGCAGAGGACAAGATCAAACGATTACACCTATTTCTTTTTTCCACCACAGCTGAAGGAGAAATAGCTCGTGGAAGTGTCCCAGGTTCCCTCAAGAGCATTGTCTGGTTGGTGCTGCATGCAGGTGGAACTGCAGCTGCAGATAGAGAATTGGGGCTGATCTTGGTCCCTTGCTCTGGTGCTGGCTACCCTGCAGGACTAGCTTTGTGTTCTTACATTGATAGGTGAAGAGAGGGGTGGTTCCCCAGAGGCTGTAGTGGAAAGGGTGGGTATTGAATGATCTGTTTTCTGATCATCTTTAATCTAGTCCAACTCTAGGTTTCCAGCTGACCTGTTGATCTCCTGCATCATACCTAGGGGTATTGCTGTGGCAGTGGACTGGCTTGTTAATTCTACAGAAAACTAATTTACCAAAAAAAAAAAAAAGAAAAAAAATTCTGTTGGTTCTTTCTATAGCCTCTAGGATCACAACTTCCAGTGCAAGGGAGGTGCCAGGAACACATGGGTAGGAGCAGGCAGGAAGAGCAGGACCACCCTTTCACCAGCAGCCCATGGTCAGATCAGATTAAGCCTAAATGGGAAACTGCACCCTGAGGGTCAACAGATATTATTCCTGGTCATTGTGCAGCCCCGTTGTCCCCATTGTTCATGTCTATTTTGCATGGGTGTAACCCTCCTGGTATGAGTACAGTTACTTGTGCAACATCTGTACAGGTCTTGGGGAGAAGCTGAGGTTCACTGATTTAAAAGCACATCATCCTCCCAAGGCCTGAGTTTTAGTTCTGGATTGTACAGAGGATTGGCCACAAACAAGGTCAACATGATCTATCTGAATTAAGCCATCCAGAAGAAGAAAGCTTTCTAAAAATCACCTCACCACCCAATAAATAAAAGGGTAAATTTGAAAGAAGGAAAGCTTCTTGAGCAACAAGAGCTCTGAGGGTAAAATAATCAGAAATATCCTTCAGCAAATTGCAGCACCTGCGCTTTATCTACAGATGGTGTTATTCAGGTCATGATGAACTGTCAATCCTGTACATAAGAGCAGAAAGTGAACCATCAGTATGAACTGAGAAACCGCCCTGTCTGTCCTCAATTCTGGCTGGCAGCACAGGTAATGATTTATTCTCATTTCTGTGCATTTCATCTCTGCCTGGTCAATATTCCTCACAATAAAAACCTGAAAAGGAATTTTAGTAATAAAGAAGTCAGACGACAGAGTAGGGGTTAGGGCCCCCCTGACTGATCAGTCCCAGGGTGTTTGCTGGTGGAAGGGAGGTGCTGATAACCTGGGCAGATACTCAGGCTTCCGTTTGTTTTGCTGCCCCACTTAATCCTCGCTGTGGCTGAAGCCAGCAATGCTTCAGTTAGATTAATGAGCTGAACTAAAACAAATGGGCGAGCTTCAAGTACAGCTCTCCTGTTTAACACTGTGAGCTCCACTACCAACAACAGCAAGGTTCAGGTACAGCTCACCATTAGGAAACCCCCTCTTTCCCCCTTTCGGTTTTACTGCAGTGATTAAGGAGAGGCTGTGACCTGAAGCTCTGGTGATGGAGGCCTGTGTCTCCCCTTAGGCTGGGCAGAGAGGGGGATGAGCTTATTCAACTTTTTACCTGCTGCTGCCACCACAGTCTCTGTTCCTGCCCAAGGGGGGCTGGGAAATGAACAGCAACTCAGCTGGCTTTGGGGAGAAACCTCTGGGGAAACCCAGGGCAGAAAACATCATCTTGGCCTTAAAGGTCTACCATTAAGTGAAAACATTTCTTTAGGGTTTTCATTTTGAAGTAGCTGTGGCTGTTCATTCATGATAATAAAATATTTCCTCAGCATTTTATTTACTGTATATTAAGGGGGCCTTAAAGAAGGCCTCCCCCTTCCTTTGTAACTCAGAGATTCTGCTCAGATATTTTAGGAAACCACACTGAAGATGCATAAAGAAGAAAGCTGAATTACAACTGTAAGAAGAAGGGATGTGAGTAAAGGCTGTGAGTAAACAAAAAGCCATTTTTAAGAGAGACTAAAAAAATTCAACTCAAGGAAGAAACGGTGAAAGAAGAGGAAGGAAAAGAACTTCCCTCCTGCCAAGTGCACATGCCAACCCCCCACTCTGAAAAACATAACTTCTCATCAAAGCAAAATGACAGGCTCATGGCTGAGCTAAAATGAAGACATCCACTTCTGAGATAGGAGTCTGAAAAATGCAAGTAAAGTCAACTGTTCATGCCAATGGTGCTGAAGAGAGACTGACTGCAGCCCAGGAGTCAGGTAAACAGGTGAAGAGCACAGAAAAGGCAACTCTAATAGTTGGAGAGCCACTATCAACTAATTTTCACTATAAAAAGAATTATCCCAGCTTGGCAAGGTTGCTATGACGATACAGAAATTTTTTCTCCTGTTTGAAATTGTGCGAGAAGGGAGCATAGTTCCTTTCCTCTGTAAATAGGTCATTATCTGTGGCAAAGTAGTGCCAGGTGCTCTGTTATTGAAATCTTCTTGTCTAAAATGAGGGATCCAAATCCAAGAGAACAGAAATTGGCTTCTGTCACACCGAGTGTTTCACCTGCACTCAGAGTATGAATTTCCAATTGTCCTGCATGTGCTGTGAGCATGCTCCATCTGCTAAATCCGTGTTGGAGAGGGTGCTTACCTGTGACAGTGTTACCTTTGTGTGGTGCCCACAGCATGTGTGTCTCATCAAGAAATGCCTGGAGCCAAAGCACTGGCTCCTCTCTTGCCTTTCAGTTACCTGGTGAGGCTGCAAAGGGGCAGGGGAAGGAAACAGAGGGAAGGGAAGCAGCCCAGACTCCTTGTAACCCAAGGACAGGAAGATATCAGTAGCAGGAGCTTAAGCAGAGATACTGTGGAGCTCAGTTAGGTCATGATGGCAGGTGGGACCGTGGCAGCTACAGCTGGATGTGGGAAGTGTTATGCTGCCCACACAGCTTGTTAGCAGAAGCCTGTAGGCCACTGTGTTGGGACATTTCCACCAGCTCCCCATCGTACTTGCTCCCTTAGAGCTCGTCCCTCCTGGATCTACTGCGTCTGTATTACCTGAAGCTTGCTGATTTGACAAGCCCAGACCTAAAGGAGTCACAGAAATGAGAAGCTGGGAAAGCATCAAAGTCTTTCACCAGCAGGGAAATCCCAGGAGTTTTGAAAAGAGAAAGAAGAAATCTTCTGACATCTCGTGAGTTCTCTCCTCCCTCATAAATTCTTTGCTTGTAAGCTTCTCCAAAACTGTGAAAATCTATGAGACTGCCTTCTGTTAGAATAATAAAGGAAACTTGGGGGAATTTCCCCTGTCATGCTGAAACTCAGGGACCATTAAGTGTGTTACGATTTGGCAAACGTGACTGTAAGAAAAGAGCTCCTCTTCGCAGATGAGCATCGACTTACTGCAATTCCACCACAGCCAGGCTCTGGATGAAATTGAAATGTGAGGCAGGCAAAGCTATTCCTACAAATGGAGCATTGTTGGATAGTATCTCTTATTTACACTGGTGTAAATCAGAATGTATATTTATTTCAGATAGCATAAGGAGCTGACACGGAGGAAGATCAAAGCCTGGATGTAACTAACACCAGAAGCTGCATTTACGTCAGCCAGAAAAGGGTGTCTTTGCCTGGATATTGTGTTCAGGGTTTTCTGTATCTCTAAGGTTTTATTTCATTTTCCTAACCATAAAAATCATAAAATGTGATTAACATAAAGATAAGAGGCAAGTAAAGCAGTGCCCTGACTGAGCTGAGAGTGCCCTGACTCAGCTGGCACTGAGTACTTGCCAGCTCTAAAACTCCTTCCCCTTCCTCCTCCACGACTGAGGATCTTTAGGGCAGCAATGGAAGGTAGTGCTGTAAGTGTTGCCCTAGGCTCTGTAGTTCACCAATCCCTGAGACATAACCAAAAACAGACTGTTCTCTGAAACTCAGCTGTTTTATGAACCTTGTTTTGCTCTTGAACAGCACCATGAATACTTGAAGCAACCCAGTCGAAGGCAGATGAGCTAAACCTGGCCTGGGCACCTGACGGTAAGGATTGAAGCCCATCCTTCACCATCACAGGGGAGGCAGCATTTTGGCACTGCTGCAAAAGCATTTCTGCTCTGCACAACCGAGGTATGGGGGTTTTGCTCCATTGCAGCTTTTGCTGACTGAAGCAAGAGGACTTTGAGGTGCAGCAACCCTACTCAGACCTGGCAGGAGGCTGGATACAGGTCAATGTATGTGGCTGCATCCAGCTCAGGACCAGTCAGAGCACAGGTAAAAAGTGAGTCCAAGAGAGTCCACCACACCTGCTGCTATAGGAGCAGCACATCCTAGCCCCCAAAACCAAGAAGTGATGATTGTGTTGATCCTCCATGGTAAAAAAAAAACAAACAGCTTTCAGGAAAACAGAAGACCAGAGAAGCAGCCACTTAAATCAGTGCATCTACTCATGAGAGTCTGACTCTTAGTTCTAGAGAAGCGCAGCTGTGTAATTTTACTACCATAGCTAGAAGATTATTTATATGTGCACAGTACAATTTTTAACTCACATTTCAGGCATCTGTGTTTACTCTGCTAGAAGCAGGTCAAGCTAGGAAGTGTTCTAGTTCATGCTGACACGTACAGAAGGCTGTTCCCTGCTTCTGCTGAGAGCCTCTGAAAAGAAAGTACAACAGTTTGGAAATAACTCTCGAAGTGAGCACTCCATCTTGTTTCTTTGTGTTGGAGAAGGAGGGAGGAACACAGGGAAATGCAAGTCATATTGGCACTGTCTGGAAATAAACCGTGATGAATGGAGGAACAGCAATGTGTCCTTTGCAGAAATATTTGAGTCTTTTGCGTGTTCAAGCAACTTTCTTTCTTGCCCTTTTTCTTGGGATCAAAAGCAGTGTGAATGAGAGAGTCCTCCTCAATGAAACTTGTTGTATCCATTTCCATATCCATCCCAGGACATAAACACATTGATTTTAAAAATCATCTCCCGTGTGGGAGGCAGTTCCCTCCCCCTTTATCACAAGTGAGGAAAAGACAGGTGGTGTCATGGCATAATCCTGCACAGCCTCGGGATGGAGGCAAGGTGAATGCAAACCCAGAACAGAGCAGAATGGGAAATAAGATCAGAGTGAGTGCAAGACTCAGCCAAACAAAGCCTCGTGGGATGCTGATATTAACATGTGCAGTAATCTGTGTCTACATCACCCTAAACTCCAAGGTGCCACAGGCAGCCATTGCTGCATGGATCTCAGTGTATTTGAATCAGCCACTGCAAGTCCTGTAGCTACAAGGCAAGGAGACCTCTGGCACCCTTACTGTGGTTCTCAAGTGTACTTGAAAAACACTGTGCACGTCTGGGGAGTTTCCCAACAAGCAGCCTGCAGGTGAGCAGTCCTCGTTCTGCACAGGTGGCACTGGACCCCTCTGCTGGCACCCTCTGGGTGATGCTGGCACTCAGCAAATGTCTGGCACAGTCTTCCCAATGGGCTCAGCATCCTGCTTGCAGAGCCAGATGTGGTCAGGACATGAAGCCACAGAAACCTCTCTGAAATCTTGTTTCTAGGCTACATCTCACTGAACTCCTTCCACTGAACTAATTAAATGCTAATTTACAGGAATGGTATTTGTTTACACATTGTTATTGTTGTTGGGAATTGGACAGGACAACAAAAGGTCTCTGCAGCAGCTCAGTCTCACAAATGATTTCAGGGACTCAAAGATAATGGCAGCACAAAAGAGAGTTCCCATGGCCGGGGTGCCGGTATCAGCTGAGGAGAACTGACGGCAATATATCCACCTCAGCAGAACCACTGTGTGCTGCCCTGCAGATAAGAGCTCTTGCCAGCTTTTCACACATCCACATATGTTACTCTTTGCTGTGGATTTCACTAAGAAAAATAAGAAATACTGCTCTTCACCCCAGGTACACTCTGTCTTTCAGAGACTGCTGAGGTCCCCACCAGAAATTAGGACTGGGGCTGTCCCTTGATGTTAATGATTCACACACCTCTGTCCCCAGCACTCCACAATGAAGATGTCACTGCCATCCTAGGAACCTGATATGCATCTGTCTGTGCTGAGGAAAGTCATGAGCTCCTGGGCAGCTAGATTAGGACAGAAGTAACTAGGAATGTCTCCCTAATGGCACTCTTGCAAAATTTTCCCTAAAGGAAAATTCCCTTCCCTTCCCCTGGGAAGCCAGTGCACTATAGCTGTTAACACTCATATCACAGAATCACAGAATCATTTAGGTTGGAAAAGACCTCTGAGATCATCGAGTGCAGCTTCCAACTGATCACCACCTTGTCAACTAGACCATGGCACTCAGTGCCATGTCCAGTCATTTCTTGAACACAAATGTACCACTCCTTTCCTGGATCCTAATCTGTGGTGATGAATGTGGTTATATGAGTTGTCACAGCTGTGACACTCTTGGACAAGCTTCTCAGCTGAGCTGCCAGCTCCACTCCACCATGCTGAAGGTGCAAGACATGCTCCACCCCTCCATCCAGATTTAAACCTTTTAGTTTGCGGGCTCATGGGTGGCTTGCAACAGCACTAAGGAAAGAAAATCTGGTTAGACATTTATTTGATCAGAGCAACCAAGGAGAGAAAAGGGATGCTGTTTGTCAGCCAGAAACAAGCATGGGTGAGGCTATTGCACAGCAATGCTCTTATATACAAAGTGATACCTTCACACACAATGAGAGGAAACGTGAAGTAGAAGAGTAGGTAATATTACCTTGATGTTATAACAGTATTTCTGAGTGACATACGTGACTGATCTATTTTACCTGAAGGTGAATAATACTAAACAATTTTACTGAGCTTGTTAAATCCGTGTAAACCAAATGTAAAGTGGATGTGTGCTGCTGTAAATACCCCTCAACTGTAAGACTTAGTGCTAAGGAGGCTGAAAATGATTCTGTGGAGCAGCTTCCCTGATGCAGACTGTTGTGTGAAGGAGCTGCTGTGAGGGACACCAGCCATTCCCCATTGTAATTCAGGCACTGTCTGTCCCACTTCCACATTAGACCCTATCTCCTGGTCCGCTGTGACCATTGGCTTGTCCACTTGTTTAGCAGGGGAAAACGGGTGTCAGGCCAGCTGAAAATTTCCCTCTACACTTGGAAACAGCAGATCTGTTGTTAATAACATCAAACAACTGCATTAAAACCCATGAGGTTCTCAACAGAAATATGAAGAGTAGATGGATCATCTAACAAGGTCCAATAAAGTTTGAAAGTCAGTGGAGTGCGGCTATGCTTCACTGGATCCTGGATCTTGAGGCTGCCAGGCTCCACATTAAAGGAACAGTAGGGAAAATCATTTCATAGACTCCTCTGATATTTACCAGCCTTCCCAGGAACAGCCTTTATCTACTGTGTGCCCTCCTCGTGGTCTGCCTCTGAAAGAGGAGTGGCCGTGCCAGGCGCCTGCTGCCTGCCCTCAGCAGAGGCTGCTTGAAAGCGCGGTACCCCATGGAGACCCTGCTCTCGTGGGCCCAGAGCTGGCAGCACTCTGCTCAGAAGGCTCCCTCCTGGGGCTTTTAGGAGTGTGCTTTCCCAGGCTGCCAACCAGTGCACTCAGCAGCCGTCATCTGTATCTGGTAGTCTTTAAATGTCCCCAGAAAAGCAAATTATATAAATTATATGCAGAAAACAACCTGGGAAACTGTTGGTGAGGAGGGGGGGCATCCTTTTTGGGTTCAAACAATTGTTTTCTCACTAGGTGCCTAATTTTCTTCATTGTAATCTTCACCACTATTTCTAGGGGGAAAAAAGCCTGTTCCTTATACTCTGCTTGGAGAACTCTGAAGAAATGAAGAGAGAACAGTACCAGGGAAGCTTCGGGGCATGTCTTCTCCAAACTCTTTTCTATATGGGGCTCTATTCTACCTTAATAGACTGCATGTTCTTCCTCTCAAAGAAGGTAAACCCAGTAAAACCCAGAGTCCTGACAACATATTTGATAATGACCAAGTTTGTAATGTAAGAGCAAGAAGGTGATGAAGCTGTTTTAATTTAATTTGCCCTATCTGACAAAGTCAGGATGGCTGCAACTCCAGGTAAGTCTGGAAAGCAGGCACAGCAGTGGTTTGAACATTTCTAGATTATGTGGACAGGAACCTCTATTAGCATACAGGAATAATAGTAGTAGATAATTAGCACAATAGTAGTTGTGCTAATAGTGAATTACAGCACAATTTCCTTAGCTCTCCTACAAACACACACCTCCATCTATTCAGCTCCATTATTTCATCCCGCCAGGGAAACCCTGCTTTCCCAGCTCAGTATTTTAAATCACATATTTAATCCCTAAAGGTGTCAGCCCTAAGTTCGAACTTCTTTGCGGAGTGAGGAAGGACACCAGAAAGTCTATAATTGATTCAAAGTGCTTATGGGTCAGACAGCAAATAGATAATTCCATATGGTATTAGAAAGATGACCCTCTCTTTTGGATCTGGCTGGCCCATTAGCTTTGTAGTATTCTCCATGCATGCAAGCATATTCACTGCCTGAGTAAAATTCCTCTGTCTCTTAGTCTGCCCATTTAAAACCATCAGTCCTCTCTGCAACACAATGCCCAGGATATAGGATGAAAATAATTTTTCCCCTAAGCCCGTACAATACTTGACTCCAGCAGGTAACCTTGCTTGACCCCTGAATGTCCTGACTTTGCCTGTCCATCTCATTCATTTATTGCAAAAATCACAAGCAAGAATATACAAGATGAGGAGCCAGTTAGCTGCGTGAGAACACAATATTGAAATGAGCAACAAACACCAGATTCTAGGCCAGAAAAATCTCTCCTTTGCCCCATCACCTAATTGAAAATACTTCCCATAAACCATATGGAGTGTTGTCTGCTGTGTAAATGTGAACTGCACTAAAGGGACTCAGTGATTTCATTGCGACTTTCTCCAGCCTTTTGGCCAAAGCCAGAAAGTTAAAATGTTGTAAGCCAAGTTCAAAATGGTAACTCAGCTTCAATGTCTAACCCCAATCCCTCCTTGCCTTCCCCCCATAACCCAACAGAAATCTTTGTATAAGGAGGATCCTGAAGAGTATCAATGAAAGCACTGTACAGAAAGCATCGATGACTTTCCAAGAGGACCCTGCAAGCCCCGGCGAAGTTCTCTTCTTTATTAACCCAGCAGTTGCACCAGCTTCTACCTCCCATAAGCAGCTCTGGAGAGCAGTGGCACAGTCAGGAGCCAGGATATGTGCAGGACACCCGTCGCTGAGGAGGAGGCTGGCACTTGCTTAAAACCTGGAAAAGTATCAAGAGGGACCTGCTTGGGATGTAGAAGGTTCCCTGGCAATGAACTGTGGGGATCTTCTAGCTGAGATTCCACAGATCTGCGTTCACCATTCACTGCATCTCAGATATGTGCTGGAAGAGGTTATCCTTCCTGTTGCTACAGAGGCCTTTAAATTTGGCTGATCCCAACCTTTTTCTTCTACACCCCAGCTCTCACATACATGTGATCTCCCACCAGTGGTCAGTAGTGGGGATTTCTGAGATGCCTCTGTAATGAATTGGTCTACAGACATAAAATGATGATATAAATGAACTACAAATGAATGTCCAGAGTAGGGAAACAGAAAGGCTGCCGAGTTCTGATTACGTTCCCTTGCGTGCCTCTGCATTGCTTAAAATGATCCAACTGTCCATTCCAGCTGAATTAAGCAGCACAGTATTAGGTAAAGAGATAACTACTGTCTGTGCACAAGCCTCCACATAACGTTGCTCTCCTGCACTTGCAAACTTCAGCCAGAATCAAGCCATAGAAAACTTTTCTAACAATGTCTGCTACCTGGCAACTGACCTTTGCAGGGGCTTTTCCATATGGCACGCTGACCTAACTCTGAGCTCCCTTTCAAAACAAAGTGTAAAAACACCTTACCTCTTCTTCGTTTCAACACAAAGTGTGAAAACACAGAAGATATCACTTAGCCCTTGTCATTGCATGTGACACGCTTGCAAGTATCTTGCAGCACCTCCCAACCTTTCAGGTTATTTCAATTTTCACAGTCACTGCAGTGAAACAATTGCAATCTCCTGTAGAAAGCAGTAGACAAATCATCCATTAGAGAGGAACAACTTCTATAGGAAGTTCTTCCTTTAGCTTTTGATACTGTGGACCCTGGATGGTGGCACAACAGTAACTCACATCCAGTTAAGATAAGCTCCTTCCCAAGCTGCAGCACAGCAGAGTAGCCCCTATGCTCTGCTGAGACCAGTGGTCCAAAACCACGGACCTCCAGAGCACCCAGACATCACATCTAAAATGTGGTCTTCATCACTCCACCCCTCTCAGGTCTGAATCTAGTTCTCTATAAACTGTTCCTACCTGGATACTGTTTTGATGCCCCAGCAAATCTATGTTGTACATGTAGTCATGTGGCTTGTCCTTATGAGGCACCAACATTTCTCCCATACTCCTGCTTTCCACTCTTTTCACACATTCACTGGGGTGCCTATCCAAGTGATCTGCCTCGATCTCCTGTGTTTCCCCTGGAAACATGTCTAATCTGGATAAATCACTGGCCATTGTCCTCCCTGTTTGCCTGTTTGAGATATACCCAATTTCTGCTCTCACTTGAAGCAGTCCCTCCTTTAGGAAGCATCATGTCTTGGGAATGTCTTCTTGCTCAGGCAGCTCAAAGGCAGATTCTTGGTCATAGTGACCCTGGCAGCTCTCTCTGCTACACTCCTTTTTCCAATTGGAAGTGTGTCTCTGTTCTCCGCTTTGCATCCTTCCCAACCATGCCATATGTATAATCTCCTCTTCCAACCGCACATCTGAGATTCCTGAGCAATCACGAGTGTCTGTAGATGTTCCTCCCTATTTCTTTTTGCACTGTCTTATTTGTTCTCAATCCAACAGTCTCACCCACACTGATAGAATTTATCCTGCGGTCTGACATTGAGTCATTCCCATTCCCGAATAGCGGAATAACAAGACTTGCCCTCATATTGAAGGGTGGAAAACTGATATTAATCTAAACTGAACCCTCTTCAGTCCTTCAGGATGCTTGAAACCTTTTTCCTTTTTTATTCAGGGAGGGAGAAAATCCCTCTGAGAGGCAACAGATGAAACCTTTCTCTGCACTGGCAGAGCATTATCTAGGGATGTTGCCACTACCCATAATGTATTTAATTTTATGAAAAAGTATTTTTTAACACTCAGGAACTTCGGGTTCTTTACTGAGAATTAGTTTGTCACTATTTGTGATACCTGGGGTGAACTTTAGCATGTAGATAAAATTCAGATTTTCCAAAGACACCACACATCTTCAGTAAAATGGGAAAACCAGCAAAGAACATATGAGTCATTTTGGGAAAGAAAATAAATTACAAACTTAACTGAGGGTTAAATTTAAAAAAAAGTCTCGTTCTGTCATCCCAGTGCTGGTCTTTCTCCTGATCACAAACCAGTCCAAGAGAAATTCCAGGTCAAAAGCTGCCAATTAATTATTTTCTATCTAAAAGGTGAATCATAGTTTCTCAGTTGTAGAGGAAAAATTCCTAAAAATTTTGGTAGGAGAGCACCAGGTGCAAGATCTTGAGAAATGCTTTTGTTTATGCCCTTTCCAGGGCCCATCTTGGTTACACAGAAAACAATTTTTCTTGAGGGATCCCTTCCCCACCTTAGCCAACCAGGACAAATGGGAGCAGGACTGCCTGTCCCGGCAACCAGCTGGAAGCTCTGCTCAGATTTTGGTGTGGTTCCAAACATTTTGCATCTGGAAAAAGCACCTGAAAATTTGAGGACTGTGGCTTAAAAATTAAAAGGTAGATTTAAGAAAAAGACCCAGAAGAACACACTGGAATTTCTACACAAGGCAAATCTGGATGCTTCTGTGCACCTTCACATCAGCCCAGGTACAAGGCTTCTCTTCTGTATTTACCTGTTTATAAGTGTGTATGGTTTATTTTTCCTTTTGCCTTCAATGCATTGGATTCCAGTTCATGACAGCCCTGTGACGCTTGTCATGTGTATCACCGGAAACCTAGCAGATTGAAATGATCATCTCTCAGCCTGATAACTTGACAGCTGGTTTCTGAAAGTGAAACTTGCACAGAGGTAAAATGTCAGTGGCTTTAGGCACAGTTCAAATGACTGTTCATCCTGTACACAGAGTCCAGTTAGTTCTCGCAAAGAGACGTGCTTTCTCTCAACAGCTATTTCTTCCCAAGAGTAAAGACATATGGTCAATAGAACAACTGCTTTATCAAACGCAAACAAATTCAGCTCTTGGTCTCCATCTAATCATTAATACACTGTTTATCCATCCCGTGTTGCAAGAGCATAATATGTTCCAAATGGGAGTTCTTGAGAAAAAAAGGCTTTCATTGCCAACCCTTCTCCCTCCTCATGGTGAATTCTTTTGTTAAGAGCTTCAGGAACTGGAATTTCTCTAAGCAATGCCCTATCAACACAATCAAACTCTCCCCCGCCACCCCCTACCCCTCACACACATTTCGATTAAGTTACAGAAATCATGTGTTGCACAATGCAAAGACACTTGACTTCTCTCCTTTATAGTATGTGCAGAGGAAAACCCCTCTCTTGCTTCCCCTCATTCCAACTTGAGCCTTACACATTCCGGTAAATAAATCCAGCATTCACACTGGATAGGAACATCAAACGTCTTCAAATCATACACGCTTTTTTTAATAATTTTGTACCAAAAAGGTCAATGAATGGTTTTTTTCTTCTATGGCTTGAGGGGGTGTTTGTTACTTAATGTTTATTGAGTAATACCACATTTGCTATTCCTGGAATCTTCCCATTCTTGCAATGCTTTTCTTATTGTGAGAGTATGTGCCACATTTCCTTCAATCTCTATCTGGCAGCCAGGCAGGAGAGACACTGCAGGGTTATAGAGAAAAATGAAGTTTCAAGGTTGAAGAACCTGAGCAACACAGAAACAGGACATAAGACCACAGTTTTACTTCTTCTAGTGGAAGAGCTAATTTGGTTAGACAAAATTGACTTTTTGCATTTCTTTTGTTTTACCTCATGATATGGTGCCAAGTGCGTGCTCCAAGCAGAGGAAATAGGAGAGAGGAGCTGCCACAGGTCAGCTTTGCACAAGGCTTCATCTTTGCTAAACCATGAACTGGCCTGAGGGCGAAAAATATCCTTCACTGTTTAACATGCAGACTTCTGAAAGGTTCAACCCAATACTTTTGTTTGAGAGGGAATGAAACAAAATATAGAGAAACACAAGAAACTTTGTGAGTCACACAGTGGAACACCAAGCACAGAATGATTCTCAAAACTTACAGAAATCATTTGCTTTTGCCTGGAAGGGAGATAGGAATTACTACAATGTTGCTCTTAAAAAAAAAGCACCAAGAATGATTAATGATCCTTTTTCTATTGCAGAGAGGAATGTAATCTATGAATAACACTGCAGTTCCCCAGATTGCTCAAATGAAGTGGATTGTTATGTTTATTCTTAAAAATGCAACATTTATTCCAGATTTAGAGTCCTAAACCTCCAGCCATCTGAGTGTACTAGTCTCATTGACTAAATGAAAAAGAACTCAGTTATATCAGATGGTTCCTTTTGATCTAGATTTTTATAGGCAAAACCAAAATCACTTTTGACCTTCTTCAAGGAGGATAATAGTTGTTAAACTGAAGGAAGGGGTTTTCATATTGCAAATTTTTTGTTCTTCTAGATCTTGTCTGGCACATCTGTCATTTCTCAGCCTCCTTCAATGTCTCCAAGCAAGGCTAGCAGAGCCAGATCCAATAAGCCATTGTGGTTCCCACCAGAGAAGTGCATCCTCTCAGTGACCTCCTGATGCACCCTGATTTCCCCTTTTGCACAGCATGAGAACAGTACAAGCCTTCTTATTTTTTTGCCAAATTGCTATATTAAATCATCATACCCAGAAGTTAATCTATAATTATTCCCATTTCTTTCCCAGGTTACCATGATTCAGGGTGTCATTCCCATGAAAGTGATGAATTCAATAGGCAGTAAGGTGGCAGAAATGAAGACCATAAAAATAACTTGAATCTTGGTCACTAAAGGAATCCACTGACTAAAGCAAAGAGTTACAGAGTGAACAAAGGAAATACCAGGTGAATCCCTACTTCCACTGATCTTGTCCAACAGCAGCGGTCAAGAACATGCTAGGAGTCCCAGTCTCAAATCTTAACCTCAGATTTGTCATGCTATTGCAGAATTTAAAATTACTGTGATCTATTAGATCACCTTAAAACTCATGCACTTCAGCTAGAGTTTGGAAAAGCAACCTGGTTGAAGCCAAAGGGTTCAGCAGCCAAAGGAACAGGCAAAGCTAAGCCATTCTCCTAATAGGCCTAGAGAAACAGGTAATTGGGTGACGCATGGCTTGCCAAAAGGTGAACCATGAGTGCCAGTAGTGGAAAAGGAAAGGCTGTGTCATCTCTGGACAGCACAAAGCTCCTCTTTGCCCCAAGGAATTATGCGACTCTGTACAGTGGTGGTCTGTGTTGTGCCTGCTGTAAAAAGAACCAGGACACTCTTCAACCTGTGCAGACATAAAAAGACTCACGCTAAAGCACAGTTTTTTTCTTGCAGATGATGCAAGCTTAGGTTCATTGCATTCATCTCTTTATCCTCAACAGCCAGTCCGAGGAAGAATGAAGTTCTTAGTGCAATCTATGTCTGACAGGCAGCAGATGATGCGGGTAGCCACAGAATCATGGTGCCAAGAGGCACAAAAACATTGTCAGTTTAAAGCAGCTCTGTGTAAAGACCAGATTCACTCTGCATCCACACTGTAAATCCACCGTCCTGGGAGAAGCAGCACTCTGGCCACCAGACCAGCAGGAGATCCTCCAGCTCACTCCTCACTCAGAGAGGAAACCATGGAACCCATGGAGCCAACACACCATGCCTTGTCCTGCTCCCACACCCCTCCGCCTCCTGCTGCCACCACAGCCCCAGTGGCTCTCTGCCCACACGTTTCCAGCCACCTTTACATTCCCCAGTGCAACCCACCTGGGGATTTGAAGAAGCCAGGGTGATCCTGCCAGAGGCCCGGGGATGTCTGGGGAGCCTGCCCCACGTCCCCAGGCTGATGGGTGCCGCAGTAGCCTTTTCACTAGATGGAGCTAGCGGATGGGTGCTGGCAAATCTGTCCTCCCTCCTGGAGGTGCCCCACAGCCAGTATCACATGTAGAGGGAATGTGATCCCATGCAGAGCCCCTGGCTCCTCAGGGCTCATCTACAGAAAGGAAAGCTTTTGTTCAGTGTGGAGGGGAGGAGGTTTCAATGACTAATATTTTGGCTGATGCAAATTCAGAAGAATATGTGAATGAAGTGTTCACAGAAGTACTGGAGGCGATGGGTTCAAATGAAACTGGGGGGGAAAATAGTACTGCTGCAAAGCCAGATGCCTCTGGTACAGGAGGAGCCAGACAGAGGAAGAACCAAAACGGTGCTGGAAACACTGCTACCCATAAATGTCCCAGCAGTGATGAGGTAAAGCTCTGGAATAAATTTCCATTGTCTTCCAAAAGCAAAGTAAACATTTTGGGGATTGCTCAACAAGAGCTCTGCATGGACAGGGAGAGAGCGGAGGTGCGGTACAGACCTGTAACAAAGCATCCGGTTATGTCCAGAGATTGCACCCAAGTTCAGCCACATTTAAACCTGTTGCATCAGAAGGTGCAGAGGCCATGTCCATCCGTGGCTCACAACAGTGTCAGGTGAGGCAGGCTGGTTAAACACCCTAGTGCCACCCAGAGTACACATCCCACACCTTCTCCCCTTAGTGCTTCTTGTCCTAACCATCCCCGCTCAACACCTCACAGCCAGGTGTCCCTCCCCAGGTGACTGTTCCCTCTACCTCATCTTCTTGCTTCCACCACTGGCCCAACACCCTCTTCTTCATGCTGGTGCTGCAGCTGCTGCTTTAAATCACTCACCAGCTTGGACACTTCCATATTGCTATTGCCACCACTGATGTAGATCCAAACCTCTGAGCCGTGCTGAGGTTTCAGCCCTACTGCTTTTGTAATACGTTGATGGGTGCTGGGCTTTGCACACATTTTCACAGCTTACGTTCATTATTTCATAACCTCACTAATGCAGCCATGGTCTGATTTAAAAATCGATACTGATCTTTGTTTAAGTCTATTTGCAGATGTAAAAATGGGAGCCAATAGATATGACTTAAGAGAAAACCAGGTAAAAACCTGCAACATGAATCAGAAAGGTGAAACCGGTAATCAGCTTGAATAAATCCCACTTACTATCCAAGAAATCTGTTCTGAACACTTTCTGACTCATTTGTTGCTGTAACCTCTCTCTCTATTTTTTGATGATTTATGAGGAAAAGTTAAAATTGGTCAGGGATTATAAATCAGTGACTAGTTATAAATTTAAGCATCAGCCCATTGCTGATCATGAAAGACTAGCATATACTCCTGGGACTGTTTTTTCTCAGATATTCAAACACCACTGTGGAGTTTCTGAAACAAGTCGGCATTTTATCAAGGACGTGTGATATGCTGGGTGTTAGCCAGACTTCAGTGAAATGCACATTCAGCTTTGATCCTTTTTTACCAGATTTTTGTTTGTTTGTTTTGTTTTCAAGTACATGCCTCAGAAAGGCAAAGTGTGTGGGTGGCTGTGGACAGAAGTGTGCTGTCCCTGCTCCAAACTGCAGTAGCAGCTTCATTCTCAGGTTTGGTTTCTCTCTGTCCAGGGACATCTAAGCTTCTTCTGCATCACAGGTCCACAGAGGAAAACCAAGTCACTCTTTGACACATTATCTTGGAAGTGGTGGAGTTTGGCTGTAGGTGCTGATGGCTCTTATTCGGGTGCATCCTGCAAATACCGAACTTGATCATCACTACTGATGGGTCTCTGCCTTATCTGCAAAGCACACTCAGGTCTGGCAGCATCTGAGTGAAGTGAAGGTGTCTACCCTCAGCAGGGGGTCTAAGTACAAACTGGTGTGGTTGCTAAGCTCGTCTTGCTAAGCCTGCATATCCCTGCTGGGCTTACCATCCCTGGTTTCCATCACACAGGCATTCCCACACCACTAAGCATTATGCAGTGCTGATGTGTTCCTAGAAAGCATTTCCTGGAGGTTTGAGTCCAGAAAAACCAGAGGGTTTTGTCCCCAGCCTGTCTGATGTTGCTATGCATCCCTCTCGTCCCCCACAGAGAGGAGATGATAGTGCAGTGAAAGGGATCAGGAAGCATGGGGTGATGATGCTTCTGTGCCTCTTACACTTCCCTAACCTCCCCCAAGCTGTAACATGAGAGCCAATACTTTTCCAAATGGCCATCAGCACCTGCAGACAGCCACAGCCCTGAACAATGGGTTCAGTCCAGCAGCCAGAAGCACCTGTGGCAGTGCTGGGCACCCACGGCCCCACTCTGGCACTGCGTCCCCAGCATCCTGCTGGGATACAACAATAGCCGAGTCCCTGGTGCCTGCTGAGGGAAGGCGGGGGCTGGAGCAGGTGACACGCTTCACACTCTATGCTCCACTGCCAGACACTGGCAGACCTACTTGAGGCTGTCCATTTCCACGTGTCCCCTCTCCCTTTCTCTCCCGCAGGACAGCGTGGTGGTATTGTCCCCTGAGCGCAGCCCTGTCGCTATTAGTCCCCTGGCATATGGAAGCTGCAATGTCCCAGGGCGCCACTGCCTGCGTGCGGGGCTTCCCTTCTGACACTCCTGCATTCAGCCTGGCCCGCACCACCATCGCAGGGGGATTTTTACAAAGGGGAGAATGCTTCCTTTCAGCAGTCTGGGGTCAGCGCAGGGCTGCTTCACTCACAGAGGTCAGTCATTAGGATGCTCAGAGATGGCTGGGATGCTTGGGAAGGGCACAGTACTCTCCACCCCCCTGCTTCTCCCAGCGCTGTGCATTGTCACGATGATAAATGAGAGAGTGAGGTGGGGAAGCTCTTGACTGCGCGTGGCCTGAACCCCTGGGGGTTCACAAACTACTGCAAAGCGGCAGCTGATAAAATGGTAACTAATTCAATTAGTGAAATTTAATTTAGGTGGGGAGCGGATGGTGGCTTTGCCAAGACCATATGGGAAACCAGTGGTGTTTCCATATAGAAGAACTTAATTTAAACAATGAACTCATGGGTCTTCATAACCCAGCAGCCAAAGAGCCCCCAGGAAGCCCTGGAAGGAGTTGTACTGATTAACCAGACAAAAGCCTGGCGAGTCCAGGCCAGTAGGGAGGAGTCGAGTGGGAGAGAGTAGCAAAAATGATCCAGGTTCAGGTCGTGAACGTGGCCGAGTTGAAAGAAATCCCTCCCAGCATCAGAAAATAGTGTTTATCTCCTCACATATCCCCTGCCTGCTTCCTCCAAGCAACGTGATCCACGACTGAACCCCTGCAGCCCAGCAGGAGACGGCGGGAGGCTCGGACGTGCGAGGTGGGAAGGAAGAGCTGGATACGTGCTCCTCATCAGTGGGGAAACAGCTCCACGGAGAAATGCCAAACTTCTGCAAAGACTAATTAGAGTAAAAGGTTTCCTGTCCATCACAGCCCTGCGCCGCTGTGCTCCCTCCAAGCATCTGCCTTCAGAGTGCCTGAACTTTCAGGGTGGGAAGGCTGGCTGGTGTAGTGAGAGGAAAAGGGGGAGACTCATATCACAGGCATTTTTGGGAGGAGAAGAGAATGGCAAAGCCGGGATGAAGAACCAGCAGTCAGGAAAACTGGAGTGGGGAGAGACTTCCCATCTGCTCTAGGGGAATCACACTGCAAAACCCACAGATCGTAGCAAACCTCACCTTTTGTAATTGCAAAAGGATGCAAAAAATAAAAGGGATTTTTGGTTTGATTTGGCATTGAGCCCCTTCAAAGTTTGGAAAGAGTACTGTGATAGAGTCCTGCTAGAGAGCACCTTCCCAGCACTGAAACTGTGGATGTAAAGCTTCATGGAAACCAGTTTCTAGGTTTGAAAACCTGGGAAGTCCCGCTCAAAAGGCCGGCCCATTTCTCCAGTTAGGAAACAGAAACAACGCCACGTGATGAAAACAGCCGAGCACCACAAACAGACACCCTAAGTAGCAAACATCAGACATTTTCAGAGACAATACTTACAAAGAAATACACAAGTAGTTGCCCACGACTGTATCTCCAAAGCATCGATGCCTTTTGGGAGCAATTAGGGCTCAGAAGGCTGAGAAAACTCTGGGAGAAATTCCAGCTCCGTTCCTACCAAAGCTTAGGTTCATATGGAGAAAGCCTGCCCTGCTGCAATACCTGCAGTGCCAAACTGGCCTGCTCCAGCATATGGCTGACACCCGGTGGGACAACTCTGAAGCAAGGCAGGAGGATCCGCACGCCTCCAGGCCAGCAATGAAATGGTGCTCTGCCACTGCCTTGGATAGCGAGGGATCTGAGCACTCTCCCTGGATGAAACATGAGCCCGGGAAGGAAGCTTTCCACAGCTGAAAAGAGGGATCCAGGATTTGTAATCTTTGTTGTCCAGTTTTGTCTGTGGAAAATTAAGAAGCGAAGACATCTGGTAAACTGTGAGACAATATAAGTCGGCTTGGGTAATAACCACAAATCATGCATTCAGCAGTAATCCTGGCCCTCTGCACTCACTCACTAACATTGAACTGTTCTGTTTCTGGGTTGCTGTTTGGACACTAGTCAAAGCCATTTTTTTAACAAAGACATAGGCACTGAGAAGGTTTTCATATGGTTTTTTTCTGAAGAGAAGGGTTAGAAAACATGGGAACTTCTGCAAACCCTAAATAGGTTTTTTTGCTATTCACTATTTTGCTATTTACTCCCAAAATAGCCAAAGTGAACAGCTCTTCAGCTCTGCTGTGTCCCACAGGGAGCTTGGCAGACAGGAAAGGACAAGCCACCCTTGGTGCTCACAGAGGCTCCACCACGTGCAAACAACATCTTTCTTTTGTGCTATTGAAGCACTCCCCTCTGCCACCCCATATGGCTTCCCAGAGATATTTTCTCCCGTGTGTCACTGAGCTGCAATGAGCCAGTGCCCAGAGAAAGCCAGCTGCACATCCCACACACCACTGCAGCCCAAGTGGGATAAAGACTGTCACTACCCATGCTGAGATATTCCTTCAGGAAAAGGGGAAGCTCAACAGAAAGGCAAGGAAAGAGATCAAAGAGAGGTGCAAAGGGTGAAGAAAGGACTTGTTTGCTTTTCCATTCCCCATCTTCTCATTTGCAGGGAACTCAAGTCATTAAACAATAGCAGTATTGAAAGCTGTGGCAAGATCTGACATTGCAGGGAGGATGAGGTGGCAACAAAGGCATACTGGCCTCAGCCCCAGCACGGCCTCTCCCATCACTTCCATCATATTTGTGTCCCCTGTGCACAAATATGTCCCTGTTGTGGCTCCTCCTGCTACTATATTCCTTTGCCAGCCAGATGCAGCTGCATTAACCCTCCCTGGGCTTCAGGATGGATTTTCCAGCTTCTTTATCCACCTATTTTGGCTCAGGAGTCATTAGTGCCAAGCAGGTAAGGACACAGTGATCAGGGTCCTCATTTTCACACCTAACTTCACATCTGCCATGGAGGACCTTCTTTGAACCCCTTCTGCTAGGGACACCACAGGAGAAGATGTACCACAAGAGAGCTGAGACTTAAAGTTATGGAGAAGGACGTGGAGATGCGAAGGAAGAAGGAGATAAGGCAAAAGATGTGGCACTAATGCATGAAAGACATTAGTGGCTGAATTAGACGAATGCCCATATGAGTGGGCATGCAGCAGAACTGCAGGATTTGTGCTCTTTCACACTTTGGGCTGTTTAGGTACCCAGCTGGTCATTATTTGTGCTGGCTACTCATGTTTCCAAGGGATAACCTGTGTACTCAGAGCCTTCAGGACACAAAGATGTGGCTATCGGTTACTTGCTGAAGGAGCGGATGCTTACACAGAGATTACATCCCCAGAGGATCCCTTGCAAAGAGGAGTCTTCCTCTGAGTGAGCTCATTGGCATCGGGCGTGTTTTGGCAGGCAGAAATATGCAATGCACCTGCAAAGGCACAGAGCGGGGAGGAGGAGAAGAGCTGTCCTCCTTCAATGTAAAACTGATGAAGAAGCACCGCAGGTGCTGTCCCTGGTGAATTGGACAAAATGTAATGTGATCACTTCCTGCCATGTACAGACAATGAGAAAAAAAAGAAGAAATATGTCACTGAGATGGAAACCATGCAAAGGAAGCAGGCTGAAGTTTGTCTTCAGCTACTCCATGCTGGGCTTTGAGTACGTCAGCAACTGGAAGGTGGGCAGTTCTTCCCGGACACCCAACAGAACCTGTGTGAGAGCATGGGCAATACTAACAAATAACATGATGGATTTAAGATTTACAAGACAGCAAGGGAAAATCCAGAGCGGGGCTTTCTGGAGTTTGTTTCTTTTATGCACCACTGGAACCAGGAAATATAACAATATGGAAGTTTAGAAATGGGCTGAGGTTTCGCGGAACTTGCATCAGAGTGGCCCAATGCCTAATACTACCGTAACCCGCCAAGGTCACGCACTGAAGTGCTGGTTTCAGACAGTGACTCTGGGAATTGCAGAGAGCTGTTTAAAGGAACACTCCAGGGGTTGGCTATGGTACTGCTCAGGCTGAGCGGGAATCTCACTTCACCCCACAGATGCATAAAAATCAAATTTTTTTGTTTGTGAACTATCTGTGACAAATGCAGAATTTTTGTCTATTCTCATGAATTTTTTTCAGAGCAAGCTGTAAACTTCCTTGGCCTGTGTGGGGAGGCATAAACTTTCTGACATGGCTGTTGATAGAAGTGTTTCAAGTCTTAACTGGATTCACTCAGTGAGATACGGGAAAAATGAGCTGAAAAAAACCCTTTTCTTGTGTGTGGTATTGACCAGTCACCCACATCCACACCAGGAGCTCTCAATGGTGATGCACCAAGATGCGCCTGTGCTTGGCTTTTCTGGAGCACTGTACACCACTGCATGAAAACCTGCATTCGAGACCCTGAGCTCCCTGTGTCAGACTGCTGCATTTTTATCGCATCATCACATTGAGCCTTCCTCATAAGAAATGAGGTGTCAGGGTGCAAAACTGCTGGTGGAGAGCCTGCAGCAGCACTGGTACCATTGATATCAGAGTGAGCTTGTGCTGTGGAAGTGCAGAGAAAGCCAGTGCATTCACAGAGAAAAGAATAAATGACACTACAATAGGATTTGGCAACAAATGTGAAGCATTGTTTGCTTTGCTGTTGCTGGAAGTGAAGAGGAAGGCACAGTTTCTCATAGAGAGGTGACATTTCATCTCAGTTCTCCGATCCAGATGAAGATGTAGTGTTTTAGACTGCTAAAACAAGGAAGAAAAGGTTCTGCATGCCTCAGTTAGTAATGTCTTACTCTCTAGCAAAGCTCATTCAATCTAGTTTGCACCATTCAATCCAGGCTTAATATATGTGCTCACATACCTCTGGTTTGATCCATCCATGTGTCTGTCTTGTTCATGGCTGGAAAAACCCTATTTTTATTCAGGATCTCCACTCAGCCTGGCAGGCTGATAACCCTTGCATGGTGCCTTTGCAGGACAAGCATCAGTTTAATAAAACCAGAACTTTCCTTTCATGGAAACTGCCGGTTGGACTCAGTGTACACACCCTTGCCTTTACTGGTTTTAAAGATCAAGGATATTGCCAAGTCACTTTGGTTTTTTAAATGGCCACCAATGACAGAAGGCAGGAATCAAATTCAGATACCTTAAGAAAACTTAACTTGACCATTGTATTTTAGTGAGACAGTTGTTTCCTAGTGGACACAACCATGATGACCCACAGACCACAAGCTGCATGTGCTCTGTGCTCTGTGCTGTCCAGGTAGCCTGGTTTTTTCTTTACCACATGCGCCTGGGAAATGCATGGAATCCATATTCTTCTCGAAGGACTCTGCTCACTCTTCCTACTGAGTAGACTTCAGTACTGCACAGGTTTCATCAGCATTTCTCTGTGTGCTCTGTCCGGCTGGAGTTCTCAGACCTGGTTGTCTGTCTCCAGGCAAAACAAACCTTGCACGTGTTGAAAAACCCTTCTCTTGAAATGACCTCACCATTAAACAGCAACTGCTCTGGTGTGATGTTCAGAGCATTTCCTGAAAAAAAAGGACATTGTCATAACCAGGGACTTGTACAATGCACTCCACAAAAGGAGGGAAAGAAAGTAAATATAGAAAATTGAGGAGATATTCAGAGTTACAAGAGACACAACAAAAGAAAAACTTCCAGGAAATGACTCTACAATGGGGCTAAATCCAGGCTCCTTGGTCCTGAACACTTATTCAGACAATCCCCTCGACTAGTAACTGATTTAATATCTAAATAAAGCCTTTAGGTTTTTAGCTATGGACCTTCCGTCTTGACAGTCGGAGCCCAGTTGCATGCATTTAAAGCATCCTTCTCTGCAGATATTAACAGACATATTTTGTATTCACATATTCATATTCACTGCATGCATAGCCAGAGGAGATGTCGATGCAGCCCAAGACCATTTAACGCTTTGTCATTTGGTCTAGGCCAGCCATCTTTGCACTGCCCAAAGTAAAAGGAGGGAGAAAGAGAGGTATTTCCAAAGGATAATTCATTCCACCCCAAGATAAATGGTGTTAGCGGGGGGAGGAGAAGTTCAGCTGCTATTTGAAGATGCCTCCTCACAACTGACTTAGACTAAACACCCGTCTGCTAAATAAAAAAGGCCTGAATCCTACCATCAGGGTCTAAATCAGTAATACAATACAGATGTGTAGAGCAGTAAGTGATCAGATGGTGAATTTGTCATACTACAGTGTAGTTTCTTGTAATATAAAAACAGGCTGATGAAATAGTTGATTTGCTCAATGGACTGCCTCGGCTTCATTACAAGAGCTAGCCTGGAGCCATTACAATTTTGTCACAGAGCCTTGCATATATTTATAGAAAATGTCATGGTCTGGAAGTGAAAGACTATGTGCAAGCAATAATTTTTGGTCAATTAATCTAAGGTTCTCTGTTCTGAAAAAGAATCCTAGTGTCCATTTTTTCCACACTGTGTGAAGGCAAATAGTCAAATTATATTTAAATGAACAAAACCACTGCAAGAATACAATACATTAAGACTACTAAAGATAGCCTCTCCCATCTATTCCCCTGGGCCTCAGTAGCACCGGTTTTATTTTGAACTAGTAATGCAGATTGTGCTTCCATCCTCTGGATCAGAGAGCTGCCCAAATGCTTCAGCACAACCACTTCTAGTACTGTGTGGTCTCTGAAAATAAAGAAGAGGGTGAAAATTAAAGAAAAAGAAACAAAAACATCTGTGTGAATCATTCTACCTGGCGGAAGCAGTTCTTTACTGCTTGAACATGGGCAGCCCACAGCCTGGGAGCTTGCAAGGCAGGACACATTTGAGATCCAGACTATGATTAATTGCATCTCTCTTGTTACCAAGGGCAGAGGCATGGCAGATCCCATTCTCCCAGTCCTTCAGTGCACATCTGTCCCAGTGCCCAGCTGCCTCACAGCTTGGAATGGGCACGGCGACCCCAAGACCTGCTGACCCCAGCGTGAGGCAGACAGCAAGCACACACCTGTGATGTCACCTGCCCACACAGATGCGGGACAGCAAGCAGGGCCCAGCCTGCTGGAGAGTGAAGTCCCAGCATGGGTGATCCCACACAGCTGCTGGGAGGCCTTCTGGCAGGTCGCCTCTAAAGCACCAAAGGAGACGTCCTTCAAGAGAAGGTATGCCTTCTGTGGAAGATTGTGAACAAAATCCCTGGTCACTTGTAAGCAGCAAACACCAGTCCAGCTCTGCCCCACCATTTGATGAGGACCTCTGTACAACCACTGTAGAGCCAGGTCCCCCATAAATGCACCTTCCCTGGGTTGATCCTGCTTCTGGGAAAGGCTCCGAAGATGTGCATGCTCATACAGCATCCACAGAGGATCTTTTTTGATGTGTGCTGTCTGCCCAGGGACTTTTCCACTCAAGGAATTTTTTTCCAGCTGTGTGGAAAACCAGTAAGAGCAGGCATTTATCCAGCATTTTCAGAAGTTGTCCCTGTGTTAGTAGCTGGCATTGCTTCATTAAAGAAACATCATGTTGAAAATTATGTAAAAATTCTTTCATCTATTAATCAGTTGGTTTACATAACTTTGTAGCTTTTAGAGGTTATAAACAATGCCAGAGCTTGGAAAAGTGACTCTTTATGTGGAAACGCAAATTAGTAATTCAGGTAATTGATGATTGCATGTCCTGAGTTACAGCAGTGCATCTGCCACCCCCAGCAGTAGCCTACTGCTCTTGTTTTGGATCTAAATGGTCTATCCATTCAAATGTGGCCATTCTTTCATCCCTCTCTGTCCTTCCTGTGGAGCTTTTCTTCCCAATAGCCCAAAGAGGAAGAGCCTAGAGGACTGTCATGGGGGTAAGAATGAAGATGTGTTGGAGATTTCAAAGATAACATTTGAAAGTCAGAGGACATCGGGGCTACATAACACAACTGTCAGGAGTAATGCCCTCCAAAAGCCATTCTAGTCCTGAGGGCAGCTCCCACTGCTTCTGTTCAGACCATAGATCTGCTGGCATTGGTGTCCCATCTCTGACAGACCTGGGACTCCAGAAAGTACCAGAAAGTACTTCATGAACTTTGGTGCTGTATGATGGATAGTTTGGTTTGTCCTTCTTCCCTCCACCTACAGAGACAGAGCCCACTGACACCTTCAGTGTGTGAACCAATGCCACCTTCCTTCAGGGCTGTCCTCCCGGGCTTGCTGTACTGTTCCCAAGAGACCCCAGAGCATGGCAGCACTGGAAAAGCTGAACTTAAGGCTGCAGATGAAACCTTTCTCTTTGGCCTACTCCTCCCCCTATCTTATTGATGCTTCCCAAACCCCAAAGTGTGGTCTGTGCATTTCCCCTTTGAGATGGATCACTCTTTTATTAATTTTACAGTAAATCGCTTCCCCATTTCCTTTGTTTATGCTAGGTGGATTCGGTGGTTTCCATCTCTGTGTCACACAGCTCTTGGCACAGGAGCACAGACCGTACCATCACCTCATCGTATTCCGCATTGTGGGCTCTCCTGAAAATCAGGTAAAAGGGCTGGTTCCGCACTGTCATTTCCCTTCACCCTCCCGCGCCAGTCCAAATGGAAACTGCAACCTTGCATCCTCAGCTTTCCTCTTTCACAGACGCAGGACAGTTGCAAATGCTCACGCAGCACAGCTGGGGTGCGTGCCCACCAGGGAAGTACCACAGCTTACCAAGTACAGCTGCTCCATATCTTGTCTGCTTCTAATGACACAAATCTTGCTTTCTATACGGAAGAACACTTGCAGAGGAGTAGCTGGTGGCATTCCCCAGTTTCCTCTGGAAAAGTGACGGGAATATCTGAATCCAAGGTTGAAGGGTGTGTACCTGCAGCATGCTGGCTGTGAGTAAGGTTGGGGTCACAAGTCTGGTCTTCTCACTATGCAGACACCCTCTGAGACCCCAGAGTGAACAGCCACAGCCTCAGACCCCTTTCTCCCGCACAGAGCACCATGGCTACAGGCTGGTCAGGCACCACAGTACAGAGGGTGTACCCAGACTGTTAACAGCTGAAATGTACACCAGGGGACACATCCTCACTTTTCCCGGGGCTGGAGAAGGAGGAATTTTTACTTCAGTGTCAAAGTAAAGTAGTCATAGCTAAGCTGCAGATAGTAGTGTAGGCCTTCCTAAAGGGTTGGAACAGGCAGGGAGCAGGCAGTGAAACTGGCCATATCCCCAGGCAGATGAACAGGTGCTATGCGTTCCTGGGGCTGAATCACAAAATTACCATCTAGTGCTTTATCTTCCAGGAAAGTCTCTTCCTCAATTCTTACCTCTCTCACACTGTCAAGTATTGCTCCAAAATCATAAGAGAATAATAACAACTGCAGAGGATTTCATAATAATTACTCCAAAATAATAATAGAAAATACTTGTTGCCACCCTGAGAGACAAAGCAAGTCACCACACTACCAGCCCAGCAAAGGCAACACTCTCTCCCTGCCCTCCCTCTCCTCTGCCCACTCCCCCTCCTCCCAGGGCTTTGGGCCCCTCGCTGAAAGTAAACAGCTGGCTGTCACTTTTTGAATTTCTTGGCTTTCTATGGCTTGGGTCCCAACCTTAATGTCATTTCGGTGTCATTTTTCTTCTGTGCTGAATAACAGGTCTGGAAATCTCCACCTCGCTGCAGACGGCATGTGTGGCAGGGATCCTGCTGTGCCCATGCCAGGTGCCTTTGTTCCTAGGGACTTGGTCAGTGCCACTCTCCGAAGGCACCTATTGGAGCAGGTTAAGTGTCTCCATGGAGATCTCCCCAGCTCCCTCTCACAGTCCCTCCCTTCTCTTACAGCTTTCTGTTTATTGTAAACAGCATCCCCATCTCGGCTGGAGATGGTAGCTCTCTGCTTCGCCCTGATCACCTGCCCACCCAAGTTGCTTCCTGGCCTGCTGTTGCCTGGGAAAACAGCAATGCCATCCTTTGAAAATAACCTGCACATGGTGGAGGGCTCTTTTCATTCCTGAGTTGCTTTTTCTTTCCACACCCCTTTTATGGGATTTGCCTGGATCTTTCATTGCAGCTGCAGCATCACTCCACCAACAAGGGCTGTGTGTTTGTGCATGAGGGAGAGTTTGTAGGAAGGAGGCTGGGGGCTGCAACCTCTAAACCCCACTCCTTCCTTCAGCCACATTGTCTCATCACAGGAAGGGCACTTATGTGCCCAAGCCTGGGCTATGGAGCAGCTGTACAGCCCTTCCCCTCACATCCAGAGCATGCTTTGATCCCACCTGAGCAATAGGGAAAGGAGTCTGGAATTTCCCCAGGTCTCCAGGATGCTTCTTCAGGCTCCATATAGTCCAAAGGTCCCACCTCCCATCCAGCATCTTCCATCCACTTTCTGATGTTTGCCAGAGATGAGGGAACCCCATAGGGAACGGCATTTTTTTCATGATCCCACAATGGCAGTACAACTGTACCTTGCCTTAGTATGGTCATGAAGACCATCCTTGGCTGGGAAACCATCCTCATCTCCAGGGTTTTTTAAAAGAGATTTGGGGAAGAATGGAGAAGTAAATGCACCCATGTTCCTTCCTAATCTGTCACCCTACTCTCCAATGCAGAAAACTGGTACGTCGCCTTTTTATCACTACAGTTCCTCTGCTCCTGACACTATTTTGAGGATATATGTTCACGCCAATGAACCATTCCAAAACAATTTCTCCAATGACAGGAATAGACTTTTCTCTGACATGCCTGTGCAACAGCACCTACTGCTCATTGCAAGGGTATTTTCTGTCCTGATCCCCGAGGCAACCTGCCTCTCCCTTTCTGCAGGAGCACCTCTGACAAGCTAAGCTCCCTGTCCCTCTCTCCAAGCTGGAGTTTTCTACATGAGGTTATGGTGGGGGGGCATGCTGGGAAGAGTATGTGCACCTAATGTTCAAGTTGCACTCGGTCTTCAGATAGCCTTGAATCCATCTCTTCATTGATTGGTGCCTCAGTTTCCCTCACTGGAACATGAAAATGTCAGTGGTCTCCTTTCAGAAGACATTCCTTGATGTCTTTAGCACAAGCTGGATAAGTCTCTGTGAATGGATGAGAAGTTGTATCTGTAGCTTCCTATAACAGGAAAGGCAGTATATCTTTGGAGCTTGCCACTGCGATACCAGAAACCAAAAACCTCTAAAATTGTCCTGGGATACAGTGTTGTAACCCAGCTTCCTTAGAATAGCCCAAACCAGTACTGCCAGCATGACTTACCATGCTTCCAGCTCACCCTGCCTTGCAGCATCCAGCCAGATCCTAGAGATGCCTATGCTGCTTCTGGCCCACAGGCACACCTATCTGACCTGCACACAGGCCACAGAAGTGCAGGTTCATAAAACATAGCAGGAGGGACACCTGTCCAAATTCCTGTCCAGCAGCCAGCAGGATGCAGGGGGGACCCTTCCCAATGCCTGGCACACACCACATGTCCCTAGACACTGAGTGTCACACATGTGTAGGAAGCACTGCATAAAACATGATCATGATAAAATAAATACTGTGACAGGGATTAAGCCGCTCTGGCTGTCTCTGAACTGGGATTTGCACAGAAACTGATGCTGACAGACAGAAATTGAGATGGAGAAAGGAAGACCTGGTGGCAAAGTTCTTCCTATGAATCAGTTTTAGGACTGGAAGAGCCTATCCACCTTCAACAGCTGCCTCCGACTAAGTCAACCACTCCTCATTTCAGGGTTTCTGTGACTGAAAGGTTCAGGGGTAAGTTTATGTGCCTCAAAGTTACACAGGTCCAAGTGCTGCAGGTCCCACCAGACTGGTGGGTGCCGATCACAGTCTCTCGTCACTGTAACAGGCAGATGATCAGAGCTTCTCATACCACTGACAAACCCAGGGGTAGTTCTCCCGTCCTGCAGTTTGATCAGTCTTTGGGTACTTACAAAGAGCTCAGGCACTTACACAGTGACTCCACACTCTTTGTTCCACCAACAGGCATCCCATTTCCCCCAGGACCATTGCTGCCTGTCAGCCTCTCTGTAACATCTGCCCTCCAAGAGCTACAGATGCACCCATTCAGCACAAAAAGGGTCACCAAAAAGACACAAAACCAGAAACAAATCATGTGGAGAAGCTCCTCCAAGCCTTTGGGGGAAACTCAACACTGCTTTTGGAAGAGTGATGTAGGAAAGTCTTTCTTCCATCCTCACATTCTTGCTCCTAAAACACTCTCACCATTAAGGTTAGGATTCCAGGGAGACGGGAGAAAAAAATGAGATCTTTCAGTTTTTTTCACCTTCAAGTCAAAACTAAACTTCCCTACTTTTATTGTTCAAGGCAGATTTTTTTCTGGCCTTTAACCAAGACTTTTTGCCTGATCTGTACTCAGATCTATGACGCACAGTCAACATGTTCAGTGAAAGCTGCATTTTACTGTTAACCAGTGAAGGCTTTAAAAGCAGAGCACCTGGATGTCAGTAACAAAGAAAGCAAGACCCAGAGTTTCACGGTGTCAGAAATTTTTTTTTTGACATTAGCTGTCCAAACACTTTTGTTGGTCTGGAGCAGTCTGTTTTTCTCTGGGGAAGTCCAAGTCCATAATGATAGAGCTCCACATACAGTCCTAGGGCAGCTCATACAGCATGAGGTCTGCTCAGAAGACCGCAGTGCACCTCAGTGAGCCTGAATAACGTAGTCCTTCAAGTTCTGGATGATACCCAGGACAGCCACAGTCTTCTCTGCACCACTGCACTGAGACTTTTCCATTACCTCCCCTCAGGAGAGCAGCACTCAGTGGAGGTGGAGGAAAACAGGACAGCTACTGCTGATGAGTACAAACATGGATGGCTGGCAAGTCGGGGCCATTCATTTACTTAAGGCAGGCCCATGGTCCAGTGCCTGACTGGGTAAGAGTCTTTCCCAGCCAATGTTAATGGAGGGAAAGTTGTTCTGCCAAATGCGCTAGCCTGGTTGAGCCAAACTCCACTGTTTCATGAAGCAGTGCCCTCCATTGCATGTGGAGAATTATCACCTTCAGGCAGACAGAAAAGGTCATAAGAATGGACATACAAGTGAAACACGGGTACCAAAAATGGTGAAAACTTATGAGATCACCTTGTCCTTCTCTCACACTTAGTCAATACAGGATTGTTCCCTCACTGACTCCAGAACAATGCCACTTAACCTAGATGCAATCGTGCTGCAGGAACTGCCAAACACAATGCAATGAAGACCAGAGAATGAGCTCATATGAGTTAATCCAATTCCTGCAATAAAACAATCCAGGGCTCTGGTCTCCGTCCTGCAGCATTCTCCTGAGCCAACCCTTTTCCAAGCCAACCCTTGAGTGTGCTAACACTCAAACACAAGCTGGAACCACTGGTGGGCTGCTGAAATAACCTGGAGCTGGGAAAACGCAGCAAAACAATATGTTCTTTCTACTAAAACTGTTGCTTTGTTTAGATGGGATCCATAAACCTTGTTATTCACAAACATTCAGGGAGCAGAGCTTTATTTCCAAGAATGCTCATGGAAAGGAAATCCATTGTGTAGGCCAACATGAATAGACCCTTGGTGTGCAGTTTTTATGGGAAGCATCCAGGTGGCTAGCGAGAAAATAGCTTCTTATCAAGTAAAGCAATGCATTACAGCTACGGATGATTCCCAAGCAGTTGGTAGACATCCCCACCTGTGAGGCACACGTCACCCCAAGAGGAGTCCGAAACAATGCCACACAGCAAACACACAGCAGGAACAGCCACCCCCTCCACCAAATCCGCCATCAACCAAAGCATTCGCGTGCACTGTTTGCAAGCCATTGCAGAGCCACAAAAACACACCTAGGCAGTTTAGAAAGGAGCATCCCATGTATTCCTTGGACTGGTATCTTACAGTGCCTTATATGTAATAGACCTTAAAACAAAGGGTTAAAATTAATTGTAGGGTCCACTGAAACACTTTCGTGGAAATGGCCTGAGCAGCAAACCTATCTCCTCCTCCTTCTTAAAATCATGTAGCTGATAAAAAGCAGAAAGTCTTTCATCACTATTTTGTATGCATAATTAAGTTTAGTTTGCAGAGCTATAAGTCCTGAGTTAGCAAGTGCACATGCACACACACAGACACACACAGACCTTGTTCATTTATGTGACTGGTACCCAGAAACACCATTTCTCAGCCAGAGTTTGGGTGGCAAACGTGAAAATGCATTTTGATAATATTTATGCTGGAACTCAACAGCATGCACAAAAATATGTCCACCAAGTGCAACACATTGTAAACAGGAGAATAAGTAAAATAAACAAATACATGTCATTTCATCTGGGTCACAAGTTGACTCAACGTGACATTTCCTTTTGTAGTGAAGAGCATTGGAGAAAAGAGAGCTTATTTATACATACTGGAATATATTTGGGTAAGTTTTTTCTAGCGCTCTTGCTTATTTTTGCAGTAAGCCTGAGTGTTTAGAGGCTTTTCCCCCTTTCAAGATCAAAATTTTCTTTCCACTTGATCTTACAGAATCATAACTCATAGTTCTGCATCCTTAAAAATGACTGCCATACGGGTGTGAGCAATGACCTCACCACGTGATCTTGCCCCAAAATCGAGTAAGAGATTAGTCTGTAAGGAGTAGCTCTGACTTCCATACTATCAGCTATTTAAAGGCATATGAAACAGCATCCGTTTCTTCCATGTTCGCTTTCTTCTCCTGAGTGATGCTTTGCAGCTGTGTCTCTTCCAGCAGCCAGGACTCCCCAGAGAGCCCATTTACACTGTTGCTCTTGAAGGGCTAAAGTGGGAACACGCGTGCTGTGTCCCCGGACACACACGCTAACACAGAGCTCTGTGAAGCCCTGTGGGTGGTTTTCATGGAAGAGAAAATGCTGGAAGTTCTTCTTGCTCTGCCTGCCTAGCACAGAGCAAACACAGTCCTGGTCTCGGATGTGTCCCTCGTCCTCCCTGAGCTTGGCATGGTGTCACGGTCAGGACTGAACGCACACATAGGGGTTGCTGAGCTGGAGGTTACGGAGCAGAAGGGCAACAGCAACAACTCAACTCCTTGTGCGGCTTTCCATCCAGAGCACTCAAAGCACCATGCACAGGGAACAGGAATCACAAGGAGGGAGAGGGAGGGAAAGACGTTGACCTGGTCACTGAGCAAGCCAGCTGGCTGCAGGGTACTTGTCTGGAGTGCCAGATCAGGCTAGAAGCATCACAGCATCCTACACAGTCAGTCATTTACCATGAGCAGCAGAGTATGGCAAGCACAAATAATACATGAAATCCAACAGAGAAAGCCAAGCCTTTCTCTGGGCTAAGCAGCCCTCTGCAGCCCTTCAGGAAGGTGCCAATGCAAAGCCAAGGCTTGCTGTGAAATATCTTGTATGTCTGTGTTGACAGAGTTGGAGAAATCCAGGAGGAGGCTTTTTAACAAGGACATGAGGGAAGACTGGCTAAAGGATGCAAGCGCCCAGAGCTCCCTGTCCACACAGAGTGACACTGCAGCACTGAGCAAATGAGATTGTAGTCATCAACAGCTCATCAGCCCTGTGACAAGGGCAAGAGTAATCACCTCTGCTTAACAAACGCAGGACCTGAGACAGGCCAAGTGCAGCTACACCAGTGGTGGGAGCTGCATAGCAAGCCTCTGCCCTGGGTCTCTAGGGTTCACATTAAATGGGGCCAAGAATGGGCAAGGCCACCCATCCGAGCCAGGCAGCAACAGTCACCGAGTAGAGAAGGAGACAGGAAGAGGATCTGCACTGCAAGGCTCTCGGCTGTGCGTTACCAACTCAACTGCTGTCCACACGACTCCCTGCAACACCCCTGTGTTTCCCCTTGTGCCCCTGGCAAGGGTGTCCTCGGGCTCGCAGCTCACTGTGCCTGCAAGGTTGGCAGGAAAGGCTGACCTAACTCTGCACCAAGCAGGCCCTCAGACCCATTGTCTCGAAATCAGGGTAATGATGGATGCCTAGGATGTTTCATCATTTCCCAGCACTGTTACAAGGCCCACATTTAAACCTCATCAGAAACATTTTGGTTTCCTTTCTGATTTTTATGTGCCTGGAGTGCTGGCTATACCTCCTCCAGTCTTTGTTCCTCTGTTATTAAAAAGTGTTCCATTTTTCAGAAAATGAGTAGTGCTGTAGAACAAACCTATGAACCTCTTCAAGAGGTCTGAACCTCTTGCATTACCAGCAAGACCTCAGTGAGATGTTTGCCATCTTGGGACATGTCCTTCACAACCTCTCTATCCTTCTCCCCCATTCACCCTCCACCGCTCCCTTCTCAGCTTTTTCCCACACTTGGCATGAAGTCAAACAAATGAAAGGCTGGATAAGTCAGCAGTGGAAAACAGGGCAATGAGCTTCTGAATGTGTTTGACAAAGAGGTTAAGACAAGGAGGTTAAGAGGCTGGGAGCCCTGGACTGAGCTTAAATAGAGCCCTGGGCCCATGGAAGCCCCAGGTCAGGGCCATTACAGTTCTTCAGTGCCTTCAAGGCACAGTCACTGGCTGGATCCTTCTGTTGGTCTCTGTTCCCAGAATGGCATTTCCTTCAGACAGAGGTGGTGTGTCCTCCTTGTGCAAGGGCAGTACGTGTCATGCAGAGGCACAGAATGATTTTGGTATTTGCCCCTCTTGATTTTCCATCACTCCCTTCTGTTAACGCTTTTTCCCACATTTGTGCAGAAATTATTACCTAAAAGTTTCCAGGCTTGACTTGGACTTTTATTGCCACAGTAAGAGCTTATAGAAATAGTGGCAGCTATACCACCACCATTTGGAAAAGAGATTATGTGCAACAACTCGCATGTTTCAGTGGCTAACATAATAATGTGGCAATTACAGCTCTCTGTTGGGTCTGGTCCAGCTGTTTGTCCAAGAGGTCTCTAGGTGCAGCTGTTCTCACCACCAGACCCAGATCCTTTCAGTTACTGTTGAAATTGTGCCATAAAACTGCTGATGAATTTTGTTTTTCTTCCTTGAAAGCACCTGCTTGAGATGCATGGCTGGTTTTGTTACTAGATAGTCAGAAAAGGCAGAAGATGAATTCTGCTTTCAGGCATTTCATGGAGTGAGGGGAGCTCTCATGTTGGAAGGGGTTGCACCTCTCTTGCAAGCTCTGCTAATAAATTCACCTGTGTCTGGTCCCCAAACTTGCCCTCTACCCACAGGACACTTGAAATGGGCAATAAGAATTAGCCTGCCTCTTGCACGTAGGCTGGCTTAATAAAATGCTGATCACTGCAGAAGTGAGGATACTGCAAATACCTTTTGCAGTTTTTGCAAATAACTCACGTAAACTAGAGAGGGAGAGGATGTCCACTCCAGAAGATGAGATTTTCTCAATTTGTCTGTGATTTTGATCCTTAGTATGAGTTCAAGATATTAGTTGCACCGGTAGTTGAAAACGTGTGAAGCAATTAAAGCTCAGTGACTCCTACCTGGACAGGACTGGTGCAGTCTGGGGAGCATAATGCTGTTATTCAGCTGAAAAAGACCCACGTGATCCCAATGCCATCACTGCCATGCAGGGGCATCAGGGCCTCTCCTTCGGAGCAGGAGGAAACAATTTGCAGTCCCTGGAGGAGGCAACTCGCTGGGGTCAGGCAGCATGTGCAGGCCTGTAATGCTGGAGGTCTCTGAGCCAAGAAAAATATCTTGACCATACTTCCTCCAAGCCTGTGGTGGGCAGGACAGCCCCAGTGGTTTCCTCCAGACCAGTGAGCAAGTGGACAAGCAGGGACATGTGTTGTGCTTGGAGCCAGCTGCCTGCCCACCTACGCCCACCTGTCGGTTCAGAGATCTGTGTCCTTTTGCCGAGCAGTGGCCATTGCAGTTCAGCTTCCTCGGGGCTGGCAGAGGAAGCTTCCCCCTGCAAGTCCCGGCTGCTCACAGCCCTTGCAGCCAGACTGGTATGAAGCTGGGGGAGGTCGTGGATTCGTGGCTGGGAAGGACATCCCTATGGGGCTGCTCTGGCACCTGCTCACTGGTGGTGCACACAACATCTAGGGTTTTTACCCACAATATGCAATTAAGATTTTTTTTTTTTGCCTTCTCCTACCCTCTTCTTAGTTTTGGCCTTTCTTCTTTAAAGCTAAACATCCTGATTTCCTCTTGCCCTGCTTACATCTGCATTGATGCAAAATAGACCACCAGCCTGAAGGCACTGAAGTGTTGCTGCTTTTGCAAAGCACTGAATAGGGACCTAAGATGCAAAGGAGAAGGGGTTAGGGCACCCAGAGTCTTCATTCCCCAAAATGAGCTTGGTTGGCTTTGCCTCAGCTGCCCTTTTGCAGACCTGCACCTCATTCACAAGCTATTTCCTTTATTCTTTTTAAAAAAGAACTGAGATCACGTCAAACAATCACCCTGATACTGGGGTGGATGGGCCTGCCTTCTTTAAATTAATTCATTTAGAATAAGCAAATTGCTTCAAAACCATCAAGTAAAGTCCGCCCTCCTTGCAAATGTGGTTGTCATTATTGGCAGACATCGATGTGCTGTGAAGAAAACTCTGTCACATGCCTTGACTTCAGAAAAGCATGAGAAAACACTTGCAGCCTTCCCTGAGATAAGAAGCCACAAACAAATCAGAAACAACAAGCAAAAACTCAATTCAAGGTTTACTCTAGGATGGACGTCTTGCTACGATAAATTAAGGTGTTTTTCATTATTAAAAATAAACAAAGCAATGAAAGTGAACCATGTCACCATTCATATGCTTAAAAAACATCTTTAATCTGCTTGGGAAAATCTTTTTTTCCCCCTAACAGGAAAAAATATTAGTTGTCCAGATAACAAGCAAAACAAAATCAACCAAAGGGCATCAAGAGACTTCCTGAAATTGAAAAAACAATGTTTTGTGTAACAAGTTAAAAAAAACAAAAACAAAAACAAAACAACCACATGAAGCAACCAGAATGATTCCTCCAGCTTCTTCAGGTCATCAGCGGTTTCAGGAACATGAGGAAGAGCTACACAAGCAGTCAAAATTTCATTTAACCTTGCAGCATTTCACAGCTGCCCCAAGCCTCTTCCCTTCTCCCTTTCCCCTCCCCACCCCCCCGGAAACCATTTGTCTTTCTAGTGCCTTATTTTTAACAGCTCAGCTCGGCCCCAAAGGGACATGTGTAAAAACAACGAAAGAACTTAATCCGGCAGCTTTGGGGTTCCCAGGACTGAAATAGCAAGCCTGATGCAAATCAGGATAGAAGCTGCTTTGGAAGAGGGAGCAATACGTCCTCCTCTTGAGGGCGAGAGGGATGGAAGGAGGCAGAGCCACGATGAGGGGCAGCCCAGACACTCATCCACCGTGAGACTGGGAGATGTGGGCAGTGCTGGGCTGGGCTGGGCTAGGCTAGCAGGGATGCTCAGGTACCCCATTCATCCTGCAGTAAATCAGCCCCTGGAGATGCACAGGGAAGTTTGCACAATGTCTGCCCAAACTCTGCCTGGATCCCTGCCAGGGCTGGGAAACTTTCATTCTCGTGAGTTCACAAGTTTCACCTACAAGAGCCCGATTTAAACAATACAGTAGACAGTGTGGCATTCCTTCCCACATCCCTCTCGGCCACTGCACTGTGAAACCACAGGAAATCATTAGCTGTGCCTGCTAAGAACTTCTGGATCGAACAAATTATTCACATTTGATGTATTCAGAGATTTGTTTGTTTGTTTGTTTAAAGATTTTTGTGATTTTCACAGGTTCATTTGTGATGCTGATTTATGCAGTTTCTAATGTTTGGCTGTGTATTTGAAGTGTAGCAATATGGGGTTCAAAGGCCTCCTATGTTGCAGTTACCATGGTTTTAAGTAGCAACGTTGCTGGCAATCACGTAATTAAGCCATGAATGTATATCTGCTCCCTAATAAACACATAGAGCAGCAGGTCCAACCGTCACACATTTATGAGTTGGTTTCAAATGTGGCCTCTGAAATGCTGAAAGACCTTTCCTGTGACTATTTACAGCAGAAGTCAGTCCACTGAATGTTTGCAAAGAGTAATCCCTAGACAGGTGTAGTAGTAGCCAAAGCAAATTGGTTTAGAAATGTCAACATATATTCATGGATTATTTGCCCAGCTTAAGCACTTATAGTAAATGTCAACAGATCTGGCAATAAGGTTCAACTTGCCAGTAAGGAAACCCCTAGCCTTGCAGCAAACACATGCACCACAACAGGAAAACAACACAAGCCTGCTGACAGAAGGACACCCACTAAGGAGGGTGATGGGAGGGAAAAGCTCCGTCAAATCTGCATCCACATTTTCTGGGGCTGTTGCACCAAGGGAAGGTCAGCAGTCTGCGGTGCTTTCAGCATATCTGATCTTCCTTGCCAGCACAAGGTCCCTTTGTTCAGCACGGTGGTTTCCAGCAGCCCAGAGCTGTCCTCCAAGGCAGCCACCAGCCGCAGGGTGAAAGGGACACATTTCCCATATGGGTATGCAGCATGTAAGCATCTGGGAATGTTCCTAGTGCTCACCTGCACCCTTTGGCAAGGTGACACTCCCACACCTTTCCTCCTCCACCAGACATGGGACTTGCTAGTGTTCCACCAAGGGACTGATTCACCACATCAGTCTGCTGGCCAGGGGCTAGAAACCTTTTAATGGATAAATGAAGCAATATATGGCATGTTTGTGCTGCATACAGTGCTCCAGGGGCCTCCACTCAAGCAAACAGAAGTCAGCCTCACCACCTTTTACAAGAAAACTGTCTTCGGGACAGAAAAGCATCCTGGGTTTTGATTTCAAAAGCTGTTTGGCACAAAGCTCCCCTCCAAGGCAGAGCATAGGCAGCAACGTGCAGCCCAGGGCAGCTCTGGGCTGGCTGTGCACCGCTGCATCCCTTGCTGACCTTGCCCTCCCTAAGCAGCCTGTCCAGGGCAGGGAGCAGCCCGAAAGAGAGAGCCCGTGTGTGAAAAAGCTCCCCATGCTCACTGCTGAGAGCAGAGCAGAAAGCTAAAGAGAGCGCCTTTTGTAACTGCAGAGGTTCAGCCATGTCCCCTCCTAGCTGGTAGAAGCCTTGCATGAAGAAATAAGTGATTTAAGGAGTCATCATTAATAACAAACAATAGAACTGCTTTTTTTTTTTTATTTGATGGGTTTTCTAGACCTGTGACACATCCTGCCCTTGGGCACTGCCCCAGAAGCACAAAACTGCCATGCTCCCACTGTCCCTGTGGGCAGTGGGCTGGAGGCTGCTCCTAAGTAAACCTGAACACCCAGCAGACACTTCCCTCTTTGTCCATCTCAGTTTTGTTACAGGAGAAAAAGTGTGCCAGAGATCACAGACCTCTGCAGCAGCCACAGTCCCTCCTGCAGTACCACTCTTGGCATAAGCGAGCCTGGTGCAGATTGCGGCCCTTCCCTGGCTCTGTGACTCGGCTCAGCCACAGGAAGGCTGATTTTTAATCTTACTGACACCCTGTTTACACCAGAGAACCTGCTTTGATTGCAGCTGGCTTCCAGCTTCCCTTTGCCAGGCTTGCCTCGCACCATGCCCGACCGCTGCAGACACTGTGGGAAGCATTACCCCCTCCACAAGCCACAGCCTTCGGCTGCCCAAAGGGACAGGCCACCACAGAGCCATGAAATACCCATCCAGCAAGGAGATATATTGCATGGCTCTGCTGCCTCCATTTTCTCAGCATTCCTGACCAAGGGCTTCTTCCTGCAAAGTCACCAGGCCCATCTTGAGCCAAAGTGCACTCACTCAGCTGCACCATATCCTGACAGGATGTCAGCAGTAAACAGTAGGTAAATACTCATGCTTTATCATTGGTCAGTATTTGTTGTTTTTAGAGACCTGGACTAAAATTCCCACTGAAAAAAAAATGTGTACAACAAAAGTAGCTTCTATTTTCTGCCCACAGGAGAGCCATGTGAAGAGAGCCGTTTCCTTCACCATTATTCCCCACACAAAAAATTTGATGATGTTTGTATTGGATTTTTAGATCTTTTGCATCTATCTACTTAGTTGTTGGGAAATTATTTGATTTATTAACAAACTTATGTTATGGATCAATAAAGAGCTATCCAGTCCCCACATTTGTTCGCCCTTTGCAAAGTGGACCTTCTCTGGATCACTAAAAGCCCTGCAACCATCCCTGAGGTGCAGAGCAGGCACTCCTCAAGCATGGCTATTCTCACACCATTCAAAATTGGTTTTGGCAAATAATTGTGGGTGGAAGTGAGCTCTCTGCAAAAAGCACATTCCTTCAAAAATGAAGGAGTAAGTGAGTACAGCAAGCAAAGCCTTATTCTGGCATGACTAAAATATAAACAGCTATTTGCTGGAAATCACTGGCAGCATTTTCTCAGCAAAGGTTATTGTGAGAAGATATAATTGATATTAATGTCTAGGGTTATCTCATCTGATTGTATCAGCAAAATATGGGATCACTTGGTAATTACTTTTAACATGATTTTCGCGGGAGAGCAGTCGACGCTGGAGAACAGAGTTGTCTTTTTAAACGCAGCAAAATACTGCCTAATTATGAATTAAACCCCAGGCTGAGCCAAGTTAGCAGCCTCTGGATTGATTTTGAGCTAGCAGCACTTTCCCATTAAACTTTGGATGATTCTTAGTCATTTTTCCATGGAAGTAACACTTTTCTGAAAAAAATAATGTTGTTAGCCTGCAGAACATTGAAATGATACAATAGCTGCTTGCTTGGAGCTCACTCGCCACCTGCTTTTCCTTGTTTTGTTTTCTAGCCTCTAATTACTGAGCAGAGTCAATTCCTAATGAGGCAGTTTGATTTCCTGTTTTTCATACTTCTTGAGCTGCTTAAAGAGCCTGTCCAACATAAAAGGAACCCTTTTCTAAACAGATTTTAAATTAATTATAATAACCTTGGTGGTTGTTGTTGTTGTTGCTCTGCATGTGTGCATGTGTGTGTGTGTGTGAGTGCTTCTGAGTTTTCCATGGCTGTGTTTCTCATTTAACATTTCCACACGAAACAACATCTTTTTTTCCCTCCTGTTTCCCCCCCCCTCCCCCGCCCCCAACAATGCAAACTGGAAACTCTTGTCCAGGAAATTGTAGCCACAGAAACACTGTGTCTGGGGCTGAGGAGGAAGAGGTGGTGATGTCATGAATAATTGAGCTGTGAGAAAAAACGGAGCATGAATAAGGAGGGAAATATTCTGACGTCTGTCTTTAAAGCTGGAAGATAAACACTTGTTGTGAATGGTACACGCTGCCTTCCAAAAGGGCTGGTAGGAAGAAGAGCAGTACTAAATGACTACTCAGAAATATATGAATGATGTTAATGAGGTCTCTCAGCCCTCTCGTAGCCCTCCCAAACACGTGTAACGCCTGTCAGTCCGTGCCTCAGTGCTTCCCCCGTGGACGGTGGCGGCACTGGAGAGCTGCTGCGCTCCTGGGATTTACAGCAGTCCTAGTCCCCCTCCTGCCTCTGCTCCCTGCTCACTCTGTCCCTGCCTGCTCCCTGGGACCCTGTGGCACGGTGAGAGGCTGCTGCAGGCTGGGGCTGCACAGGCTGCCGGTATGGGGTGGCCGTGAGCTCTGACCTTGCCCAAGAGGTTCCGCTGGACACTGCTCCCTTCTGGCTGGCCACAGGAATCTTGCAGCTGTCTTGGTGCATGAGTGGTACAAAACACTGCCAGACAGAGCCTCCTGGAACAGCAGAAGCCCCTGCCATCATCCACCTGCATCTCCCCAGCACTTCAACACCCCTTGCCCCAGTCCCAGGGTGGTGTTTGCTGAGGCCACTCACAAAGGAACCGAAGGACTTTGCTACGGTGCCAGTTCGCCCAGCCCCTGCAGCACTGAGGTGGCTGAGGATTGTTGCATGTTTGAACAACAGCCACAACCAGTCCAGCCCAGGACTGTTGTGCTGGGCCGCTCGACAAGTGCACAGGAGAAAGGCACTCTCTGTCCCAGAATGTTTGGAGAAAAAAGCAATGGATTTGCACCAGTCAGCCCCTGGACCTACTACATTTGTTAGTGAATGAAGCTTCTCTGTGGAAACTGCATATGAAGGTCACTGAAAAATACACAACCTGCTGCTAGAAATGTAAGGAAAGGCTATCCATGCTACATCTCTAAAAATTCGAGGGAGCCTTGGCTGGGGAGGGCTGCATTCCAGCCCCACCCAAATCATAAAGCTGAGAAAACTTCAATGGGCTCTAGCTTCTGGATTATTATTATTATTATGACAGGGTTTTCCTCTCAGGATTCAGACTCTCTGTAAATGGTGGGAAAAAGGGTTTTATACAACCTCCAGTCTCCACATGACAAAGTGACTGCCTATTCCTACAGTCAGCTGAACAGAATAGACGGAATAAGCTATTGTCTGTGTTCAGAAGTCAGAGACTGCACCGGCACTTGATTGGTCCAGGATGTAGAGGAACAAAAAGGTCATTGAATAAAAGAAGAACAATACTTTTCATGAAACAAATGAGCTTTTGCTAATTTATAACATGTTTGGATTGGGTATCATATACATCAAAATGATGTAATTAGTAAATGTCATTTTCTGGAGAGAGAGAGTTCAGCAAACCCTTAATGATGGGAATTTCCTGCCCCGGACTGGAGTCTCTGGACTACCAGGGCATCATAAAGATGCTGTATTTCACTAATAATTAGAATGGGCACAAAGTGGGACCTAGATGTATGACAAGGGGAAAAAGGAAAAAGTTCACCTACTGTGAAGGTCAGTTGCACTGAAGGATTAATGATAGAAATACAATGGGCTGAAGGGTGATTAAAAACTGTCTTGCACATTTCACACTCAGTGTTTGAAACCTGGAATCTGAATTGTTCCTACCTCCAAATATCCACATCTGTCAAACCTGTCGCTACTCAGGTGACGGTGTTCCTGCAGTGGGCACAACCACGGGCTCAACTCCCAAAGTACCTCAGTCAGGGGGATGTCCAGAACAGGACAGAAGCTTTGCAGTTTGTACAGCACTCTGCTGAACACATTAAATTGCAAAGGTGATTTTCAATGGGACCTTCCTATGTTCAACACCAGCTTCAGAAGTTTTGAATGTGTTATTCTCCTGCATACTCACAGACACATGTAGTCACATTCACAGTGCAAGACAGGGTCACACCTGGGGTTACACTTTCCAGGTCTGAGGGAAAAACTGCTCTCGAGATGCTCTTCACTCAGAAGGAAGTCAAGAGTACAAGAGACCTCGTGTAGGAGGCATTTCTCAAGCAGTGTCATTCCAGGTTGCTTTAGGCCAAAGACTCACGACATTAGCAAAGCTAGACCCACTGCAAGACATGAGCAACATGCAGAACCTACAGGTTAAGTAAAAAAAATAAGTATTCTACCCTTTTTTTACAAGCCAGGCTTGACACTAAGCTGAGGGTAGGTTTGTCCAAGCCCATCTGAAAGAGCAGCTGGCTGCAGCAGTGAAAGCCGAAAGGCCTAAACTCTCTCTTCAGATATGTCTGCCACCTTCAAATAGGCATATCAGCTACATCAGAACTGCCTTGCATGTCTTCCTCCAGATCCTGAAGCCAGCCCTAAGCTGAATGTTGATATAAAGACAGAAGAACACTGTTTCTGCTTGCAATATAGAATAATGGAATAGTTTGAGTTGCAAGGGACCTTTGAAGGTCATGTAGTCTAGTGCCCCTGCAATGAGTAAGGACATCTTCAATCAGATCAGGTTATAAGGGGTAAAGAGACAGCAAATAGTGAGGAGTCTACCAGACTTAAAGAGTCTACCAAAAAGGCTATGCCCTGGCCTAGTTGCTTAGACCTGGGAGATGACAGAAATCCACTGATTAGTTTTCATTTCATATGTTGCTGACTCTTTGCCTCCAGAAGTTTTGCACCAGTTTTTGGACCCAGAGCTCCTGCTGTAGCATGAAAATCCCCAGGATGTTTCAAGAGCAGTGTGGTGCACTCTGTTCTTCAGGGCTCACGGAAGCCCAGCTGCTCTCAAAAAGACACCAACAGGGCAGGTCACTGAACTGAGTTGCCACCTAGAAAATTTTTTCTCTCCGGTGGAAAAACCCAATAGGCGGGTTTATGAATAGGAATCTCCTCTGGCAATGGCCGCAGCATTCTCTGAGATATGCGATAAATATGTTATATTAGTTCATGTTTCCTTCTTTGCAGGAATTGCTCAGACACAAATGAAACAATAACATGATTTGGAAAAACTTCCTTAATCATTTGTACTGCAACTTTATTCTTCACAGCAAATTAAATGTATGTGGGAACTAAACCAAAGACCCAAAGGTCCAGTAAACACTAATCATAGAACCTCTTCTGCCTGTAATAGGCATGTTTGAGCAGGAAATATTTAACTGTTAAGGGATTTTTGCCTCTCTATTAGCAAAGGAAGGACACTTCTAAATGTGACATTCTTGTCCCTAGGAAATACCCTTACCTTCTCTGCAAGAAAGGAAAACACTCCACTGCAAATAATTTACTTCACACCCGCTTCTTTCCTTTACTTTAATTTGCTTTTTTAAAAATTCCTTCTGCTGCCAATTTTTCTATCTTTTATGAAGATTAACCCAGCAAGTCCCACGTTTGTGACCATCTCCAACGGAAATCTGCTAAATTAATAATCTTGAGTCAACAAAAGCGTGTTGATGGGTCCTGGCTGAGCCAGCTGCAATTCTGTGACTGTGAAAAAAAAAAACAAAACCAAAAGTGTGAACTTTCTCCTTGGAGGGACAGCTAAAAAGCAGAAAAGCTTACCACACGTCCGCTGATCCACTGCACAAAGTCACAATTTCTGTGCTGCCAGCAAAACAACATCAGCACAACCCTCTGTATAGCTGAGAGAGGTACCTGCTGGGGGGGTAGGGTAGTACTTAATCATAACAGGAACAAGGATGCAGCCCTTCCTCCACAGTCCAGCAAATACTAGGGTATGACACACCACAAAAGCAGGTACAGGTGTTGACTCACAGACAATCCACCTTTTTTTAGCAGACTTCTTATTTACCATAAATGAGTGCATACAGCCCACTTTCAGTTCCTCTAAGCTGCACTTCAGTTAAACTCTGCTTTGTGTTCACCAGATGATAAGATCAGGACCATAATCTCAAGGTGATAACAGCTCTCTACAGCTTCAGCTATTACTAAAATAGCTGTATCAAGACAGAACCAAGATTCAAAGAAACCACGTTAATGGACTTGAGTGACAGGGCTTGTAGGTGAAAGAGAACTTGCTGTAAATATTATAAGCCCATGACTGTTTGTGGGTGGCAATGCACCAAAGCTCTTGCTTATTCTAGTGGTTTCCTATAGTTTTGATTTCTGGATGGACAGAAGAAATAAAGATATAATGTCAGTTAAGCATTCATTTGCCCTCTACGTGGAAAATACTGAGTCTCTTCTCATTCTATCAGCCCAAGGTCATATATATCGGCAGTAACTGCATTGTTCCAGCTTTGTCATCAGATTTCAGAGTGTGTTCTCACAGATCCCTCACTCCACTGCTGGCAGATGTGGATGGAGCTGCCACTCCTTCTCAAATATTTTGTAGTTCTTTCCTGTCCCTTTCCTGTGGATGGAAAGACCAGAGCCCTGTGCAGAGCTCCGAAGATGACAATATTGCAGATCTGAAGTAGAGGCAGTTGAGTTTTATCCCCAAGTCCTGTCCTAAAATCTTCTGAGATTCTACCTGCGTGTTCCCAAAGGAAGGCGTGAAAATGACTGCAAGCATGAGACAGTTTGGTCTATTGAGAGCTTCACAGATTCAGTGGGCAAAAGTGATCACCTGCCACATAACATGGGGCCATCAAATGTCACTTGGGATTCAGGCCCTGCCTGTGCACAGAGCAAGGGAAGGACTTTTATCACCATGCAAGTATCCAGTAATGTCCTGGAAAAGCAGTGAGTTTTCATCCTGGGTATGTACATAGTGCTGATGTAGTGAGGTTCTCTGCATCCTTTTGGAATGAGAGTTCATCAAAACAGACAGATACCTAGGGTTAGGTGTTACCAGCAAGCTCACTACCAAACTCCACAGAAATCATCACATATCTATAAACCTCTGACAAATTATTTAAATAACTCCCTGGTTTGGGGAGAGAGAAAACATACATTAACAATAGGTCTAGTAAGAAATCTCGCTTGGACACTAGCATCCATACTCCCACATGTCCCCACACCCGATTTCCAGCGAAATGGCCAGGGCAAAGTAGTCATTGCTCCCAGAGTTTTCATACTTTGGATTCTGATTTGTGAGCTGCTTTACTGATAAAGAGCTGGCACAAATTGTCAGCTGTTATCTCCATAGAAATATCTTCCTTTGCTAGACTAGCTTTTAGCACTTACTCACAGCCAGTGGAGACCTGGGTCTCTCAAAAAAACCCTCTCTGATCAATGCAAAACATTGATCCTGATTTGCATGTTTGAATTAGGCTTACAGCCTGCTTGGTGCTGCTCTGCTCCCTATTGCCCAAATGCCCTCCTTCTGCAGATATCCCAGCAGGCAATGGCAGTCCAGTACCCCAAACAGAGTAAGATCTCGCCTAGACAGATGAGAGGAAAGTAATAGTATCTAAATCCTGATGGACAACCCCGCCCTGAGCCCAGCTAAGGGAAGCCTTCCCATTATTGTGGCACTGCATTAGGACAGGACAGAGACAACAACTCTGGAGAGTCAGGTGCTTTTAGACCATCTCTACACAACTTACCAAGTATAGATGCAAACTTTGCATTCCGCATTTCAAGGACTTAAAATTACAAAGGACTCATAGACAGAAATTATTTCTGTGACTTATTAATGTTTAGGTCAAAGCAATGTAAATCAACTTCCATCTGTTAGCAACTGAGAGCTCCACGTTTCATCCAACCCTGAGACTTTTTAGACTACAGTCCCCAAAGTTAACCACTGCTGGAAAACAGCAGCTCAGCAGTCTCGGCAAAATCACCAGCAGGACCTGCTGGCTCAGGGACTTGTAGCTTCTCTCCAAGCCACCACCCAATATGTCAGTGACCAAAAGACACTGCCATCCCTACATACTACCCTGTCTTGCACACAATGAATTGGATGGCTTCTGCCTTACTGCCCCTGGGTACCAATCCACATGCAAAGCATGCAAGCATCTTTTCTGATGGGTGCAGCACAAACTTTCTAATGCTAATGGCTACCCCTCCACATTGCCATGAAGGAACACTAGATGATGTGATGCTTTTGGCTGGGATAGACTTTGTTTTCTTCATAGTAACTACTAGGGGACTGCACCCAATGTTCGTGCTGAAAACAGCGTTGATACCACGGGAATGTTTTTGTTACTGCACAGAAGTGCTTACACAGTGCCAAGACCTTCCCTGCCTCTCGCCCCGTCCCACCAGTAAGTGGGCTGGGGGTGCACAAGCTTTTGGGAAGAGACACAGCTGGGACAGCTGACCCCAACTCACTAAAGGGATATTCCATACCTTATGGCATCATAGTCAGTATATAGAGTAGAGGAGGAAGAGGGGGAAAAGAAAGGACGAGGCTATTTGAAATTATGCCATTTGTCTTCCCAAGTCACTGTTACGTGTGATTGAGCCCTTCTTTCCTGTAAATGGCTGAACACCTCCCTGCCCATGGGAAGTAGTGAATTAATTCCTTGTTTTGCTTTGCTTACACCTGCAGTTTTTGCTTTGCCTGGTAAAATGTCTTTACCTCAGCCCATCAGTTTTCTCACATTTGCCCTTCTGATTCTCTCCCCCATCCCACTGCAAGGGAGTGAGTGAGAGGCTGAAGTTAAACCACAACAGATGAGTGGCACAGAATATCCTGTGCTTCGTCTGCTTGTTCTGTAGTGGATCTATTAGTAAGGGAGAGTATCAGCCTATAAAGTTGCCTGTTAAAAATCTCCCAGCTGCACTGAATTCAAGAAAAATTAGTTTGAGGCATCACAGGAACCTTGTCTGAACCGTGACCCACTGACACAGAATTTGGTGGCTGCTTTCATTGGTTTAACAGTGTCTGATAGGATTATGGGCACCACATTTCCAGGCTAGCTAAGCTTTACACAAAGCACTTCAATAAATATGGCAGTACTGAGTCTGTTGTTAGAGGTGCTTTGGTGTCCACAGCAATAGAAGGCTTTGACTCTCCAACAGGTTTTTAAGCAACAAAACTTGCCAATCTCTGTTATTTTAGGAGTGAACTGAAAACATTTTGGTGTTGATACACCACAAAACTCAACCGTACTGTGAACATTGCTATGTTTTGCTAAGAAAGGTCCTGCTTTTTCAAGTATTTTACTTGTGCAGCAGCTTTTCTTGGCACTTCCTCATCCAGGCTGCAAAGACTCCAAGTGTGGGGATTTTTGTGAATTTTCTAATCACCCTTGCTGGCTGCCTTTGAATGACTGTGCAGATAAAAGTAATGTGAACGAAAGTCATGTGAACGAAAGTCATGTGAACAGCAATTCTAGAATTGAGCTCGATTTCACCAATTTGCCAGTCTGGTAAATACGAAGAGAAAGAGTCAGAGCTAAGAACCTGTTCTGAGAACTGCTGCCAACCAATGGACAGCAAAGGCATGCAGTTGTTGATTGTTTTTTTTCCAAAATGGTTGCCTTCAGAAGAGGAGATAGACCCATATCTGGGGTATCATGGGTTTGTGTGGGCTAAAGCAGACTTCCTGGGCACCTTTTTAAACCCAGCCCCCTGCCCTCTGTCCCACCTCCTTCTCTACCCCCCACACAAAGAAATTACCTCTATACTTTTTCTCTTTTTACTGTTTTCTTATGTCCTTTCTCATCTTTCCTTCTTTCTTTATGCTGAAATCTTGGCAAGCAACATCACCTTCAGCACCTATCAAGTGCTTATTCTCCATCCAAAATCTCCCACAATCTCTGGCCTCAGCTGCAAACTCCAACCAAAACTGTACCAGCAACAGACCAAGGATAAGTATCTTTCCCATCACACAGCTTTTCTCTCTCCAATTCTCCACTCCTATCCTGGTGTACTGCTGGCTAGCAACAGAGCTCAGGTCAGTGCATATCACATGGAACACCTGCCTCGGGGTTTAGGAAGAGCTTCCTAGCAGGGCTGCCTTGCCTCAGGTAAGAATAGTGAATGCCACCTTCAATAAGAGCCTCACGAGAACCACAGAAGTACATTGGCAGGTGAATATACTTCCTATTTTTAACCATTTTCTCACCATCTGTAGCAAGAAGAGACACTTTGAAACAGGTTCATCACAGAGGATATTTTGTGGGATTATACGGCTCCTGTGCTACTCACATTTAGTGTACCAGTGAACTGGGCTCCCCCCAGGCAAGAAGAGCAGGTAGGAGGGAGCAAGCAGAATTTGGACTACCAGTTGTATTCCTGACAGGCTTTTATCTTCAGCATCTTCTGTCGTTGCTTCCCTGCTAGACCTCCACTGGTGGCAGTCACTGCTGGAGAGCTAATGTAAGGCGGGTTGTCCCCTGTCATATAGACTTGGTCTGAGAAAAAACAGATATCACAGGAATTAAAATTCAAGCCAATAGGACATAGACTACCCTCCTGTTGCAACTCCTGCTACCCTTTCTGATGGAAGAAGAAATGGGAAATTATGATGAAAAAGGCTCATAAAGGCCTTGCAAAAACTCAAATTAAAAAAGCTACATCTAGGAATACTTTGAGGCTGCAATTAGTCCTTGCAAATGAATGCTTACTGTTTTCATCAACTTGAAGAGTTAGCAGAAATTAATCAGCTGTGAATTGTTTCTAAAATGAGACAAAAAGCAGCCCTTATCCACAGGGGGTCTGAAGCAAGAATGAAATGAAACACAACATGAAAATGTGGCCAAAACTCTTAAATGGGGAAACAAGCAGGCACCAAAATAAGGACGTAAAGTGTCTTTACTGGTCAATTTATCATGAACAGAATAAAATGTTTCCCAGTACAAGAGTTGAAGAATCCCACTTTGGTAATACTATCCAACACTTTGAGCTGCCACCGTGTATGATTCAAGACTGAAGGCTAAAGCCTCTGCTAGATACTCGGTAGTAAACACACTGGACATCTAAATTGTTCTATATCTTGGCACTTGACCAGCAAAGCGTCCATGTAAAACCGTATGCCAGTAAATCTGCCTTCTGCTTTTAAGCTGATTATTCAAGGGTTAACTATGAGATCCCCTAATGAAGTAATAAAACCCAGACATATTTTAAAAGCTATTGATTCATCACACTATCTGTTTTGGAGTATTCTAAATATATAAACAATAAAATGGAAATGCTCTGTAACCTACAAAGAGTTCATTAATTGTGGTATATGTTATTTGAAAGATTCTTTGCTCTACCTTTACTGCAATGCTCCAGATTTTATTAGGAATGGGCCTAAAACAGAACCCTGCATAAAACTCCTTGCCCCCAAAGTTGAAAGGGTGCTCAAAATCTAATCCACAGTGCACAACCTGATTTTACCAATTAATCCATTCAGCATCATGATTGTGGTAGAGATCCCTGGCTTAATCCAGATATCCCAGCTTGCACCCTTTCTGGGTTGTAGCGATGCCTTTTACTCAGGCGTCCTGCTGTGGCATAAGGCAGGTTTCAATGGAAATAATGCCAAAATGCAAGCAATCTATGAGACTGTATTTATTTACACCTTATACCTGGTTCCGCAACTTTTGTCATAAGGATTGTCCTCTTGACAGAACTAAGACTCTCCTGAGTCTAATCTCAGCCAAACATTCCAAGCACTGGCCAGTGGCTGATGCTCAGACTTCACATGAGCTGTTGTGCATCAGGGTGAACCACATCGTCCCTGCTCTACTCAGGCACTAAGGAAGGGATCAACCTCACCTCACTTCAGCTTTCTAAAAGTAAGGGGTCTCACCTGATCAAGTCATGTAGGGCACTCTGGAGTCAATGGAGAGGGAAATGTTTCTGCAAATGATGATTCGTCTTGTCTAGCTCAGAGTCCCCTCCCAGAATGAGCAATATGGTTCCACCTCTCAGTGTTGACTCAAGACAAAATGTAGGTAATTAATGTAGCCTATGTACCTATTAAAAGGTTGGTATAGAGGCTCTGAGAAGCAGGGTTTCAACATAGCACTTGTGTGTGTCTGTACGAGAAGAACCACACAGGGTGGGCCCATGCCTCCCAACTGTTTAACTGCTCTTTCAGGACAGCTTCAAGACAGCTTCATTCCCTTCATTCCCTTCAGGATGCGATGGATGCTGCCGTCTGCCCTCCCCCAGATGATCTGGCCACCTGGAGAGACTTTAGTGGTTGCCACCCTCAAGCAGCCTCTGGCAAAGGGCACCTGGTGACAGGAGACTTCTTGATCCCTCACTGCTGGCTAAGGGTGGCAGCATAGTCCTATATAAGAGCACTTAAGAGCCTCATGAGAAGTCCTCACAGTTGCTCAGCTCAAGAGAGGCTCCTGTGCAGGCTGCAAAAGAGCACCTCTGCGACCATCCACGGGCACAGAGCGGGAGGAAGGAGTCGGTACCTTTGCCATCAGTGTACCACTGTTTTACATCATTTAACACTCACAGATGAAGTTTTTATTGCTCATCCATTTGAGGCTCACTATGTGGTGAAGTACCAGCTCTTTTCAGTCTGCTAAATTACCTGATGAAACTTTTGATTTAAAGAATAGAGCTGGGAGCTCGGGCAAGGCAGGCAACTAGATTTGCTGTCACATATGACTGACAAGATCTTTATGCTGATAGGTCAACAGACAAACAGACAGATTCATTAATTTTCTTCTCCCTTGTCCCATTATCTAAGCCCCTGTGCCATCCACAGCCACTGGAGTGAATGTTCATTTCTATTCCATTGTCATACTAACTACTGCTCTAGTTTAAGTATTCTTTTGAACCCCAAGAACAATGTGCACAAGGCGCAAATCCATCCCGCTCCTCCACGGCTAAGTAGGGCCATTAGACAGGAGAAACAATAGAAACTCAGCGGGTGCTCTGCATTTGCTCCCTGCATGGCCGCACACAAAGACAAAAAGCAGGAGGGCTGGATGGTCCAGCGATGGGTATTGGACACCCTGATGCACTCATTTTCCCAGCATCCCCAGATCACAAAGGAATAGAGGTTTTGCATGGGCCTGCAGAGGCTACATCAGTCACTGGGCACAGGACCTCGTTGTCTGGTTTGTTTTGTTTCCCTGAACAATATGTCACATATTTACTTTCCTCTTGGAGGGCTGATGCTAACATAAAATCATCACCACGTTATGCCAAAACGTCAGCATGCCACATCGACACATCTCCACATAAGGCTGCCTCATGGGCCCCCACTAGGATTTCTGCACCCAATCATTTCCCATAAACAGTGTTTGCAGGACGTGAGATCTTCTTAAAATAGGACAAACCCAGAAAGCCTGGAGCCAGTGACAGCCCTCGTTCAAGTCTCTGTCTTGAGTGACTCCATCTGGACAATCTAGGACTGGTTTTGATTGGCTGTGGAAGCATCTGGTCCTGGTTAAAACCATTTTTACTAGAAATAAATATAAATGCTAGGGAGAAGAAGTCAGGATGGTCTTTCTCTCCAGTCATTAGCAAGTTTTACCTCTGGTGAAGGGATTTCAAAGTGGATTTTCTTACTTAAGTGGCCAGCTGTATTTTAAATACCTTCGACTTTTACCAGCGTGCAGCTCTGAGATGTTTGCTGCTGCTGCTGCCTTGCTGCAGCTTATCCTGGTGCACAAGCAGGTGCAACTCCACTGAGTCCCACAGATTTTTCCTGCCAGTACTGGCCTACACATCTCTCCAGAAATTCAGCCCTGGGTGTTTAGCAGCTTCTGCCCAACACCAGACTACCAGAAGAGTGAGGAAGGCAGAAGAGCTCAGCAAACACGCAGTGCAGCCACAACACCTTGATGGCAGGACACCTCCCACTGAGAGGGATCAGCCCCGAGCCCCACTGGGATGATGGCATGTCATCAGCATCCGCTGTGTGTGGGGTTGGGCGCCATGCACCTCTGGCCACTCCAGAAGTTATTCCCAAATCTGCTCTGCTCTCTTCTCTGTGCTCTGGGACAGGCTGCACAGTGGCTGCACTGAGGCCATACTCCGGGGTTTGCTCTGCCAACTCTCACGTGCCAGAAGTCTGAGGCTTCCTCCTCTGACTGTCTGAAGCGAGCGCCACAATGCTGGGCCCCTACCAAACATCCCGTGGGCTCGGTATGGGGGACGGGAGAGGAGGGACTGGTAACACAGGCAGAGCGTGGATCCACGCCACTCCCCAGGGGAAGGGTTAAAACTGCCTTTTACTGTTTTTCTGTGACAGATCTCTTTACTCAGTGCTATATAATATAGCCCCAAACATATTCTAAGTAGCCAAGGGCTGCCCGGCCATCTGTTTGAAGACACAGACCTTCTGATGCAGGAGTTCCCAAAGCCTGGCCCATGGGACATTTTCTATGGTTCTGCAAAGGGAATTCTTCCCCTTTAAGAAGGCAGCCTATACTTGTTTTGTTATGCTGCTTCAGGCCACTGTCCCATTCACGAATGTTGATCCATACATGACTTGTATATGAAAAAAACTTGTGAACTTCTGCTCCAAGTGAGAGATCTCCCCTCCAACTCTTCCCTGCCAATCTCACCCACAACTCTCACACTCAAAATCAAGAGAAAGATTTGGTCATCTCCCAGGTTCCTGCCACAGTTTCCAGGGGTGCTTTTTATGAGAAATCCCAATTTTATCCAGCTATCTCGGGTAAAAGTGCCAAACAACTGCATGACTTTGTGTCTTTCAAAGCAAATTAGGCTTTTACAGGTGCATTTATTAATGGTATCCATGGCCTGCACTGAATTAATTAAGAAAGAAACAGACCCACATAGCTGACATATGTGCATACCCCTAACTATTTTTGTATTACATTTCATTTCATGTATTTATTCAAATTTAAAGCAAAGGCACCCTTCAAAGGCTCTAGACACAATAAATTATACAACAAATGCAGTCAAACAAAATCCCAGCAGTACTGGAATCACTTCCTCTGGAGGAACTCAGCCAGCCCAGATCTGCTCCCTTCCTCCATGAGGAGACAGCCCCATAACTTCTCCACGCTATATTATATCACTTTCTCATATCCCCAGATGCTGTTTTCCCTCCCCTGGGACCTACAGGGTGACACCGAGAGAGATGTACCTTTCTCTCTCTCTGCCAGCTTAGCAGGGAAAGTGTTTTGGGGCAGCCAAAAGGAAACCCAAGGTTTGCCAAGGTATGGGGCAGAGCAGCATATGAGCAAGCACTCACCTCCCCTTGCTCTTCCTGTCGGAGGCTGGCGGGTCTCAATCTTGATGTCCATCAAAGTGGCTTCTCAAAGAGGGGCTAACCCCCTGAAACAAGTAGAATGCTGGGGCCTCTCATCCCACAAGTCCCTGTAAGGAACCTCGCCCCGTGTCACGGGGTGATAAAATGTAGGCAGTGTCTTTGTGTCCTTAAAACATGAAATCCCCTAAAGCATGCAAAGTATCTATTGGAGAGTAAAATAAAAGGGAACCAAAAATGTCACAAGCTGCCCTGATGCCTGTGACCCGCAGGAATCCCAGCACCACCTGTACACTTGCCACTGGCAGCCACGACCAGACGCCACTTCCCCAGGCATACAGAAACCACAGCATTAAAGAAGAAGGTGAAATCGGTGGGGTTAGTGTTAATTATTAATTTTTTTAATAAAGCCACTTTTTCATATTTTCTTTACTTTGCAGCTCTGCTCCACACCTCGGCAGTAGGTTTCTGCCAAGGCGCGGCCCCGTGCTGGGCGGCTGTGCTGATGGGGCGCTGGGCTGGGGTAGAGGTTTGGAGCTGCTGTGGCATCTGGCATGAAAAAATGTCCCGGGAAGCTGTTACATTAAATGGCCAAATCGATTTATTGAATGGCAGGTGTTAGCTACAAACAGATGGAGAACATAAAGGCATAAGCAGGCATTTGTATGGAAAAGAAGCCATCGATTTGTAGCGAGAGACTCAATAGTGATCGTTACAGCCTTTAACAGAAATGTGCTTTTTTTCACGGGCTGGGCGCGGGCCGGCTCGGGGTGAGCGAGCGGCGGGGAGCGCAGCC